>OY757026.1:45166968-45747163 GCA_963580285.1 Lucinisca nassula
TAGATTTTCCATAGACTTATAATGGGGAAATTTAACTACCATGCCTTTGCAGATATTTTGACAAAATTTTCATAAAAACGTTAATTGAGTAAACTTCTCTCAGCCATATGCTTTGTCAACCTGTGGGTCCCGTAGGTTGTGCCAGGGCCATGCCCCGCCCCCTCCACTTCATAAAATGCCTTATATCTCAGAAACCTTTCAGATCCCCACCCCTAAACTATATATATTCTTGTTCCTTATGATAAGACACATTAAGTGACACCAACCTGGTGTTCCCCCGGATGTGCCGGGGACATACCCCACACCCTCCACTTCATTAAATGCCATTTATCTCAGAAACCATTCAGATCCCCACCCCTAAACCGTATATATTATTGTTTCTTATGATAAGATGCACTCAATGACAGCTACCTGGGGGTCCCTCGGGATGTGCCTGGGCCATGCCCACCCCCTCCATATCATAAACGGCCCAATATCCCAGAAACCCTACAGATCCCCACCCCTAAACCATATATATTCTCGTTCCTTATGATAATTTGCATTCAGTGACACCAACCTGGGGGACACCCAGGATGTGCCGGGGCCATGCCCAACCCCCTCCACTTCATAAAAGGCCAAATATTGAATTTCCAGAAATCCCCACCCCTAAACCATATATATTATTGTTCTTTATGATAAGATGCATTAAATGGCACCAACTTGGGGGTTCCCCCAGATGTGCCGGGGACATGTCCCACCCCCTCCACTTCATAAAATGCCATTTATCACAGAAACCCTTCAGATCCCCACTCCTTAACAATATATATTCTTGTTCTTTATGATAAGACGCACTTAGTGACACCAACCTGGGGGTCCCCCGGGATGTGCCGGGGCCATGCCCCATCCCCTCCACTTCATAAAAGGCCAAATATTCCAGAAACATTTCAGATCCCAACCCCTAAGCCACATATATTTTTGTTCCTTATGATAAGACACATTCAGTGACACCAACCTAGGAGTCACCCAGGGCATGCCCGGGCCATGCTCCACCCCTAAACTTCACAAAAGACAATATATCTGAGAAACTGTTCAGAACCCTACCCGTAAACCATAATATATTCTTGTTCCTAATGATAAGACGCAATCAGTGACACCAGCATGGGGGACTCCCGGGTTGCCACCGGCCATGTCCCACCCTTTAACTTCATTAAAAGCCATATATCTCAGAAACTGTTCAGCTCCCCACCCCTTAACCATATATATTCTTCTTCCTTATGATAAGTTCCCACTTCATAATAGGCCATATATCTCAGAAACCATTCAAATCCCCACCCCATAATCACATATATTCTTGTTCATTGTTATTAGACACATTCAGTCACCCCCATGTTGGGTGGGTCCGCAGGGGCCATTTCTCTCCCATCCACTTCATAAAAGGGCCTCATATCTCAGAAACCGTTCAGCATTCAGTGACAGCAATAGTGGGGTTTTCTGGGATCCACCATGCCCGAATCCCTCCACTGCTTAAAAAGCCTTACATCTCAGGAGCCATACATATCTCCACCGCTAAACCATAATGTCTCTGTTTCTTTTGATAAGATGCATTTAGTGACACAAACCAGGGCTCCATTGGGTTCATGCCCCACCCTCTCTACTTTATAAAACACCTAATATTTCAGATACAGTCCACATGAGTGCTCATTTGGGTATGGGGTTTGTTTGGGAGACTTTATAATTGGTAGATTAAAATCATATCCTGTTCAAATACAATGTCATGGGCAGTGCCAACCTGAGCTCTGTATTTTGAAATTTGGCTCTTTGGTTGGTTTGCTATGGCAAGTTAGGAATTTCCATTTACTTATAAATTGGGAAAATTGAAAAATGACATTTATGCCTTTCAAGATATTTTGTCAAACTTACATAGAAATGTTCCTTTAATAATGTTCTTTAAGGCCTATTAGTTGCCACAGATGGGAAATTGTCAATTGTCATCTGTTGTCCTGCAACAACACATTCAAGCGACATCAGGCCTCTGAAGCCACTAGGCTGATTGGGTCCAAATTCTATCTGTAGTATCCTTGGGCGCAGGGCTTCCATGGTTAATTAAAATACATTGCTGCCAGTTGCCAGTGCCCCCTGAGCTCTGGCGAGCATAGTGGTCCATGGGCCTCATGTTTAGATATCTTGCTTGCAAGCTTAAAATGCCCAAAGTTCCAAAGGGCCATAATGTAACAATATTGCTTATCTGCATATCAGCCTATAACCTATGACATATATTTACATATTCATGAGTTAACCTGCATTCTTGACTAGCCCGCATTGCGTATATGATTTCATACGGTTCTTTGTTAGGCTCTGAATAGAATAGATGTATATACAGCACACTTGTGTTGAATTCTTTACTGAATTTGTATTACGTCTAGGACATACAATTACCCACAGATAAATAACAACAGAAACAAAACACATAACTAAAAAATCGGATTTTTTCCATAAGTTAATCATTTCATCTTCCCATCGTCTCATCGTCCCCAATCAGTCTGTAAAGTTTCAGGGCAATAGCTGTAATGTTTTTTTTAGATATCTTGCTAACAAGCTTAAAATGTCCAAAGTTCCAAAGGGCCACAACTCAAGAAAATATTTTTTTAAAAAAAGTTAATCAGTTCATCTTCCCATTATCCCCAATCAGTATGTAAAGTTTCAGCGCAATAACTCTAATGGTTTCTGAGATATCTTTCCTACAAGATTTCATAGCATATTTTTACAAAGGGGCGTAACTCTAGAAAGGGTCATAATCCTGATGAGGAAAACAAACACCCAAAAAACACGGGTCAATTATTTTTCATAAGGAATCTATATATGAAATTTCAAAAATCCAGCATGCACGGTTCAAAAGTTATATAATGCATTACAAGGCGGGACGGACGGAAGGACGAACATGGCAGAAGTAATATGCCCCCAGAACTTCTGCATAAAAAGAGATAGTTTAATGCCAATATTTTTTCATAGAGCACGTGTTGTCACACCTCACCATTAATCTTTGCTGGCCGACTCTGTTAACGAACCGACCGACCAATTTAAAACAAAACTGGTAAAGGTGCTTAAGCGATAATTAAAGACGTTTAACTTTGCAAAGAGCGCGTGTTTTCACATCTCATCATTAATCGCATTAATTGCGTGATTTATGTGTCAAATTAAATAAACAATGTGATTAACGGTATTGATCAAAACAGGTAATACTTATCATAATTCCTGATTAACTATTTCATTTAAATTACATGTTCTTATTTCTCTTCCTTTGTCTCTGTCACACATGGAGATAACAAATCTTTTATATTAAAATAAAAATATGGGAAAATATTTTTGGGGCGAAACGACTACGGTTGGGGGGGGGGGACGACTAGGAGCCAAAAAAGGAGGCGAAATGACCAAGGGGGGAAAACGACCAGGGGGGAACATCTTGGGGGCGAAACGTCTTATTATCCTTCTGTTTTAGGCACCATGATGCTGCAGGGTCTGGTGTTCGGCGTGATTCTCTTTGTCGCAGATGTGTCCATGTCTACAGTGCTTCAATATGACCATGAAATAGACCTGAGCGACCAAGACTTCATCACTGGTAAATTGATATATACGGTGAAATTTCGATGATTCTTCAGTTCCTACGAAAATGTCCCATAACTGTAGATATGTATATACATGTTAAGCATATACATTACATGTATATAAACTGTGCAAAAATGAAAACGCTACACTAGTAAATTAGTTACCTGGGGCTGAGAAATGGACAAAACCAATGAAATACTGTATGATAATGTTTCTCAGTCTTCCGGCAAACGATCTGTCGAAAACTCAATCAATATGTCTTTTTGATCTGCAAATTATGCTGCTTTTTGTGATTTCAACATTCCGTGACGAATCTTGCAAATGCGCAAGCGAAGATAAAATTTGTGTGGCTTATCAGAGATTGCCGTCGAATAAAGAGAAATCTGAATTTTCCTTTGAAACAAGCTCGGAAATCAATGTCTTATGTGTCAAACCTGTAGATTATCTCCCACTGACAAAAAAAAAGCAAGAGGGCCATGATGGCCCTGGCTCGCTCACCTGATCCATATTGTACAAACGAAATTGTAGGTAATATATGGTGGAGTGGAGGGTTTGAGAAATTATGGTTGTACCCAAGGACCATTTCTGTGAAATTAATTCAAAATCAGTCGGGCTGTTTAGAATTAGAAGTTATTTTGAGAAGTAGATATCATTTTGATGAAATGACTTCTCAAGCCCTGCCGCCCAATGAAATCAATAGGGTTTAAATGCATAGACAGTTCCACTCGCACCACTTTGTCTGGGCAGGCAAAAAACTTCTAAGTGGTTTACCAATATTCCTGTAGAAGCACCTTGCAGCAAAACCCTAATGGGATGGGGGCCAAAACTTTCAAAATATGTCTCTGAAAGGAAGCAATTTTATAGGAATGTTCCATGGGTGACCCTCTAACAAAATTGCTCAAAATATTTTGCTTAACTGAGCATAATGGCCACCAGAGCTAAAAACCTCAAACCTCATTCCTGTGAAATAACTTCAAAATCCATTCACTGGTTAAGGAGAAGAAGCCGTTTAATAAAGGGTTTTCTATTTTTAGCTCTGGTGGCCATCTTGTTCACCCCACCTGAACAGTCTGAGCAATTTTGGTAGAGGGTCACCCATGGAACATCCCTGTAAAATATTTTCAAAATCCATACACTCATTAAGAAGGAGAAGTCACTTGAAGGTTTTTTCTGTTTTTAGCTTTGACCGCCATCTTGTGCAACATAGCGGAACGGTTTGAGCAATTTTGATAGAGGGTCATCCAAGGAACATTCCTGTGAAATAATTTCAAAATCCATCCACTGGTTAAGGAGAAGAAGTTGTTTAAAAGGTTTTTCTATTTTTAGCTCTGGTGGCCACCTTGTTCACCCTACCTGAGCAGTCTGAGCAATTTGGTAGAGTGTCACCCAAGGAACATTCCTGTAAAATATTTTCAAAATCCATACACTCATTAAGCAGAAGTAACTTGAAGGTTTGTTTCTATTTTAGCTCTGTCAGCCATCTTGTTCACCAGAGCGGAACGGTTTGAGCAATTTTGGTAGAGGGTCACCCAAGGAACATTCCTGTGAAATAATTTTAAAATCCATCCACTGGTTGAGGAGGAGAAGTCGTTTGAAAGTTGTTTCTATTTTTAGCTCTGGAGGCCATTTTGTTAACCCATGCGGAACGATTTGAGGAATTGTGGAAGAGGGTCACCCAAGGAACATCCCTGTGAAATGATTTCAAAATCCATCCACTGGTTAAGGAGAAGAAGTAGTTTAAATTTTTTTTTTCAATTTTTAACTCTCGTGGCCATCTTGTTTATCCGAGCGTAAAGGTTTTGGCAATTTTGGTAGAAGGTCACCCAAGGAACATTCCTGTGAATATGTTCTATAAAAGGGTTATCCTTTGGAACCAAAGAATACACCACAGAACTGAAAAAATATGGAGTGTGCATGTTTTATGGGCCAGACTAGCTAGTAATTTCAAAATCCATCCACTAGTTAAGGAGGAGAAGTCGTTTAAAGTTTTTTTTTATCTTTAGCTCTGGTGGCTATCGTGTTCACGTGAACAGAACGCTTTGTGCAATTTTGGTAGATGGTCACCAAAAGACCATTCCTGTGAAATAATTTCAAAATCCATCCACTGGTTAAGGAGAAGGAGTCGTTTAAAGGTTTTTCAACTTTTTGCCTTGGCGGCCGTCTTGTTCACCCGTGCGGAACGGTTTGAGCAATTTTGGAAAAAGGTCACCCCAAGGAAGATTCCTGGGAAGTAATTTCAAAATCCATCCACTGGTTAAGAAGAAGAAGTCATTTAAAGGGTTTTCTATTTTTAGCTCTGGCGGCCATTTTGTTCACCAGAGCAGAACGGTTTGAGCAATTTTGGTAGAGGGTCACACAAGGAACAATCCTGTGAAATAATTTTAAAATTCATCCACTGGTTAAGGAGAAGAAGTCGTTTAAAGGTTTTACTATTTTTAGCTCTGGTGGCCATTTTGTTCACCTTTTCTTTCTTTCTTTCTTTCTTTCTTTCTTTCTTTCTTTCTTCCGAAACCTCATAAGAGGACAACAATAGGGTATCCGGTATACCAAGTGCTAAAGGGGGTTAGCTGAAATAAAAGGTAAGCAAAGTAGGTGAAATGAGTTTATACAGTGCGAAAAGAAAGTTAGTACAGTTAAGATAAAACAGAATCTGGTGGCTTAGGGGGATACATGCACTACCTGGCAGACAGCATGACAGAACTGTGCCAAGGTTGGTAGCAAGACAATATAGGCTGGAAGAGCGTTCCAGTGTATAACTGATCTTGGGAAGAAGCTATACTTGTGATAGTTGGTCTGGGTGGGGATTTGCTTGTATGCCAAAGGGTGGATAAATTTCGACTCTCTGCGATTTGGTGTGAGGTAATTTGAGACAGGGATTGCAACAAGGTCATGCGTGACCTTGTATAGCATGATAAGGCGATTATCGATGCGTCTCTGATCTAGTGGACCGCATTGGAGTTTTCCAAGCATAGCTGTAACACTTAATGTGTATGTATTGTCTCGTGTGGCCCACCTGGCAGCTCTGCAATGGACAGATTCAAGTTTGTAGATATCTGTAGCTGTATGGGGTGACCAGACACTGGAATCATATTCCAATTGCGGTCGGACAAGAGTTTTGTATGCTGTGGACTTAAGGTCTTGGTTGTGTACTTTGATATTTCTTTTGATAAAGCCGAGGGTTTAATTTGCCTTTTTTGTGATATTGTCTATGTGCGTTCCCCAGCTGAGGTCGTCAGATATGGTGACCCCAAGGTACTTTGCACCAGACACACTTTCAAGTTCAGTGTTATTGAGAAAGTATTTGGAGGGAATGGGTGTCGTCAGCCTGGTGACATATAAAACCTGACATTTTGTCGGGTTGAAGTTCATGTCCCAGGCCTTTTCCCATAGCTCCAATTTGCAGAGATGTTCTTGAAGGAGGTTTGCTTCAGACAAGGAGCTAATGCATAAGTACATTGCTGTGTCATCAGCAAAGAGTCGGACTTTTGACCTAAACCGCTCTAGGAGGTCATTTATATATGCAAGAAACAGTATAGGTCCGAGAGCAGAGCCATGCGGGACACCAAAGGAGACCGGGATAATGCTGGAAATGGTACCATTAGTGACAACAGACTGTGACCTGTTATCTAAGAAATTTTTTATCCAATTTAGAGTGCCGCCCCTGATGCCGTAGTAGTGAAGTTTTTGCAAAAGTTTTTCGTGGGCGACTTTGTCAAAAGCTTTGCTAAAATCCAGTTAAATTAAATCAGTCTGTTTTCTTAATTGCATGTTTCTGGATAATTTATCTATCAACATGATCAATTGGGTCTCGCAGGAACGCCTTTCTCGGAACCCATGCTGTAGTTCATAAAGAATGTTCTGGCTGTTGAAGTGCTTGGACATACTGGAGGTGACAATGTGTTCTAGCACTTTGCATAGAACACATGTTAGGGAGATAGGGCGATAGTTGGCAGGATCAGTTTTATCCCCCTTTTTGAGAATGGGGGATACATTGGCCTCTTTCCATATGGTGGGCAATTTTCCCTGGTCAATCGACTTTTGGAAAATTATTTGGAGGATTGGGGCTAGCTCTTTGTGGAGGTTTTGAAGTACTATGGGTTTCAGCTGGTCTGGTCTTGATGCCTTATGTGGGTTGAGCTTCTTAAGAAGGCATTCAATACCATTTGCTTAGATTTGATTGTCAGGCATGTTCGTATAAGGGCTGGGCTGAAAGGGCTGGGCGACTCCGGAATCATGCAGGTCCTGCAGAGTCATTTGGGCAAGGACTTTTAAACTTATAGGGGACTTGGAACTGAAAACTGATTGAAACTGCTGGTTGAGCGTGTTGGCTTTGTCTACATCTGACGTGAGAGTCTGTCCATTAGCCTTTAGGGTCGATATGCCGCTGTTGTCCTGCTTTGAATGTTTTAGTAGGGAGTATACTTTATTTGTGTTGACCTTAATGGGACGATCATGGTCATCTGTTGATTGGTTCATTCTCAGTATATCACCGATGTACCTTTCATAGGTACTTTCAGATACACGGCGCACCAGGTGTTGGTATTCTAGGAACCTTTTCTGGTCAGTAGGTCGATCAGACCTTGTCCAACGCTTGTAATGCCTATCTCTCCTGCGCATGAGGCGATGGATTTCTCTATCAATCCATGGGAGGCCATTACGTGTTTTGGCTTGTGGGTAGGGATACAAGTGTCAATACCTTGCTGGAGTTTAGTGACAAACTCCTTCCACAGTATGTGAATGTCTGCAGTAGCAAGGTCTGACATAAGGACTTTGTGGAAATCTCTCATTGAGGTTTTGAGCTGGTCCCAGTTGGCATGTTTGTACAGGGGTTGTTGCTAGGGACCTGCTTTGTTGTTAGGGGTTTAGCATTTATTTCAGCTAGGACAATATCGTGGTCAGAAAGACCAGGGAGGATAGTTATCTTGCCTATTAGGGCGGGGTTTGTAGTCAAAAATAAATCCAGTATGTTTTGACCCCTGGTGGGAGAGGTCACCATTTGTTCCAGCAGGCAATCACTAAAGGCTTCCAGACATTCTCTGCAAAATGCAGGATGGCTACAGTCAGGTTTTGGAGTCATCAGCTCCCAGTCTATCTTGGGAAGATTGAAATCCCCGAGTAGGCAAACAGTTGAATTTGACTGTTTTACCAGGGCTAAGGACTTACTGAACTCTTCAAAACTTAGTTGGTCGAGTTCTTGTGGTTTATAATATGCCCCTATAAGGACAGGTCGAGCACCGGTGAGGGTTAACTGCACCCAAAGATTTTCGCAGTTTGTTTTAAATTCGGGTTTTCTTCTGAAAGGTAGGCGGAGCTGACTAGAATTATCACACCATCTCCTTTTTGGTTGACACGGTCACGTCTATAGACAGTGTAACCTAATTTAGGTGGGAAGTATTCGGCATCATAGATGTCTGGGGTTAACCAAGTTTCTGTCCCAACAATGATGTCAGGTTTATTTATTTCGATAAAGGAATGGAACTGGGGCTTCTTTTCCCTGATTGACCGGAAGTTGATTAAGGCGATTTTCAACGGTCTGTTTTGTCTGTTAGTTTCTGTGTTTGTATTCGGAGGTCTTTTCCTGGAGGGTGTTGAAGTAGATGAGGGGTTGAAGACTGGAGATGTGTCCGATGTGTTCAGTGTACTATAGCGGTTGTCACTAGAGAAAGAGCTCAGGTCTTGGGAGGAAGCCCGAGAGTAGTTTAGGGAGTTGCATTTTGTACAATGCCAAGAGCATTCAGAGTTTGATAGGTAGTGGTATAATTTGTCTCCAACCCTTTGGCATGGAGCATGAAACCAGTGATTGCATGTATCACACATCAGGCTTTTGTGGTCATAGGTAACTGGTAGCTGACATTTTCCACATGGGAAAATAGTTTCAGTATTTTCTTGGTCTGAAGACATGGCTGAAAAGGCCTGTGACAGGCCAAACAAGGTAGTGAAGCACAGAAAAACCAGAGGACTTTCCTCTGAATCTGCGAGTGGGTGGAGTATGAGCGTTGTGGAAGCAACTTTGACATTAATGGAGTGTGGAATACCTGTTTACTTGTTTTGTGAAACATTTTGCAAAACTAGAAAGTTGATATACATTCTGTAAAACAAAGTAGTTGTGGTAATCTTCATGTACACAATGAGTTTTGCTAAAACCGGAAGTGTCCTTAGACTGGTTATAGCGTAATGGCCGCAACCGTGCACAATACAAAAGATGGGGGAAATTTCTGGTGGCTGCTTATTAGAGCTTCTGATGCAGGCAGGTTGAGTGGAAAGGCTCAGTAACTCATGCCGAGTCAGGAGGTTGATGAATCTCACCCTAGAAACCAGTGAAGGAAGTTGAAATTTGGGAAAATCCCGAGAGCTAAGATGAAAGCGTATAGCACTTGGCGCATGCGCAACCCGGCACTATCGAGCGGAACGGTTTGAGCAATTGTAGTAGAGGGTTACCTAAGGAACACTTCTGTGAAATAAGTTCAAATCCATCCACTAGTTAAGGAGAAGAAGTTGGGTAAAGTTTTTTTTCTCCATTTTTAGCTCTCGCGGCCATCTTGTTTACCCGAGCGGAACGGTTTGAGCAATTTTGGTACAGGGTCACCCAAGGAACATTTTTCTATTTTAAGCTATGGTGGCCATCTTGTTCACCCAACGAACATTCACTGGTTGAGGAGAAGAACTTGTTTGAAGGTTTTTCTATTTTTAGCTCTGGTGACCATCTTGTTCACCCGACCGTAACGGTTTGAGCAATTTTGGTAGAGGGTCATCCAAGGAACACTCCTGTGAAATAATTACGAAATCAATCCACTGGTTAAGGAGAAGAAGTCGTTTAAAGGTTTTTCTATTTTTAGCTCTGCGGCCGACCGGAAGGGTTTTGAGCAATTTTGGTAGAGGGTCACCCAAGGAACATTCCTGTCAAATAATTTCGAAATTCATCCACTGGTTAAGGGGAAAAAGTTGTTTAAAGGTTTTTCTACTTTTAGCCTTGGCGGTCATCTTGTTTACCCGACCGGAACGGTTTGAGCAATTTTGGTAGAGGGTCACCCAAGAAGCATTCTTGTGAAATATATTAAAAATCCATCCACTGGCTAAGGAGGAAAAGTCGTTTGAAGGTTTTTTCTATTTGTAGCTCTGGTGGCCATCTTGTTCAACTGAGCTGAACAGTTTGAACAATTTTGGTAGAGGGTCAACCAAGGAACATTCCTGTGGAATTATTTCGAAATCTGTCCAGCAGATTTGGAGAAGAAGTCGTTTAAAGCAAAAGTTGACGACGGACGCACGGACGACGGACAAAGACCGATCACAAAAGCTCACCTTGAGCACTTCGTGCTCAGGTGAGCTTAAACAAAAATAAAACAGAAAAAAAACAAGAGGGCCATGGTGGCCTTGGATCGCTCACCTAATCCATATTGTACAAATGAAATTGTAGGTAATATATGGCTGAGTAGAGGGTTTGAGCAATTTTGGTTGTCTCAATGAGTTTTTTTGTATTTTTAGCTCTGGCAGCCATTTGTTCATCCAAGCACAACGGTTTAAGCAGTTGTGGAAGAGGGTCACCCAGGAACATTCCAGTGAAATTAATTCGAAATCCATCGGCTTGTTGAGTAGGAGTTGTTAAAACGTTTTATCAATTGTTGGCTCTGGCGACACCTTGTTCATCGCAGCAGAATGGTTTGAGCAATTTTAATAGAGGGACCCCAAAGGAACATTCGTGTGTAATTATTTCGAAATCCGTCACTGGTTCAGGATAAGAAGTCGTTTAAAGGTTTTTTTTTCTTCAAATTTTAGCTCTGGATGCCATCTCAGTCACCCGAGAAGAACGATTTGAGCATTTTGGTGTAAGGTCACCTTAGAAACATTTCTGAGAAATTATTTCAAAATCCATGCACTGGTTAAGGAGCAGAAGTCATTGAAAGGATTTTCTTTTTTAGCTCTGGTGGCCATCTTGTTCATCAGAGCGGAATAGTTAGAGCAATTTTGTTAGAGAGTCACCGAAGGAACTTTCCTGTGAAATTATTTTTAAATCCATCCACTTGTTAAGGAAGTGAATTCTTTTAAAGTTTAATGCGGAATGGATGGAGCAATTTGCTAGAGGGTCACTCAAGGAACATTCTTGTGAAATTCTTGTGAAATTATTTTGAAATCCATCCACTGGTTAAAGAGAAGTCGTTTAAAGATTTTTCTATTTTTAACTCCGGCGGCCATCTTGTTCATCCGAACGGAACGTTTTGAGCGATTTTGGTAGAGGGTCATCCAAGGAACATTCCTTTGAAATAATTTCAAAATCCATGCAATGGTTAAGGAGGAGAAGTCGTTAAAATTTTTGCTATTTTTAGCTCTAGCAACCATCTTGTTCACCCGAGCGGAACGATTTGAGCAAGTTTGGCAGAGTCAACCAACGGACACATGGACGGACAACGGACAAAGACCGATCACAAAGCTCACATGGAGCATTTCCTGCTCAGGTGAGCTAACACAAAAGGACCATGACGGTCCTATTTCGCTCACCTGAGCTAAAAGATTTGCATGTGTGTGTCCTGGCGGGGAATTTTTAGCCCCAGATCTAAAATTTGAACAATTTTGGTAGAGGTCCAGTAAATGAAACTTTACCAAATATCAAAGACCTGGCCCGTCTGCTTTCAGACAAAAAGCGTTTTAAAAGTTTTCCCTATATAAGTTTATGTAAAACCAGTGGGCCCTTGGGCGGGGCCATCTTTGGCCCCGGGGCTATAATTTGAACAATCTATGTAGAGGTCCACTAGATAAAGCTTTATACCAAATATCAAAGGCCTGGGCCTTCTGGTTTCAGACAAGAATATTTTTAGCTAAAACAAGAGGACAATGTGGGTCCTATTTCGCTCACCTGAGCTAAATGATTTGCATGTGTTTGCCTTGGCGGGACAATTTTTGGCCCCAGATCTAAAATTTGAAAAAGTTTGGTGGCGGTCCACTAAATGAGACTTTACCAAATATCAGAGACCTCGCCTGTCTGCTTTCTGACAAAAAGAGTTTTTAAAAGTTTTCCCTATATAAGTTTATGTAAAACCAGTGGGCCCTGGGTCGGGGCCATCTTTGGTCCCAGGGGTATAATTTGAACAATCTTGGTAGAGGTCCACTAGATAAAGCTTTATACCAAATATTAAAGACCTGGGCCTTCTGGTTTCAGACAAGAATATTTTTAAAGGTTTTCCCTATATAAGCCTATGTTAAACCAGTAGGCCCATGGTGCCGGGGCATTTTTGGCGCCAGGGCTATAATTTGAACAATCTTGGTAGAAGTAAACTAGATAAAGCTTCCTAAAAATGTCTAAAACCCGGGCCTTCTGGTTTAAGACAAGAAGAGTTTTAAAGGTGTTCCCTATATAAGCCTATGTAAAACCAGTTGGACCTGGTGCTGAGGCATATTTTGGCCCCAGAGCTATTATTTGAACAATCTTGTTAGAGGTCTACCAGATGACACTTTATTCTAAATATCAAAGCCCTGGGCCTTGTGGTTTCAGGCACGAAGATTCTTAAAGATTTTCCCTATATATGCCTATGTAAAACCAGTGGACCCCCGTGTGGGGGCATCTTTGGCCCCAGGGCTATAATTTGGAGAACCACTAGATGAAGATTCATACCAGATATCAAAGACCTGGGCCTTCTGACAAGATGATTTTTAAGGGTTTTTCTAAGTTTCCCATTTTGGTTGCCATGACAGCCGAAGTTCTTTATGGAATGGAATTCCTTGAACAATTATGAGAGTGGACCACCGAAAGATCATTTCTGCCAAGTTAAGTCAAAATCTGTTGAGTGGTTTATGAGATAACGTTTTAATAAATTGTGGACGGACGGACGGACATACGGACCGACGACGACGACGGACGGTGACTGATCACAATAGCTCGCCCCCTGAGCCTCGGCTCACCCCTGAGCCTCGGCTCAGGGTAACTAAAATATTAATGACCTAGGCCTTCTGGTTTCAGACAAGAATATTTTTAAAGGTTTTCCCTATATAAGCCTAGAAGCCTCCGTGGTGAAGAGGTTACGCTACACACCTTATAAACCTGGGGTCGCAGGAACGATCCCTGGCTTCCCCAGACTTTCGGAAACCGAGGGCCCGTCTCCGTATGACCTTAGCAGTTGGTGGGACGTAAGCCTCAGATACTCGTACTTCCTATATAAGCCTATATAAAACCAGTAGGCCCTGGTGCGGGGCATTTCAAACCAAATATCAAAGACATGGGCCTTCTGGTTTCAAACAAGAAGATTTTTAAAGGTTTTCCCTATATAATCCTATTTTAAAACCAATAGGCCCTGGTGCGGGGGCATGGTTGAACAATCTTGGTAGAGGTTCACTAGATGAAGCTTCAAACCAAATATCAAAGACCTTGGCCTTCTGGTTTCAGACAAGAAGATTTTTAAAGTTTTTTTTTGCTTCTAATTTTCCCCTTTTCGTTACAATATCAACCTGAGTTCTGCATGGAATGGAATTCTTTGAACGATTTTTAAAGAGGACCACCCAAAGATCATTTCTGCCACGTTTGGTCAAAATATGTTGAGTGGTTTATGAGATGTCGTTTAAATAAATTGTGGACGGACGGACGGACGACCAAGACGACGGACGGTGACCGATCACAAAAGCTCCCCATGAGCCTTCGGCTCAGGTGAGCTAAAAATAATAAGGAATATGAAAATGAACTAAAGTTTGATATTTGTCCCCAGCGTAACGGATATTGTGAACGCCCCCGACCGTCCGTCACGCTATCTCCCCCTTAACCACTGACCAGAATGCAATAAACTTTTGTATATAGCTTCCTTAAATAATTAGGTCGAGCGGGAGCAGCGTTAAGTTTTGGTGCAACCGCATCTTGCCCAAACCCCTTCACTTTAGAAATAAGAAAAAAGCCTAATGTCTGAGGAACTGTTCCCCACCCAAAAACCATATATATTATTGTTCCTTATGATAAGACGCATTTACAGACGCCAACTAGGGTGACCCCTGGGTTGCGCTGGGCCATGCACCACCCCTCCATTTTATAAAAAGGACAAATTTCACTCACAATAAGACGCTTTCAGTGACACCAACCTGGAGGTCCCTCAGGGTGCGCTGGGTCCATGCCCCACCCCTTCATTTCATTTAAGGCCTTATATCTCAGATACCGTTCCGATCCCTACCCACACACATTATATATTCTTGTTCCTCATGATAAGATCCATTGAATGGCACATCCATTGAGTGTTATAGGATATTATAATCCTCCATTCATCTGTCGGTCTGTCCATTCATCCATCGATCTAGGTATTCTCTCCTTAACCACTGGCCGGAATGCAAACAAATTTGATACATGGCTACCTTACAAAATGAGGGCGTGCGAGAACAGTGTCATATTTGGCTCAGAGGCATGCGAGATTTGCGATGGTGTGCCATCCACTGCGCGCTCTAGACATTGATTTAACGTGATCTTCGTGCAAATTCTTTTGCAGAACTACTGAGGACCAGCATGGCATTTTCCAACTGTTGTCTAAAACAAGAATGTCTCCAACACATTCTTTTTCCTATGTAAATTGCATTGATAACATTTCAAGATTTGCATTTGATGATAATAGAATTGAAGACATTGATCAGGAATCGATACAATTAACCCACAGTCCCCATCAGAGACAAAAAAGGGAAACAAGAGGAACATGATGGTATCACTCACCTGAGCTAAGAGATTAACATGTAGGTCCCAGGCAGTACAATTTCTGGACCCAGGTCTATAATTTGAACAATCTAAGCAAAGGTCCACTGAATGAAGCTTAACATCGAATATCAAAGGCATGGGCCGTCTTGTTTCGGACAAGAAGATTTCTCTAAATAAGTCTATTTAAAACCAGTGGGCCAAAGGGCGGGGCCATATTTGGCCCCCATGCTATGATTTGAACGATCATGGTAGAGATCCATTAGATGAAGCTTCATACTAAATATCAAAGACCTGGGCCTTCTCATTAGTTTCAGACAAGAAGATTTTTATGTTTTACCTATATAATCCTATATAAAACCGTTTTTGGCCCCAGGGCTATAATTTGAACAATCTTGGTAGAGGTCCACTAGATGAAGCTTCAAACCAAATATCAAAGACCTGGGCCTTCTGGTTTCAGACACGAAGATTTTTAAAGGTTTTCTCGTTACAAGCCTATGTAAAACCAGTGGGCCCCGGCACAGGAGCATTTTTGGCCCTAGGGCTATAATTTGAACAATCTTGGTAGAAAACCACTAGATGAAGTTTCAAACCAAATATCAAAGACCTGGGCCTTCTGGTTTCAGACAAGATGATTTTTAAAGTTTTTCCCAATATAAGCCTATGTAAAACCAGTGGGCCCAGGCGCAGGAGCATTTTGGTCCTAGGGCTATAATTTGAACAATCTAAGGCCTATGAACTTCAGCCTTTAGCTGAAGAGAGAGCTATAGTAGATAAACATGTTTGTCATTCAGCCACCAAGTTTGCTGTGTGTGTTACCGTAGGCCAAGACAAGCTTCCTACGCTATACTGGTTACCAAAACTTCATAAAAGACCTTACAAAACACGGTTTATTGCAAATTCTAGCTCTTGCACTACCACTGAACTTCCTAAATTATTAACTTCCTGTCTTACTGCTATTAAAACGCATGTGATTAAATATTGTGATAAAGTCTTTGAAAGATCAGAAAGAAATCGGTTTTGGTCTATAAAAAATTCGAATGAGGTTTTAAATAAATTGAAATCCAGACATTTTCGTGCTTCAAGTCTGTCTACTTACGATTTTTCCACTCTTTACACTACACTTCCTCATTATCTTATAAAAGAAAAGCTTAATGATTTAATTGAATGGGCTTTTCACAGAGAAGATTCTCTCTATCTTGCATGTAATGTCAGAAATGCATTTTTCACTTCTAAAGAACATAAGAATTATACTCTTTGGTCATGTCAAAAAGTGTGTAATGCCCTCACCTTTCTACTTGACAATATTTATATTAGATTCGGTACTAAGTTATTTAGACAAATTGTGGGTATTCCGATGGGTACGAATTGCGCACCTCTTGTGGCTGATCTGTTCTTGTATTGTTACGAAAGAGACTTCATGTTGTCGCTTTCCATTGATAACCAATCTGAAATTATTGAAGCTTTTTGAAGCTCCACTTCTAGATATTTAGATGATTTATTAAATATTGATAATACCTATTTCGATGGTTTGATCAGTCAGATTTACCCCCCCCCCCCCCAGAACTTCAGTTAAATAAAGCAAATTCTTCTGATACCGAGGCCCCGTTATTGGATTTACATCTATCTATTGTATATGAGTTTGTTTCGTGCAAAATTTATGATAAACGCGATGACTTTGAATTTGAGATTGTAAATTTTCCTTTTTTGGATGGTGATATTCCTCGTGCGCCATCCTATGGCGTTTATATTTCGCAATTAATTCGGTTTGCTAGAGTGTGTAGTCATGTAACTGACTTCAACACTCGTAATAAATTATTAACGGCTAAACTCCTTAATCAGGGTTATCGGTACCATAAACTACGCAAAGCCTTTTCAAAATTTTATAGACGCCATTCTGATTTAATTTCAAAATTCAATATTGGACTTAAATTTCTTCTGCAACAAGGTCTATCGGAACCCGAATTTTATGGTGACTTAGTATATAAATTCAGAAAATATATAACCGCAATGACTTCAGCACCCAATTTCGTAAAATCATTCTTCGATATAAAAAGATTGGGTACAACATGGATGTTATACCACAGACTGCATGCATGATAGTTAACCCAATCACGGTTGGCAACTTTGCTTCCCTCTTTAATTGCACGCCGGTGGGTCAGGCCTCAGATTCTATGACGCCTCCAACGTAAAGGCTTATTGAGAATTAGAGAGATCTAATTCAAGGTAATGTTGGTTGGTGCCTGATGCTCTGTCTCTGGTTGGGCCCATCGGAGTTTAACTGTTGGTTTTCTTTTGCTCCAGCATTTCAGTGGTATCTTGCTGTCGAGTCCTCACCGTAGTCTCAACTCTGTGGTTCTTTGATTTTTGTGTTCACGGAGATGTTGCACTGATGAGTTAGGAGGCCTTCATGCGGACTGAACAAATTATTTGTCTAAATCGCGACGGAAGTAAGGGCGAGGACTGTGGCCACGTAAAACGATTTAAGCCCCCCCCCCCCCCCCCCCCAGTGGAAATCTTTCCACTGACCGTTCCAAGGCGGTTCTCTGTGGCGGTTTTTTATGGTGTTGTTTGTTACTTACTGTGTGTATCACTTGTGTCTTTTTTATTTTGGATGGCCATATGGCCATTTTGTGGGAAAGTAACTGTCCTTATGGCCTTCCTTTGTTTAGGTTTCCATAATGGTCTGGTCGCTTAATGTTTGTGTTTCTTTCCCTTTGGTGTCTTTGAGTTAATTGTATCGATTCCTGATCTTTGTTTTACTTCTACTTCGGTAGAGGTCCACTAAATGAAGCTTCATACCAAATATCAAAGACCTGAGCTTTCTGGTTTCAGACAAAAAGATTTTTAAAGCTTTTCCCAATATTAGCCTGTTTAAGACCAAGGGGCCCCTGCGCGGGGGCGTTTTTTGGCCCGAGGGCTATAATTTGAACGATCTTGGTAGAGGTCCACTAGATGGAGCTTCCTACCAAATATCAAAGACCTGGGCCTTCTGGTTTCAGACAAGAAGATTTTTAAAGGTGTTCCCTATATAAGCCTATGTCAAAACAGTGGGCCCCGGCGCGGGGGCATTATTGGCCCCGGGGCTATAAATTGAACAATCTTGGTATAAGTCCATTAGATGAAGATCCTATCAAATATCAAAGACCTGGGCCTTCTGGTTTCAGAGATGAAGATTGTTTAAAGGTTGTCCCTATATAAGCCTATGAAAAACCAGTTGGCCCCGGGGCGGGGTTGTTTTTGGCCCCAGGGCTATAATTTGAACAATCTTGGTAGAGGTCTACTAGATGAAGCTTCATACCAGATATAAAAGACCTGGGCCTTTTGGTATCAGATAAGAAGATTTTTATATGTTTTCCCTATATAAACCTATGTAAAACCAGTGGGTCCCGGCGCGGGGGCATTTTTAACCTCAGGGCTATAATTCGAACAATCTTGGTAGAGGTTCACTAGATGGAGCTCCATATAAAATAACAAAGACCTGGGCCTTCTTGTTTCAGACAAGAAGATTTTTACATGTTTTCCCTATATAAGCCTATATAAAACCAGTGGGCCCCGGGGCGGGGCAGTTTTTGGCTCCAGGGCTATAATTTGAACAATCTTGGTAGAGGTCCACTAGATGAAGTTTCATACCAAGTATCAAAGACCTGGGCTTTCTGGTTTCAGACAAGAAGATTTTTAAAGGTTTTCCCTATATAAGCCTATGTTTAACCAGTGGGTCCCGGCGCGGGGGCATTTTTGGCCTCAAGGCTATAATTTGAACAATCTTGGTAGAGGTCCACCAGATGAAGCATCATACCAAATATCAAAGACCTAGGCCTTCTGGTTTCAGAGAAGAAGATCTTTAAAGGTTTTTCCTTATTTTCCATTTTCGTTGCCATGGCATCCAGAGTTCAGCATGGAATTGAATTCTTTGAACAGCTTTGAGAGAGGACCATCTAAGGATCATTTCTGCCAAGTTTGGTCAGAATCTGTTCAGTGGTTTAGGAGGAGATGCTGTTTTAAGGAATTGTGAACGGACGAACGGACGACGACGACGACGGACGGTGACCGATCACAATAGCTCCCCCGGAGCATTCGTCTCAGGTGAGCTAAAAACACAAACATGAAACAACTAGACCCTAATGGAACACAATATGCACCGGGTGCAGACCCCCTCTAAAAAAATTATTTTAGCTACTTCAGACCACCCCTAAAAAAAAATTTAGCTTTTTCAGACCCCCTCTAAAAATTTTTTTTTAACTTCTTCAGACCACCCCTAAAAAAAAATTTAGCTTCTTCAGACCCCCTCTAAAAAATTTTTTTTAGCTTCTTCAGACCACCCCTTAAAAAACAATTTAGCTTCTTCAGACCCCCTCTAAAAAATTTTTTTTAGCTTCTTCAGACCACCCCTAAAAAAAATTTAGCTTCTTCAGACCCCCTCTAAAAAATTTTTTTTAGCTTCTTCAGACCACCCCTAAAAAAAATTTAGCTTCTTCAGACCCCCTCTAAAAAAATTTTTTTTAGTTTCTTCAGACCACCCCTAAAAAAAATTTAGCTTCTTCAGACCCCCTCTAAAAAAATTTTTTTTTAGCTTCTTCAGACCACCCTCTAAAAAAATTTTTTTTAGCTTCTTCAGACCACCCCTAACAAAAAACTTCAGACCACCCCCTAAAAAAAAAAAACGCCAACTAGAGTTGACACAATACCCCACACCTATAGACCCCCCCTAAAAATTTTTTTTTTACCTCCTCCCCAGACCACCCCCTAAAAGAATTTTAGCTTCTCTAGACCACCCCCTCTAAAAAAATTTTTTTTGCTTCTTCAGACCACCCCTAAAAAAAAATTTTTTTTTTGCTTCTCCAGACCACCCCCCAAAATTTTTTTTACCTCCTCCCCACAAAAAACACCTTCTAGAGTGACCTCGGAAAAAATAAAAATCCGACAATTTGGGGTAAGGGAATGAGAGAAAAAAAAAAACATCCACTACAGGGGACCTCTCGAAAAATACTTAAAACTCAGTAATCTGTAATTCTTGTTCATAAAAACTACCTTTGATTTCTTCGCCTTTTAAATCATTTATTTTATAAGTAACAGGATCTGTATTTAAAACTTCTTCAATTACAAATATTTCTCTAGTCCAACGAGTAGTATAACCCTTTTCAAATTTACCTTTCTTTTTTGCTATTCTTGCTCTATCCCCAACTTTGAATTTAGCCTTTTTAGTTTTTTCACTTTTTTCTGGATATAAATTTTTATACACAGTTAATTCATTTTCTACTTTACTCGCTTCAACAGGTGTCATTTTAATTGAAGAATGTACCGTATTATTTTAATTTTCAACTAATTTATCTAATATATCATAATATTTAGTAGTTTCATTTGCAGTAAAATGTTTCTACATATGTTGTTTCATAGTGCCTATCCATCGTTCTACTACTCTAGATTTTTCTTCATTTTCAGTTGAGTACAATTCTATTTCATTTGTTTTTAACAATTCTTTCACTTGTCGATTATAAAATTCAGAACCTTTATCCGACCAAATATACATCGGTTTCCTTTCTTTTAATAATGTTTTAAATGCTTCACTTACTGTTACTCTTGTTTTATTTTTCAATGGAATTAACCAACCATATTTACTAAAAACATCTATAACTGCTAATAAATATTTATAGTGTTTATTTTGTTTTGAATATTGTTGCATATCTATCAAATCAACTGCCCATGTTTGATCTATTGAATCGACATAAACACGTCTTTTAGGAAAAGATTTTATAACTCTATGATGTAATTCATCTGCTAATTTATTTGTTATTTTTTCTCTATCGGATATAAATCATTTTTTGTTAGCTCCACACTCAGAACATTTACCTTTTAACATTTGTCTATTATTAGTTGTTGTTACTTGTTTCACTGAATCATTTTCAGTATGCTTTTTACAACGTAAACAATAAATTTTTGGATGCTCCATTTTTAATATAATCAAAATTGTTTCTTTAAAAATGGATGGTAAAAATCTCGCAGTACATCAGGTAAAGGTGCTACTAGTACCTTATCCGATAAAAAATATTATGTTATCTTATTAAAAAAATATAAACATAATACAACTATTAATGTCTTTAAGTATAAGATAAAAATACTAGATCCACAAAAAGAAGTGTTCATGAATGTATTTAGTAATATGATTGATAATTCTATTAAAGACTTTCCAAATGGGAGAATTAGAATAGTTCCTATACATGAAATTATTTATACAAAACATGATAAATGGCCTATAAGAACATATGGTAATGTTAAAGAATTCTTTTTTAATAGAATGGAAAGATTATTAAACAGTGCTGAAGAAATGAATATAGAAGAAGTTATTTTTGAAGTATCATTTATACCTAATAAAAAAGGTAAAGGTAAAGATGCTTTAAAAATATTAAATGAAATAAATAAAATAAGTATTATACGAATAAAAAATAATGATACAATTTGTTTAGCAAGAGCAATTGTAACTGCTTTAGCTTCTAACAACTTATTAATAGATTTTACAGATTCTCAATTACGACATATTAAACAAGGTAGACCATTACAAAAAAGCCTGGCTACAGATTTACATGTAAAATCAGAGGTAGAAATAAACGAAGAAGGTAACGATTTAGATGATTTAAAGATTTTTGAAAATTATCTTAATGTTAGAATAATTGTTTTTACATCGAATAATATTGAAAATATTTTATATAGCGGTAATGAAAAATTTGGTAATCAATTATATTTATATTATCATGATGATCATTTTAATGTAATTACTAATGTAACAGGATTTTTAACTAAACGCAGATTTTGTAAAACATGTTTAATAGGATATAGTAATCAACACACATGTAAAGATGGTAAATTACAATCAAAGTTAGAACAATGGACATGTGAAAAATGTAATAAAACTTTTTCTATACAATATCAAAAACCTGAAAAACATATATGTGATGAAAAAACATGTTTAGTTTGTTATGACAATTATAATATTAATGAAGAACATCTCTGTTATATGAAACCATTAAAGCCTAAAGATATAAAAGATAATAAATATATTTATTTTGATTTTGAAGCTAATCAAGAAACAGGTATTCATATTATGAACTTTTGCATAGCTTATGATTTAGAATATATTTACTGTTTTAGAAAAAAAACTACATAAAAATATTTAAATGTGATTTTAATATTAATGGTATAGACTTATCAAAATTGGATATAGATGATAGTTTTAGTACAATGGAAAAAATAGAATGTGAATCTGAAGATGTTGCTGATAATTTTTGTAAATATTTTATAAGAGATAATTTTAAAAACTATACATTTATTTCTCATTATGGAAAAGGTTACGACATGCAGCCTATTTTAGCATATATAGTAAAAAATAAAATAGATCATAATTTTATTTGTTCAGGATTAAAAATAACATCAATTAATGTTAAAGGAATAAATTTAAGATTTATAGATTCTATTAATTTTACGTTATGTGGATTAGCTGATTTTCCCAAAACATTTGATTTTAATGGCAACAAAGGTTACTTTCCTCATTATTTTAATACAACAGACAATCAAAACTATAAAGGTGTTTATCCTACAAAAGAATATTATGGATATAATACTATGACAATTAAAAATAAAGAATTATTTGATAAATGGTATAGATGAGTTTAGGACGCCACCGGTTGTTAAGGAAATACTATCCCACGGTTCCGTATTTTTGCGCATGCGCAGTTTTGTGTGGCAAAAAATATAACCATTGTTCAGACTGCTACGATAGCAGTCATTAATTTCTTTGAATATGACAATTTTAAATATAGCGTAAGGTAAAGGTGACGTATGTCTTGCGTCACTGGGGCGTCCACCTGATATTGGCTGACAGTTGGGTAAGACCTGCTATCCTTGCAGCAGGTAAGAGTAGAGGGGAGTGCTCTTATTCCTTCTGTTTGTACACTCCATTCATTTTCCTCTTTATCCTCTGTTATTACTTTAAACTACGATCTCTTCTAAATTTTTTCTTCCTTTCTCTGGGAGATGAGACAAAATTACCCACAGGGGTTGACGTGTCGATAAACACAAAACAATTAATAATCGAATAATTGACTGACAATGGTCGCTTCATATTGCGCTAATCGCAAGGAAGGATTACCAACCAGACGGGTTCAACATGTGGATGAAAAAGATCAATCGTTTACGACCAGTAACCGGGTTGTTTGAATATGGAAATTCACCGGCCCCGCGACCCCCGCCCATCGAGGCTTGAAAAAATAGATGGGCTACATGATGCTTCCACGCATAGCTGAAACCAACGCACACGAGTACTGGTAAACCAGTCAGAGGATCTAAGCCAGCAACGTCTCCAAAATGACTTATATAGTGACGGGGACTTTAAATCTCAACTAAAACAAAGAAACAACAAACGAATTACCGTCCCCGCCAACACCATTTGCGACATTTTTAGAAGTTGCTTCCTATACCCACATTGAGATTAAATAATATCTCAAGCCCTGCCACCAAATAAAAAAATGTAGTTTATCATGTTTATAGCGGTTTTGTTTGAACTGAGGTTTAACGTCCCCGTCAACACTATTTAGGTCATTTTGGAGACGCTGCTTCCAATTTTGTTGGACTTTTACCCGACATTGAGATGAAATGACATCTCAAGCCCTGCCTCCAATGAAACCAAAAGTCTTATATGCAGTAGGCGGTCTGACTCACACCGCTTTACCTGGGCAGGCTTAGTCCTTCTAAGCGGTTTACCAGTACTCATGTGTGGTCAGTTTCAGCTCTGCGTGGACGCACCATGCAGCCCAATCTATTTTTCCAAGTCCCTATGGGCGGGGGCGAGAATTTATAGCGGTTTTACCAGTACTCATGTGCGGTCAGTTTTAGCTCTGCGAACCCAGGACCTCTCGTATACAGTAGAAACACTCTACCGACTGAGATACCGGGCCACATCTTCGACCTTTTACATCCCCACCCCCTGCCTAATGAGATTCGTCCCGAAAATCTAAGTTCTATCCAGTCTGGCTATGGGACTTTCATGTTCAGATTTTTCAAAGTATCGCTTCGAAAACTCTGCCTTAACTGCTCATTTTTTTCTTCTGGCAAATCAGGTCAAAGATTTATTCAGGGCCCCGTTACTCAGAGTATGAGCATTAAACAAGCATCCATTTAAAACATACAGCAAAAGGCAGCGGCGGTGAACAACAAATAGCATGTACATGTATAATGGAATAGTAAAAAGAGAATTCGGAAATTCGGACATATCTGCCAAGTACTGTTGTGATTCAAAAGGTTGTGAAGTTTGATTTTAGGTTTAACGACCCCGTCAACACTGTAAAGGTCATTTTGGAGACGTTGCTTCCAATTTCGTGGGACTTTTAACCGACAATGAGATTAAATGACATCTCAAGCCCTGCCGCCCAATGAAACCAATATGGTTTATAAGCATGGACGGGCCGACTCGCACCGCGTTGCCTGGGCAGGCTTAGATCCTTTAAGCGGTTTACCAGTAGTCGTGTGCGGGTCGGTTTCAGCTCTGCGCGGAAGCATCATGCAGCCCATGTATTTCTTCAAGCCCTGATGGGTGGGGGGGGGGGGCACTGAACTGCAGTATAAATGTCTATGAATGTTGTGGATGAAATGACAAACACTATGCTTAAAAAATCTTATTTTTCCTTAGTTTACTGTACACACGCACGCTTGACTGATTACTTTTTGCCACACAAGACTGCGCATGCGCAGCGTTACCAAGGAAGTTAATCAGCCTAAACTCATCTATAATAATGTTCAAGATAAAGAATTTAAATTCTATAAAGAAATATTTTATTATTGTTTATTAGATGTTTTAATTTTAACTAAAGGCTGTAATATATATAAAGATCTATTTTTAAAAATAACAAATAATTATATTGACCCTTTTCAGTCTATAACTATTGCTCAGTGTTGTACTAGAATATTTAAAACATTAATGCTAGAAGAAAACACATTGGGTATTCATAAAAGTTCTACTTTTCAAGATATTCATTCTAATAAAGCTATTCAATGGTTAGAATATTTAGCTAAGAAAGACCAAATAGTTATTCAACATGCTAAAAGAGGTAAAGAAAAAAGATTAAAAAAATATAAATTTGATGGTTATTATTATGATGAAGAAAATAAAATTCATCATATATATGAATTCTTTGGTTGTTATTTTCATGGATGCACAAAATGTTATTCACCGACTGAAATTTGTAAAATGGGTTCCAAGAAAACAATGGAAGAATTATACGATAATACAATGAATAGACTACAAATTATAAAAGATACTTTCTCAGAAGAAAAAGTTAAAATTCATACAATTTGGGAATGTGAAATTGATAAAAATACATATCCAGAGGTAGACATAGAATTAAAACCTATTAATAAAAGAGATGCATTTTACGGTGGTAGAACTGAAACTATACAATTATATAATAACTTTCCTAATTTAAAAGCAAGATATGTAGATTTTTGTTCATTATATCCATGGGTTAATAAAAATAGTGAATATCCAATAGGTCATCCAGTTACTTATATTGATATATCTGTAGGTCATTATAAAAAGAATAAATACTTTGGAATAATGAAATGTAAAATATTACCCCCCAAGAAAGTTATATCATCCTGTTTACCCTATAAACAGCAAACATGCAATAATTCTCATAAATTAATATTTTGGTTATGTAAAACTTGTATGTCTAGATTAGAAATTAAATGTGATCATATAACAGAAAAGTTTGATTATCACATGATAAAGTACATGCTATAAAACATTTTAAAGAATGAAAAAAATATTAGAAATGAAAAATGTAAACATTCAGATGAAGAAAGAGCTATTATAGGAACTTGGTAAACTATTGAAATAAATAAAGCAATAGAAAAAGGATATAAACTATTACAAATATACGAGTTAGAACATTTTGAAAATACATCCACAAAGGTATTTAAAAAATATGTTGATACATTTATGAAGTACAAGCAAGAAGCCTCGGGCTGCAAATGTGATCCTAAATATTGTAAACCTGGATGTAAAACTGATAATAATTGTGAAACAAAAATACAATATCTTATAGATAATGCATCATATGATTTAGATATTGATAAAGTAAAGCATAATGCTGGTTTAAGATTTATAGCTAAAATATGTTTGAACTCTTTATGGGGTCACTTTGGAATGAAAGATATTTTACAAAAAAGGAATAAATGTAAGTTCATATTCTAATCTATCCCCGAGTCCTGCTTGATAAAAAGGCATATGGGTTTCCAATAATTCAAAATCAAGTGGAATACAAAACCTGTTTCCATATGCTTTTGCTATTGCCTGATCTTCTTTATCTGCTGTTGCATTTTTTGCCCCCACTCTAAGTTTCAACATGTTTGCTTTGCCAACGCCTTGGTATGTCATATTTATTCGTTCTGTAGGAGTCTTCCATAAATCAATATAACAATGATAGATGTCACTATCATCAATGGACATAACTTCATTTCCACTTATCCTAATTGTTGTTTTCTTAATTATTGCTCTTCCAATATTTTGATAAATAGTTGCATTTGCATATTTAGAGATTAGTTCAATTTCAAATGCTAATCTGACTGTTCCGGGAACAATAACATCATTACTACTTAGATTAGGAAATCTCACTAACAATTGTTGATTTTGTTCAATAGTTGATGGATTATTGGTTATCACTACACTTTGACGGATACCTATCACACCGCGTGGTTCTCTTATTTTTCTGTAAGGGTTTAATTTATTTCCATAGGTCGACATTTTTTTAAGGAAAAATTTAATAATTAAAAATGGCTGAAGTATTTGATGTTGAGAATCCTACATTTGATGATGATGAGGATATAGATTCCAAATTACCTATGGTCCCTGATGATCTTGATCGGAGTATTATTCTAAATCAGGCTAATGCGATTGATGACTTAAGAGGAGAGCTCAAACAGTCTGCTCTTCAACGTCATAAAGAAACACTTGTAAAGACGTTTTATAAAGAAATAAGCGAGCGCTACCAAATTACGCCAGACAAAGTAGATTATGATCAGTTTAGATTATCCGATGAAAAAAAAAATTATATTGGGTTGTCGGCGACAAAGAAATCAGAATTACTGCACGGCAAGGCCAAGCAGAATTTCTTTCTTTGGGTACTTTAGCAAACGAATACAACCGTGTAACAGGTAGTGGCGGAACACGGGCAATCAGACAATATTTAAATTTACCAGAATATAAAAGCAAAACAAAGATATCTCAACAGGCAAGGAGGGCTCATGGAAGTACGCGAAATGATTTGCTAAATGCTGAAGATCAAATACCACTAAAAGATTTGTCTTCAACCAAAGATGTACAAAATGTAGTAGACACAGCAAATAAGGCTAAGCCCACTGTTACATCTCTTTTTGATAATTTAGAGTTGCCAGAAGTTAAAAATGCACGCACACAAACAGAAGATCAACCATTCAGGGAACTGCAAGGCCTAGATAAGTCACTACAGACTTCGTGGTGAACTTACAAATAACTTGGCAAAGCTGACAGACCTTGATAAAGATATAGCAAAGGAAAGAAGAAAACTACAAGCAGCTGAAGATGAAATCAGCAAAAACGATATAACTGAACGTTTAAAAAATTGGAAGATGATAGAGCTTTAAGACTTGAAGCTGCTAGTGCAAACAGAGAAGCATTACGTAGTCAGATAAATAGGATAAAAGAAACTATAAACAGAGTATTAAAAGAAGACACAACATTAGGTGAGAGAATTAAAACATTATTTAGAGAACAAGGAATTACAATTGTTAGTGTTTTAACTGCTTTTGGAATGATTATTGGTGTTATTGTTGAGACTTCTATTCCTACTACTGGTGGTGGGTCAATAATTCCTAAACCACCGTCAAAAGATGGTATAGAAAATTGGATAAAAAAACAATTAAGTAATCTTGGTAAACTATTAGCCAATCTTGCAGGAAAAGCAGCAGCAGCGCTACCGGGTATTATTGGTTCTATTGTGTCTTGGTTGCTTTCTGCTACTGGAAAAGTTGTTAACTGGTTTGGTAATAATTTATGGGTAGTTGTTGTTGCTGTTGCTGGTTTGTTGTATGTAGCAGCAAAAGAATGGATTTCTAAATAATTTTATAGAGTGTTAGTGCAGATATGCCGATAACTAGACTTCCTACTATTAATGCTGTTATGTTGTCTTCGTGTTGTATTGCTTCTTTTGTGGTCTTTGTTTGAACAGGTTGATGTTTAACAGGTTCTGGAAGAGATTTCTTTGTTGGTGTGCCTTGTATAGTTGCATGTTGTGTAGTAAGTGCAACAGGTTTAACATTTACATCATTATTGTAACCAAGCGAGCACTCCGATGTTGCAATTACAATTTTATTATTATAATCATCATAAGTGCCAACTTGTAATTTCATATCACTGGGAGACGTATAGAGACCAAGTCCGTATGTATAATCAACTTTACTCGTAGCATATTTCAATACATTTTGATATTTTGATATTTGGTCGTGCAAATCGATTGGACTGTTAATTGCTTCTTGAACATTTGCTACGAATTGTTTTTGAGCATCAAATCCTGTGCCTATTTTTAGTATTTCTACAAGTGTTTGATATTGTGCTCCTAATAGGGCCCATACAAATATTCTAATACTTTCGTTAATTCGTTCAATACCTGGTTTTGTGAAGCCTTCTGATTTGTCTAATATAAACATTGTCCATGCCTCACTTATATCTACTGTATGTTCTATTTTGTCATTTGCACTAAAGAATGGACTAAAGAATGGACCATCACTTCGGTGTTCGTATCTGTATTTTCCACTTGGTTTAAAGTATTGTGTGTATCCTCCGAGACCGTGACATTTAGAACTACTTTCCAATTTTTGGCGCCAATCTGTATTTGGTGAAACATTGAATTCATTGCATAAGTTTTGGTAAGTTGCTTTATCGTATGTGTTTTTGTATTAACAAAATTTCTCATCTGTTGGTAAAGGTGTTTTAAGTTCTTTTAAAATA
Organism: Lucinisca nassula; assembly: GCA_963580285.1. Lineage (NCBI taxonomy): Eukaryota > Metazoa > Mollusca > Bivalvia > Lucinida > Lucinidae > Lucinisca > Lucinisca nassula. Next base: position 45,196,230 of record OY757026.1, read on the forward strand.
CGAGCAATACAATAATACACATGAAGTGTATATACTGTTTTAGTTAGTCCTGAAGTGTTTTGCAAATGGTCTTGATAACTTACTCCGCATCCTGCAGTGGCACACCAAACAGCAAAATTCAATTGGCATTGCCACCAGTCAAATGATGAATGAAGCCATGTATTCCACGGTTCATTGTTGTGCAATGTTGGATTTTGATAGTTTTGAAATAAGTCGGGAAACGTTACTGGAAAATGGTCATTTTTGTTAACATAAATTGTTTGTTTTACAAGTTCAATATTCTTTTTAGAATATTTAGTATGAGGGTTATATGATGCATTGGGATTGTACTTGAATTCTTTTGGTATCATTTTTTATTAATTAAAAATGTATCATACAATTTCTGATATTAATAAGACAATACACTTGCAACAATATATAGATAACAAATGCGGTATTAAGAGAATTGGATTGAAGAGTTTTACTTATACAATAGGTTGGCATAATTTGATTGATGAATCTATCCAAAAAGGAACAGATAGACCAATACGTTTAGCTTCAGGATTTTACAGTTTCCAACAAATAGCAGATATATTTCAAAGTAATAATATTGTATTATGTGTAAATGAAACAAATGGCATAGTGCTTTTGACATCGACCGTTGATTTAAAAATAAGCAAAGGATTAAAAGAGATGTTAGGCCTCGGATACAAAAGACGATTAAACGCAAATCAAATATATAAGGGAGGAATACCGTTAAATTTTGCACCTTATAAACAACTATATATTCATCTTGAGCAGATAAACAGTGCTTGCAATTTCTTTGATGGTGCTCCTAGTAACATCCTTGGTGTTGTTTCTGTTGAAAGTAAATCATTTGGAGATATTGTTCATACACGTTTTAGTAATCCGGAATATAAACAATTAACACATGGTGATATATCAGAATTAAGTATAAGCGTTTGTGATGAGAATGGTCAGAAAATAAACAACAATGGTTTACCAATTTGTTGTGTGTTGGAAATTTTATGATTAAAAATGAGTATATTCGGTGTTAAGAATAATAATATTTTACGTGTTGATAGAAGAATATCAAATTTAGATAATATATTACAAAACGTTCATACAAATGAATACATTACAATATATGCTGAATCAAAAGGCTCTTTATCTAGAGATAAGATGTTTTCATTTGGAAATGGAGGTAGAGAGCGAACGGCCGGTTATGTTATGATGAAAGACGGTTATATTATAAGTATGGGTCTGTCGTGTGAAAAGTCAAAAGATGAAGTGCGGGTTACTGTGATGGTGGATGGGGAAGTTTTGAGTGGGTGTATAGTTTATTTGGAAGACACACAAAGTGTACATCGCGATTTTGATAAACCTATTTTTAGTTAAGGCAGGAAGTGTTATTAATTTTTTGAGTGTACTGAATAATTATACTGCAGTTAAAAAATGAGTATATTTGGTGTAAAAACAGATAAGAATAATTTGACTTTGCGTATTGATGAATTACATAAAAATTAGGAAATTTAAATAGTAGATTACAAAACGTCTATACAAATGAATTCATTACAATAACCGTCGAATCAAATGGCCCACTAACTAGTGGTAAAATATTTTCATTTGGAAATGGAGGTAGAGAGGGAGCGGTTGGTTATGTTATGATGAAGGATGGTTATATTAAAAGTATTAGCCTGTCGAGTGTATCGTCGCTTGGTAAGGTGAAAGTTGGCGTGTTGGTGAATGGGAAAGTTTTTGAAGGGTGCAGTGGCCTCGCTTTAGATAGTGAAACAAAAAGTACACATTTTAATTTTGTCACCCCTTGTTTAGTTAAAGCTGGAAGTGTTATTATTTTTTTTAGTCTAGAGACTAATAAAACTACAGTTAATACTATTGTCTCGTTATTAAGTGAATTCAAAAAATAAATATAAAAATGAGTATATTTGGTGTTAAAAAGGATAATAATAATAATTTAGCTTCACGTGTTGATGATTTGTATAGAAAAATAACAGATAGTAATTTGGTTTTGAATAAAAAAATAACAAATTTAAGTGACACCATTACATTAACTGCCGAAATAAAAGGTCCTTTAATTCATAAAAAAGTGTTTTCATTAGGAGATGGTGCAGGTTCAAATACAACTGGTTATATTATGATGAAGGATGGTTATATTACAAAAAATGGGATATACGTGTTTAAAAGAAAGTGGCACGGTGACAATTGGCGTGTTTATAGATGGGACGAACATACATGAACTATGCTCATTTTTCACGGATTATGATTCAAAATACTATACGACTCTTGACTCACCATGTTTTGCTAAAGCCGGAAGTGTTATTAATTTTATTTGTATAGGGGAAAATAAAACTGCAGTTAGTACTGTTGTCTCGTAATTAATTGAATTCAAAAAATGAATATAAAAAATGAAGCAACCTACGGCGCCGAATTTATATCCAGATCTGCCTAATGAAGACGGAATAAATTATAGATTACAGAAGATATCAGATATAGAAAAACAATTAATGAAAGAGAGGGATGTAAGAAAGGCATTATACAAAAAGTATAAACGTGGAATTAACATTACTGATAGTGTTGATACTGCGTTAATTTCTTCAAGTGTTATTATGGCCGGTGTTGGTTTAGCTGTTCAGTAATGTTACCATTAGAGATTGCTGCAATCGTTTGCGGATCTCTGGGTGTTTGTGTTGAGTTTGTTAGACGTAGATTACATGCAAAAACACAAAAACATTATGAGATTAAAACTATTGCTGATAGTAAGTTGAATAGTATAAAAGATTTGATTTCTAAGGCTTTGACAGATGGGCAGATATCTGAAAATGAATTTAAGTTGATTTTAGATGAATTAGATAAATATAATAAACTAAAAGATTGCATACAATCAAAACAAACAGGATTAAGTGAAACGAAAGAAAAAAACTTATTGAGGAAGGCAAGGCCCAGACTTTAGCCGAGGTAAAAAAAAATAGGAAATGCTTGATTTTATTTAATAAAGTTATAATAATTAATGAGCCGCCTCCTGGTTATAAGAAATGAACTTTCGCGCATAAAACTTATGCAGATTTTATTTCCATTCTAATTCTTATGTCAATTATTTGTAAGTCCACTCGAAGTTGTGTTTACAATATGATAGTATTACAGCGTAATAGTACTGTGGAGCATAATAGTATTACAGCGTAATAGTGTTACAGCGTAATAGTATTACAGCGTAATAGTACTATGGTAAACCCTTAAAAGAAAGGCAGTATAAAAGTATTACAGCGTAATAGTAACACAATGTAATTGTATTACAGCGTAATAGTACTATGGTAAACCCTGAATAGAAAGGAAGCATAATAGTATTACAGCGTAATAATGTTACAACGTAATAGTATTACAGCGTAATAGTATTTTGGTAAACCCTTAATAGAAAGGCAGCGTAATAGTGTTACAACGTAATAGTATTACAGCGTAATAGTACTATGGTAAACCCTTAATAGAAAGGCAGCGTAATAGTATTACAGCATAATAGTAACACAATGTAATTGTATTACAGCGTAATAGTACTATATTTGTTAATATGTTATCAAGCACATCTGAATTAATGGTAGAGATCCAAACATTTTTTTTTCTCTCATTCCCTTACCCCAAATTGTTTCCTGTCGGATTTTTATTTTTTCCGAGGTCACTCGTTTTGGAGGAGGTAAAAAAATTTTTTAGGGGTGGTCTAGAGAAGCTAAAATTTTTTAGGGGGTGGTCTTGGGAGGAGGTAAACTCTAGTCAACTCTAGTAGGCGTTTTTTTAGGGGGTGGTCTGAAGAAGCTAAAAAAATTTTTAGGGGTGGTCTGAAGAAGCTAAAAAAAATTTTTTTAGAGGGTGGTCTGAAGAAGCTAAAAAAAATTTTTTAGAGGGGGTCTGAAGAAGCTACATTTTTTTTTTAGGGGTGGTCTGAAGAAGCTAAAAAAATTTTTTTAGAGTGGGTCTGAAGAAGCTCAATTTTTTTTAGGGGTGGTCTGTAGAAGCTAAAAAAAAATTTTTTTACAGGGGGTCTGAAGAAGCTAAATTTTTTTTTAGGGGTGGTCTGAAGAAGCTAAAAAAATTTTTTTTAGAGGGGGTCTGAAGAAGCTAAATTTTTTTTTAGGGGTGGTCTGAAGAAGCTAAAAAAATTTTTTTTAGAGGGGGTCTGAAGAAGCTAAATTTTTTTTAGGGGTGGTCTGAAGAAGCTAAAATAAATTTTTTTTAGAGGGGGTCTGAAGAAGCTAAATTTTTTTTTTAGGGGTGGTCTGAAGAAGCTAAAAAAAAAAATTTTTTTAGAGGGGGTCTGCACCCGGTACATATTGTGTAATGGAAACATCAATAGCGGAAAGCCAAAAGGACAGTTACTTTCCCACAAAATGGCCAATTGACTATCGAAAATAAAATAATATAAGCGATACATACACTCAAAGACAAACCATAATAAAAATAAACCGCGACAGAAGAACCGCCTTGGAACGGTCAGCGAAACGAATTCAACTGGGGTGGGGTGTGTGCTTAAATCGATTTTATGTGGCCACAATCCTTGTCCGCATGAAGGCCACCTAACTCAGCAGTGCAACATCTCCGTGAACACAAAAACACAGAGATGAAACAATGGTGAGGACTCGACAGCAAGAAACCACTGAAATGCTGGAGCAAAAGAAGGCAAACAGTTAGTTTGTTTGTTTGATTTTAATATTTAACGTCACCGTCAACACTATATAGGTCATTTTGCTTCCAATTTTGTGGGACTTTTACCCGACTTGAGATGAAATGACATCTCAAGCCCTGTCGCCCAATGAAACGTATAGGGTTTATAAGCATGGACGGTCCGACTCGCACCACTTTGCCTGTGCAGGCTTAGATCCATTAAGCGGTTTACCAGTACTCGTGTGCGGTCGGATTCAGCTCTGCGTGGAAGCATCATGCAACCCATTTATTTCTTCAAGCCCCAAGGGCGGGGCCGCCCAACAGTTAGACTCCAATGGGCCCGACAAGAGACAGAACATCAGGCTCCAATCCAAAGTTACATAAAATTAGAAACTCTCTAATTCTTAGTAAGACTTTACGCTGGAACCGTCATAGAATCTGAGGCCTGACCCACTGGCGTGCAATTAAAGAGGGAAGCAAAGTTGTCAATCGTGATACGGTTAACTACCATGCATGCAGTCTGTCGCATAACATTTATATTGTGCCCCATCATTTTACATCGAAAAAAGAATTTACGAAATTGTGTGCTGAAGTCATTGCATTTGTATATTTTTCTGAATTTATATACTAAGTCACCATAAAATTCGGGTTCCGATAGACCTTCTTGCAAATGAGATTTTAGTCCAACATTGAATTTTGAAATTAGATCGGCATGACGTTTATAAAATTTTGAAAAGGCTTTGCGTAATTTATGATACCGATAATCCTGATTAAGAAGTTTAGCAGTTTACAATTTATTACGAGTGTTGAAGTCAGTTACATGAGTAGGCACTCTGGCAAATCGAGTCAATTGCGAAATATAAACGCCATAAGATGCCACACGACGAACATCACCATCCAAGAAAGGAAACTTTCCAATCTCAAAATCAAAATCATAAATTTTGCAAGAACCAAACCTATCTAAAATTGATAGATGTGAAACAAAAAACGGGGCCTCGGTATCAGAAGAATTTGGTTTATTTAAAGTTCTGGGGAGGGGGGGGGGGGGTAAAGTTGACTAGTCAACAAACCATCGAAATAGGTATTGTCAATCATCCAAAGATCTAGAAGTCGAGGTGAAGGTTTCAATGATTTCAGATTTGTTTTCAACGGAAAGGGGCATCATGAAGTCTCTTTCATAACAAAACAAGAACAGATCAGCCACAAGGGGTGGATAAATCTGCTTTGCGGAATCGAATTTGTAAACAACCGAACCCATTTGTGACGAGTCCTTTTCATCTTTGACGACGGGCGAAAACCAGATTTTTTTTGTTTGTTTGAATTGAGGGTTTTGTTGTTTGTTGAAATTGAAGTCCCCGGAAACACTGTTTAGGTCATTTTGGAGACGTTGCTTCCAATTTCTTGGCACGTTTAACCGACATTGAGATGAAATGACATATCAAGCCCTGCAGGTCAAATGAAACGAATAAGTCTGGTATGCATTGACGGTCAGACTCGGACCATTTTGCCCTGGCGATAAGTGGCATATGGAATACCTGAAAAAAAAAGCAACAACATTGCCTTCTGTTGCATAACTTGGCATCTCACATGCGATCCAAAAGAGGCTCAAACCACAGCGATGATAGACTTTATGATTAATAGTAAGCGCTCTTACCCATTAGGCCACGGAGTCCCGTTACCCGAAATGACATAGATACTATAAACTGGGTCGTTAAACTCCAAACCAAACCAATGGATTCCACTGCCATATATTGGTTAAGTTCGATGTTTCCACATTTTTCATGTCATTTTAGTTTGGGTTAAATGAATACATAACGTAACAGCACGAGCACCCTCGTAATAACGACAGTTTTTGTTCTCCCACCCTTTAACTTTATAAACAATTTGTTGCTATAAAGAATGAATGTGAAGTCGTACAATATATTATTTAGAGCGTTTCCCCTCAGTCACTCCAAGAAACAAATGCTGTGGACATTTGTTAGAATCGCCATCTGTTTCTTGCAGTTTGTTTATTTGTTTGTTTGTTTGATTTGTGGTTTAACGTCCCCGTCAACACTGTATATGTCATTTTGGAGACGTTGCTTCCAATTTGTGGGACTTTTACCCGGCATTGAGATGAAATGACACCTCAAGCCCTGTCGCCCAATGAAATAAATAGGGTTTATAAGCATGGACGGTCCAACTTGCACCTCTTTGCCTGGACAGGCTTAGATCCTATAAGCGGTTTACCAGTACTCGTTTGCGGCCAGTTTCAGCTCTGCGTGAAAGCATCGTGCAGTCCATCTATATCTTCAAGCCCCGATAGGTGGGCCCGCTGTTTCTTGGAATAATAAATGCAATATTCTTGAATATCTCCATTTACCCCTCCCCTCGAGTTTTGACTATTGTTCATACAGCCATTAAATAACTGTTTTCTTACCCATCCAGCAAACAGACATATTACACTGTGAACGCTTTCTCGTGCGATCTGAATCACTAAGACGGCGTTGTTTACATCGCTGTGAAAGCGGTCACGCCGTTGCATAGATATGGCAACCCGCTTTTATCGCAATGCGCGTGAAAATGATGATAACCGGAAAACCAACCAAACCGTACACTACTAAAAAATATTTGACGCTGAAACCGTCTACTCACATTGAAACCAATTAAAAAAAACTCACCCTATAGCCGAAAATACATTATATCTGTTTAAATATGAACTAGTAAGATAATGTCACTCAGGAAAGGCCAGAATCGAAGAACGCAGCCGTCTCAAATCACCTATAACAAGTGACATGGAGGCACACACAAAACAGACGAAACATTAACCAACGGCACAAAGCCAAATAACAGTTAAGACACTGCAAAAGAACGGCCGCCTTGGAAAAGTCAATTCTAAAACTACTGGAGGGGGGGGGGGGGGGGGGGTGGGGGAGTTATGAAATTTTAACCCTCGCCCTCAGTTCCAATACAGTATCATACAAAATAACAATAACAATTCCATCCACATGGAGGCTTTCTAGCTCAGCAGTGACTAATGATAAAATACAAAGTAAAATTGTTATGTATAGATTAATATTATCATGAATCACGGTTGATCCAGAGACAGAGTAATGTGTGTGTGTGTGTGTGTGTGTGTGTGTGTGAATTCGGGTTTAACGTCGCTTTCAACAATTTTTCAGTTATATCACGACGGTGTCTGGTTGCGACAGGGAGCTCAATGCTCACTTTTATAGTGCTGCCTCACTGAAGTATCATGTCCCAGACACATTACATGATACCACATCCAGTAACATTATCCTGACACTGGGTCGACCAGTCCTAGCTCTACCCCGTAAATCTGAGTGCCAAGCGAGGAGCAGCTAGTACCATTCTTAACGACTTTGGTATGTCGCGGCCCGGGATCGAACCCGTGACCTCCCGTTCCCCGGAGCGGTCACTCTACCAACTGAGCTATCGGGGCCGGTAGAGACAGAGTAATAAAAATAGTTATAGTTTCCATTTGAAAATTACACGTGATAGCTGTTAAATAGCGCTGTTAGTTTATGCACGTTCGTATTTGTTTAAGTCATAGCACACTTTTACTGATTCCTCTCAAACATGTTTTTTTTTTCGTTTTTCAGCGCTCTTAAATGAGCAAAGAGTGAAGCGGGCAACATTCCCGACTATCCTGGGTAAGCTGCCATATGATATTAGTACAATGTAATGTACGTAATACTTTGTCGGGTGTCGTTTCCAGATGTTATCTAAATTCTGACAAATACCTGGCGCTGAATGTTTGCTTGAAATTGATATAGTTGCATTACGCAAACACGCCTATACAAATACATTTGCCACCTTTATTGCCGAAAATATGACAATTTTATGATGAAAAATGGTGATATTTTTCTTATTTCTGCTCTAAAATATAGATTGTGGGTACTCGATAGAACCGCCTCGATCTTATTTCTGCTCAAAATATAGATTGTGGGCAATCGTTAGAACCGCCTCATCGAGGCGGTTCTACCGAGAACCCACAATCTATATTTTAGAGCAGTATAAGAAAAATAAGATATACCCCCGGAAACCGTTTTACTATATAAAAGTGGAGTTCAAGGTGGTCAAAATTATATAGGCGTGTTTTGGTGATGGCAGCGCCCTGTGGTGTTAGTAGATGGGGTAAAAATGGCAGTATTTCGCTTACTAATATATGTCGTCGAACCACAACACCCTTAATCCCAGGTTAATAAAATATTTTAATCTCAGCTCACTTGAGCATGGAGTCTGTCTTGCTCACAAGTATTAAAATGCTAATAATTATTTGCATTTTAGTATTAATGCGCAAGACAAACGAAATTCGCTTCTGATCTGATGAAATAAATTGCCTCACCTATTTGCAGTTTTATATTTACTCAGTCGGATGCTCGTCTTACTGGTTCGATCGCCACCAGGTCTTGAAGATTGATCATAGCATCCTTTCTAGGGCCATTCTCTCCCTTACTATGATTTAAAAAGAACAATCGTCCTTTTCTAGCTAACCGCTTATGTATAAGCCAGCCATAAAAAAAATGCTGTAACATAACCTAAACAGTGTTGACTAGAACGTTTAACTTCCATACAAACCAACCGAAATAGCTGAGTTGAATATTAAAACGTTTAATAAACAAGGGAATAATGCAATCATCACGAAAACACGCCTATATAATTTTGACCCCCTTGAACCCCACTTTTATATGTAAAACTGGGGTTTCCGGGGGGGGGGGGTTACCTTATTTTTCTTATTTCTGCTCTAAAATATATATTGTGGGTACTCGTTAGAACCGCCTCATCGAGGCGTTTCTAACGAGTGCCCACAATCTATATTTGTAGCAGAAATAAGAAAAATATCGCAATTTTACATCATAAAATTTTCATGTTTTCGGTATGTTTGCGTAATGGTATATTCACTAGTTTTAACTAACCGTAAAGTCTTATGACTTTAGAATGTAACGGAAACCGTCAAAATCGATCGAAAATTAGCACACTATGTGGACTAAAGCGTTGGAAACTGACGATCTCAAGCAGCTAAAGAATCCTAACGATTAGCCGAAAATCGGAAACTTCCAAAAATTTCGACTATTTAGACAATGATCTGAGAAATGAAAGATTTGGTATACTAATTTAACTGAAAATAAGTAGGTAGGTAGCTAGGTGGGCTAGCGGGCGAGTCTCGTTTAGGTAGGCAGGCAGGCAGCTAGGAAAGTAGGAAACAGCGATCCGAAAACTATGTAGGAGGGTTTGTAACTTTTTACAGGCAGAAACAAGGGAAAGCCAATTATAAAGCGACACACCCCTCCCCAGCATGCCTTCCCCTTCAACCCCGCCAATCATTTCTACGAAACGGGGAGACATTATTAAAGTTACTACCAGTTGAAATGTTTTTGTTTTGTCTACGGTACATTTAAATAATGACAGTTTGTGCTCGGTGTTTTTGGTTTTGACCGATATTTGTCGATATTCTATCTGCTGGTTAAATAGCATGTCATATCCATTTGTCAATTATTGGAGTAAAACCTGTTTGGCTGGAGGATTCGATTTGGAGCTAAACGACCCACTCAACACTATTTAAGTTAGTTTAGTTTATACTAATATATTATAGCTCAGAATCAGAATTGTTACTGGTGACACGTTAAATGACATTCATTTACCAGTTCGATTGCGATGAAAGCTTCAAGCTTATCTGAATCGCTCTCGAACACTCATTCCAGATGCTATCACGTGCGTTATGTCGAGCTGACCCAGTTTCCGTAACGGCACATTTCCTGGGCAGGCTTGTACATAAGCAATGGATCAGCCTAGTGCCCGGAATTTCACAAGAAATTGACATCTGCAAGTCTTGCCATTCTATAAATATTAATCTTTTTTGTAAAGGAAACACGTGTTAGTTATCAGTATTTACAAAAAGCCCGAGTCAAAACACTTAGCATGGGAAAGTAAACTGACAATATTTTTCATCTGTATGTTGTTCTGGTATGACAGTAGATCTGAAAGTATATAGTAGCCACAGATTTCAATTCCAAATGGTCACTTTTATTCACATATTAGCAAACTAATTCTTTCACTAACGTCGACTTGTACTTATAATAAAAATCAGTAGAATAGAGACAATTTCCTACATTTACCTTTTTCTTGTATTTTGAATTGTACGAGGTTGAAGTTATGGAAAAAATCGACATTCCATCTGGCCGTCTAACATTTGTTAAAGTTCAAACATGCAAAACGTAGGTGTATTATCAACATCATAATAACCCTAAATATATGTTTAATTCGTATGCATAACAGTATACATACGGGTGATAAACTCCAGGGGCCAGTTGTTCAAAGCATCGTTAGCTTAACGAGCTCGTTAGTGGTCAAATTGTTAACAGTTATAGCAAGTGCAATAAAAAATTTGTTATTTTTGCTGAAAAAATGTGAGCAACTTTTGCATTCGCAAACGCTGCTCACATTGTTTTTCAGCAAAAGTTTTAGCATTTTTGCCATATTTAACGATCAAAAGTTTAACGATACGTTAACTAACGACGTCGTTAGTTTTGAACAACTGGTCCCAGAAAGCGTTCCGGTTCCATTGTGACAAATAACAATGATGACCAGTCAATAGAAAATAACATTCAACCCGTCATGACCTTTTCTTTAGTGCTTCCGGAGCAAAAGTTAACAAAAGCTAGCCTGCGCCCATGGGCGTAAACAAAATACATGACAGTGTTGTTATGCACATTCATTTCCAAAAACAATTACACGGAGTGCCATGTTAATTTTGGCTAAACAATATTATTTAGTGATATGTAATGCTTCTGTGAACTGGATTGATTAATAATTGCTATCATATATATAGCTCGCTTCTGGAATTTAACCAGGTGTGAAAACAAACGGTCACATTCATGGAGCGCATGGAAGAATGATAAAAATAAAATGATAAAACGAATCATTACAGTACAAAGCAACAGGAAACTGTAACTGTTTTATCTATTGGCTTGTTTGAAATGATTTAACGATACCTTGTAGATTTATTGCCTCGATGCATTTATGTATGGAATGCTAATGTAAACGAATGGATAAAAGAGCATATATGTTCAGATTCTTGGGCATTAGGCGACAATTTTAAAGTTCACATTTATATTATTGTCGCATTGACGCTGGAGATTTGACACTGATGTCCAAAACTGCTGCACACAAACGCATTCCCAAAAGCAATTACAACAAGAGGACCACTATGGTTCTACGTATATCGCTCACCTAAGCTAAGAGATTTGTATGGTTTGTCCTGGGTGGGGGGGGGGGGGGGGGGGGCAATTTTTAGGCCCCAGGTCTAACCGTTTAACAAATTTGATAGAAGTCCACAAAATGAGGGCTTAATATCAAATATCAGATGCATGGGCCCTCTGGATTCAGACAAGAAGATTTTTAAAAGTTTTCCCTATGTAAGTCTATGTAAAACCAGTGGGCCCTGGGGCGGGGGTAGTTTAGCCGCCGGGCTATAATTTGAAAATCTCGATAGAGGTACATACCAAATATCAAAGACCTGGGCCTTCCGGTTTCAGACAAGATTTTAAGGTATTTTTCGCTTATAAGTCTATGTAAAGCAAGTGGGCCCGGGGTGGGGCCAACTTTGGCCCCGGCTATAATCTGAACAATCTTGGTAGAGCTCAACAAGATAAAGCTACATACCAAATATCCAAGGCCTGGGCCTTCTGGTTTCAGACAAGAAGATTTTTAAAGGTTGTTCCCTTATTAGTATTTGTAAAATAAGTGGGCCCCGGGACAGGGCCATGTTTTGGCCCAGTGCTATAATTTGAACAATCTTGGTAGAGGTCCAATAGATGAAGCTACATACCAAATATCAAAGACCTGGGCCTTCAGGTTTCAGGCAAGAAGATTTAAAAGATTTGTCCCTTATAATTCTATGTAAAACATGTAGGCCCCGGGGCGGCTATAATTTTAACAATCATGGAAGAGGTCCACCAGATACAACTTCATACCACATATCAAAGACCTGGGCCTTCTGGTTTCAGACAAGAAGTTTCTTTCAAGGTTTTCCCGATATATGTCTATCTCAAACTGGTGGGACCGTCCTGGCGCGCATTTATGGCCCACTGGCTATATTTTTAACAATCTTGGTAGAGGTCCAGGAGATGAAGCATCATACCATATGTCAAAGACTTGGGCTTCTTGTTTCAAACAAGAAGATTTTAAAGTTTATTCCCTTATAAGACTATCTAAAACCAGTGGGCCTCAGGGCGGAGCCATTTGTGGCCCGAGGGCTACAATTTGAACAATCTTGGTAGAGGTCCACTAGATGAAGCTACATACCAAATATCAAAGATCTGGGCCTTCTGGTTTGAGACATTGTCAAGAAGATTTGTAAAGGTTTTTCCATTATAAGTCTGTGTAAAACCAGTGGGCCCGGGGCGGAGCCAGTTTTGGCCCCAACACTATACTTTGAACAATCTTGGTAGAGGTACACCAGGTGAAGCTACATACCAAATATCAAAGACCGCGGCCTTCTGGTTTCAGACAAGAATATTTTTAAATGTTTTCCTTTATAAGTCTATGTAAAACAAGTGGGCTCCGGGGTGGGACCATTCTTGCCCCCAGGCTATAATTTGAACAATCTTAGTAGAAGTCCAGTAGATGAAGCTACATACCAAATATCAAAGACCTTGGCCTTGTTGTTTCAGACTAGAAGACTTTTAAAGGTTTCCCCTATATAAGTCTATATAAAACTGGTGGGCCGGCCTGGCGCCCATTTATGGCCCATTGGCAATAATTTTAACAATCGTGGAGAGGTCCAGGATATGAAGTTTCATACCATATATCAAAGACCTGGGACTTCTGGATTCAGACAAGAAGATTTTCAAGGTTTTCCCATTATAAGTCTATGTCAAACCAGTGGGCCCCAGGGCGGAGCCATTTATGGCCCCAGGGCTATAATATGAACAATCATGGTAGAGGTCCACTATGTGAAGCTACGTTGATTTGAGGTTTAACGTCCCCGTCAACACTGTAAAGGTCATTTTGGAGACGCTGCTTCCAATTTCTTGGGAATTTACCAGACAGTGAAATGAAATGACATCTCAAGCTCTTGGTGCCAATAACGGATTGCATATAGAAGACATACTATCAATGAAGCAACAGTCCGAATATGAAAGCAATCCACTGAAGAATGAAGGCAATATATAACTTTGAAAAAAAAGGTTAACCAAAAAGGTAAACCTCGGACGACGCCCGTCTGACGCCCGCCCGCCCGGACATCGCTATTCTAAAGGACGGATTAAAAAAACACAAAAAAACGTCCAATAAAGAGGTGGTCTACCGTGCACCCACAATCTATATTTTGAGCAGAAATATGAAAAATATTACAAGTTTTCATCTGACCATTTTCGTGTGTTTTTCGGCGGTAAAATGTACATTGTATTTGAATTTGAATACTATACGTGTGTATTCGTAATTAGCAAAAGTTTAAGGTGTTTCTTTGGTACAGATGATCCTCACTTTAACAACAGCATTTGTTCCCTAATATGGTATCTTGAATATACGCATACATCACGAAAACACGCCTATACAAATACATTGCCACCTTTATCGCCGAAAAAATGAAAATTTTATGATGAAAAATTGTGATATTTTTCTTATTTCTGCTTAAAAAATAGATTGTGTGCACTCGTTAGAACCGCCTCATCGAGGCAGTTCACTCGTTAGAACCGCCTCATCGAGTATCCACAGTCTATATTTTAGAGCAGAAATAAGAAAAATAAGGTATACCCCCGGAAACCCCAGTTTTACTATATAAAAGTGTGGTTCAAGGGGGTCAAAATTAAATAGGCGTGTTTTCATGAGGTTGAATACACAGGCTTTTCCTATTGGCATGCTTGCCATAACCCTCGTATTAAGCAAACATGTCTATAAGCAAGCACATTCAGTTTATCCCTTAGATGCTTGATTTATACTGATTGGACTGTGTAGTAAGAACAGGGTAAAAACATTTTGCTATTTCATTGTCATATTTGAACACTTCACTGACTAGTAGAACCAGCGTGTTTTATGTTCAGGTAAATTATGTTCCAAAGATGAAATAATTTGACAGAGATAAAATGATCCTAAATTTCTCTTGATGTCAAACGGACTCTACCAGTTGCTATTAATAGATGTAGACAAGTCCACTAGGTACAAATGGTTTAATATCACAGCATGGAAGTCCGTGTAAAGAACTCCCATGTAAACCCCACTTAATATGGAGAAAACTGGGATTTAAATAGGTTGTGGGTAATCATAAAAACTGTCTCGATGAGGTGGTTCTAACGAGCACATACAATCCGCGTTTGGACTATATATGAGAAAATACGAAAGATATCCAAAATTCTATCTGAAAAAGCATATGAAAGTCGCCATTTAAGCACACGGAAATGTTATCTTTACGACTTTGAAATCGATTACAACCGGCACTTGGGTTGATGCAGGACCATTTTTAGGCCGCCTCTATAACTTTAATTTCAAATTTGACCCCGCAAAAATTTAATTTAAATTGTTTTCATTCAGAATGTTTTGTATTGAGCTATAATTATCAAAAGCAACCATTACGCAAACACGCCTATACAAATATATTGCCACCTTTATCGCCGAAAAAATGAAAATTTTATGATGAAAAATTGTGATATTTTTTCTTATTTCTGCTCAATATATATAGATTATGGGCACTCGTTAGAATCAACAATCTATATTTTAGAGCAGAAATAAGAAAAATAAGATATACCCCCGGAAATCCAAGTTTTACCATATAAAAGTGGGGTTATAGGGGGTCAAAATCATATAGGCGTGTTTTCGTGATGAATGGACGTCGGAGACGTAAAAAAGCTTTTGTAATAAAACTTAAATGTTAAACAAATACAAGTATAGTAGTCGCAGGTAAGATTGACCAGGCGGAGCTATCGTTTGTACCTGCCTTTGGAATGTTCTATTAACGAAAAGGTATAAACCACGTCACCCGATTGTATGAATTCAACCGTAATACAAACAAAGCGATTGCGTATATGGCCATTTGTTCCGCTTGCAGAAAACATGCGAAAGGCACTCTACCGAATCATCTGGTGGACTCGGCGAATTTGACAACTACCGAATAGCTCCGCCTAGTCAATCTTACCTGCGACTACTATAGTTTATCAACGACCTTTGAGAGTTCAACGTTCAAGCGTGGCAAGACTATTCCATATTTTAGGGGAAGCAGGTTTCGGATTTCTGTTTTCACAGGATTTTAAAATTATAAATATTTTTTTCGATAATGCCATTATGTAGCAGTCGTGGCCAAGTGGTTATAGTATGATGCAGTATGAATCTCAGAAAAAAATATATCTCCCAATGTAAAATCCCAGCTGAAGGCGACTTACCTAAAGCACGGTCTAGTCCAAAATTAAAAGTGCAGTCACGTCTCACTGCGGTTTGAAAGACTATATACATATTTTATTAAATTCTGACCATCCAAGGTCGAGGTATTAATGCCTCATAATTTTCGCCTACATTCCAGGACTCTCCGGGACATTTCATAGTCCAAAATGAACCTCAAAGGGGTTCATAATGATAAGTATTTTTTATTTTTATTTTTGTTTGTTTAGAATAGAGCATAAATTTTCAACTGATACCAGTTTTACTAAATTCTGACGACCTCAAGCCGAGACATAAGGGCAACACAGCACTACCCCATACTTCCCGGGCACTAGTGTGCACCATTGTGTTCTATTCAATTGTGTTCTTATGAATAAGTACTTGAAAACCCATCAAAGGGTACCAATATGTTCTTCCGTTTTCGTTGCACCGTACATATCAAATGAAAACGACTCATGCAATTTCTCAACAGGTAAATAAATACAGTAGAACTTCGATGGCTCGAACACCGATGACTCGTTTACCATGGATGAGTCGAACCCATTCTTGATCCCCTAGCGAAATCCTCTACATAAGAACTAGTGGGGGTAATTAAGGAGATTTATCTTGCAAATGTATGCTGTGTGTACTCATTAGAATCGCCTCATCGAGGCGATTCTAATAAGTACACACAGCATACATATTCATTATGGAACACCGAAAAGATGTCAAAAAGTATCGCGTTATGCCTCCTTACAGTAACCTCAGTGGCACGAACTACCCCTGTCTCGAACAGATTTTCGAGGTCCCAAAGGTGTTCGAGCCATTGAAGTTCTGCTGTATTAGTGTGTTTGATGTGTTTCTAAAGCAGGTAGTTTCATCTTGTGCTTAATCACGGTTATGCATGCTGTACCATATAGCTTGCTCGAGCATTCCTACCGCCTGCGCCGAAAGGGGCCCTTGGACTCTTTCGGCAGCGAGCTCGCTATAAAGAATATGCCGTTACAATACATTCCAAAAATCAAAGTACTGAAAGTACTAATAGAAGGTGATGGTAGAAAACAGTTATATAGTTTTACACTGGGCACTTTCATTTCATTTCATTATTTATTTATTTTTTTTTTTAAACAGACAATGGCTATGTATGATTGTAGCAACGCGAGGAGCAGACAAATGAAATGTCAAAAACAAAATTGAGGATCGAACGGTACATGTTGTGAATCCCTTCTTGTGTCAATGGGAATAATTCTGAAGACAATTACATACATAGACTCTAGCAAACAAGATAATTTACTCAACACTCTATACGTGTTAGCAAATGGCTTTCTTACAATTACGGCCCCCGCCCATAGGGGCTTGAAGAAATATATGGGCTGCATGATGCTTCCACGCAGAGCTGAATCCGGCCCGCACACTAGTACTGGTATACCGCTTAGAGAATCTAAGCCTGTCCAGGAACCCCGGTGTGAGGCGGACCGTCCATGCTAATAAACCCTATTGGTTTCATTGGGCGACAGGGCTTGAGATGCCATTTCATCTCAATGTCGGGAAAAAGTCCCACAAAATTGGAAGCAACGTCTCCAAAATGACCTTTACAGTGTTGTCAGGGACGTTAAACCTCAAATCAAACAAACAAAAATGTCTTACACCAATATTCCGGGACACTGGTTGGGTTTTATCAGAGGCTATAATCACAAGTTTAAAAGTTTGTTGGTTGCTATGTTTTGTCAAGAGTTTGAAAGACGTCCGTCGACCCAGTGAAACCTGGCCATAATGGCCCTGGAACGCTCACCTGATCCGAATTGTACAGATAAAGTGGTAGGTAATATAAGGTGGAGTGGATGGTTTGTTCCATTTTGGTTGAGAGTGACAAAAGGAACACTCCTCTGAAATTATTTCAAAATCAGTCTACCTAGTAAGTAGTACATCACGTGAACAAAGCCGTGAAATGAAGACCCCTTTAAACCCCACTTCAT
This sequence comes from Lucinisca nassula, assembly GCA_963580285.1. Classification (NCBI taxonomy): domain Eukaryota; kingdom Metazoa; phylum Mollusca; class Bivalvia; order Lucinida; family Lucinidae; genus Lucinisca; species Lucinisca nassula. The sequence continues at coordinate 45,214,205 of OY757026.1, forward strand.
ATAGAGAACACTGGGGTTACGGGGTGGGGGATGGGGGTATACATTATTTTCATATTTCTGCTCAAAGACATAGGTTGTGGGTACTCGTTAGAACCGCCCCATTAAGGCTGTTCTAACGAGCACCTACAACCCATGTTTTGATCATTGCTAAGAAATATTTCACGGATTTTCATCAGAGAAGTCACCATTTTGGGGATGTTAAAATGCACTATTTCACATGGGTGTGTTATCCTAATGAGAAGTCAGTTTAAAGCGTGTTTATTGTTCGTTTGGTGGCTTTTATGTTCAGTGGAGCGAAACTATTTTGAGCAACTTTGTCAGAGGGTCGGTCACCCATGGAACATTCCTTCCAAATTATTTTCAAAGTTCCCTTCTAAATAGCTGATTTATTTGTTACTATCCGTAAAATGCCCTCCCCCCCCCCCCCCTAAACCCCACTTTATATGTAGAAAACTGGGGTTTACGAGGGTATACATTATTTTACTTATTTCAGGCTGCTCCAAGACATAGGTTGTGGGTACTCGTTAGAACCGCCTTACTGCGACGGTTCTAACGAACACCCTCAACCTGTGTTTTGAACATTGATATAAACATATCAAGGCTTTTCATCAGATAACTAGCCGTTTTGGAGATGTGAAAAATGCTCTATGTCACACGGGTGAGTTATCGTAATGGTCTAACTTGCAATGCCTCGCTGTGACAATTGGCGGGGGCGGTGTGTGTGTGTGTGGGGGGGGGGGGGGGGGGGGGGAAGCAAGAATTGTCATAAAATGCTTGACATATGAGTCATTGGTTCCCTTTCACAATACAGAGCTAACTTGTATGTCACTATCTGGACATATTGTGGACATTGAGAGTCAGGTCCTGGTGCAACAGAGGGAAATGAAGAGGCTCAGTTTTACTAATAATGTCTCATGGTGACAAAGGGAGTGTGGTTATATGTCAGTGGTTCCCTTTGACAATACAGAGCTGACTTGTACTCGTATATCACTGTCTAGGCACCTTGTGGACATTGAGGGTCAGGTCTTAGTGCAGCAGAAGGAGATGAACCGGCTCAGACTTAACCCTATATAAAGCCAGTGGGCTCTGGGCAGGTCTGGTTTCAGACAAGAACCTTTTTAAAGGTTTTCCATATATAAGTCAAAATAAAGCCAGTGGGCCCCAGGGCAGGGCCATTTTTGACCCAGGCGCTATAATTGAACAATCTTGGTAGAGGTCTGCTAGATGAATCTTCACATCAAATATCAAAAACCTGGGTCTTGCGTTTTCAGAGGTTTTTTCAAGATTTTCCCTATATATCCCAATTTAAGACCAAAGGATAGGGGGGGGGGGGGGGGGGCAATTTTGGCACAAGGACTATAATTTGAAAATCTTGACATAGGTCCACAAGACGGAGCTACATACCAAATATCAAATATCTTGAATTCTGAGGCTTATGGTTTCAGACAAGAAGATTTTTGAAGATTTTCCCGCGAGATGTCTATGTAAAACCAGTGGGCTACAGGGCGGCGGCATTTTGGGCACTGGGCTTTAATTCTAACAATCTTGATAGAGGTTCACTAGACGCAGCTTCATATCAAATATCAAACACCTCAGCCTCCTGGTTTCTGACAAGAAGATTTTCAAAGGGTTTCCCTATATAAGCTAATGTCAAACCAAAGGGCCCCGGGGCGGGGGCATTTTTGGCCCCAGGGCTATAATTTGAAGTCGGAAAGTCCATTGGTCTCATACTCGTAGTGTGGCAAGGCTTTAAATGCCAATTCATCTCAATGTTAGGTAAGAGTCAAAACGAAATTCGAAGCAAGTCTATACAGTTTTGTTTATTTGTTTGATTTGAGGTTTAACGCCCCGTCAACACTTTATAGGTTCTTTTGGAGACGTCGCTTCCAATTTTGTCGGACTTTTACCCGACATTGAGATGAAATGGCAACTCAGCCTCTGCCGCACAATGCAACCAATAGAGTTTATATGCATGGATGGTCCAACTCGCACCATTTTCCTGGGCAGGCTTAGAATCGGAACCTTTAAGCTGTCTACCAGTACTCATGTTCGGTCGATTTCAGCTCCGCGTGGAAGCATCATGCAGCACAATCTGTTTCCTCAAGCCCCGGTGGGCGGGGCCGTTATAAAGTCTTGACGGGGATATTAAACGTCAAATCAAACAGATCAAATACACCTCAGTAAAAAAGGGAAATATTCAGATACAGAAGAAGAGGAAACAAAATCTGATATTTTCTGACCTCGGCTCAAAAACAAAAAAAACAACAACAACAAAAAAAAAAACAAAAAACAAAAAAAAAACAAGCACCCATGGCCCGGAATAGATATGTATTACCCCGTACTATAAACGTTAAGATTAAGGGGTTTAAGTTATAAAGTCATATTTTCCTGATGGTTCACAGAAATATATCCATGCAACAGTGAATCGGCCCCGCCCATCGGGGCTTGAAGACATATATGGGCTGCATGATGCTTCCACGTAGAGCTGAATCCGACCCGCACACGAGTACTGGTAAACCGCTTAGAGGATCTAAGCCTGCCCAAGCAAAGCGGTGCGCACGAGTCGGACCGTCAATGCTTATAAACCCTATTGGTTTCATTGGGCGAAAGGGCTTGAGATGTCAATTCATCTTAATGTCGGGTAAAAGTCCCACACAATGTTTACGGGGACGTTAAACCTCAAATCAAACAAATGCAACAGTGAAGGTAACTTCGCTCTATCCGCCCCGCCCATAGGGGCTTGTATCCGGCCCGCACTCTAGTACTGGTAAACCGCTTAGAGGATCTAAGCCTGTCCAGGAACCGCGGTGCGAGGCGGACCGTCCACTCTAATAAACCCTATTGGTTTCATTGGGCGACAGGGCTTGAGGTGTCATTTCATCTCAAAGTCGATTAAAAGTCCCACAAAATTGGAAGCAACGTCTCCAAAATGACCTTTACAGTGTTGACGGTGACGTTAAACCTCGAATCAAACAATCGCTCTATCTGTAGTATAGCAAGTCGTAGTATTCCATTCATACTGTCAGCTCATTCATTGAATTATCAATCCGCGATCTAGATTTTGAGCGAGTTCGATTGATGTACTAGAGTTTACAAGAGTTGAATTGCTCCAAAATGCGCCGTGTAGGAATATTGCGACTGCTATAGTTAGCTTGGTATGAGAGTTGGAAGCCTGGCATAGTAACAAAGAATACGGTAGAAGGTGGAAAATTGTAAGTTAAATGCAATCCGAAAATCGATTATTTCCAACTATTTGAAATTTTGGCCACGTGTTGGAAAATCACGTCCAGCTTGAAAACATGTTGATACTTTCGATTTACTCGAGGGCAAACGATGATCTTTTCTTGACGTCAGTAGAGTTCTGAATCTGAATCTGAATCGTTAGTGGTGACGCATCAACTCTTATAGTGCGGGGCGAGCCATAACCCGCGTGTTTTGGTGTAACCATAGTTAACTCTAGAAAGTCAACCGAACTCGCTCTTAATAACTAGGCCAGGTCAGCTGCGAAACGAGACCAATTTCAAATCTAGATCCATTTTATGACATATAACCCTGAATTTCATTGTTTGTGTGTTTTGCAGCCACAGTTTTTTTCAATCTGCATATTATTTTCACATATCAAATGATACAGGCCCGTCTCTTCACTGATTTAGGAGGACCTATTTTTCTTGAAACAGAGGAGTGATGCGGTATCAAGGGAATTCTTTGAAGTGTTGCCATAAGAAGGTGAGACCTGAAAGGTCATCACCTTCTAATGAGAAGTAGAGTTGTAGGAAAGAAAGGGTCTTTTCCCTTAATAACTCCATGAAATAAATCGGTTGTGGCAATTTGATAGAATCGACGATTCTAACAAATAACATCATTTATTTCTTATATTAAATTCAATATTTTCCATTAATCTGTCTAAACTTGAGACAAGGATTCGTTCCACTGAAATTGTCGATAAAACGACTTTGATGATATATCGAATGTCGGCATAGAGACGGTTGACTGTAAAGATATGTTACAGGACCCTTATTGAAGCACTTAAAACTATTCACTGACACACGGTTGTCTTCGTTAACGAGCGGAGAATCAAAGCGGACGCTTCGATATAGCCACGTGTGTGTCCTGCGTTGTTCATTTCAGCACCCGTATGTAGATCGAATAAGAAAGAAATAAAATACAAGGAGCAGCATACACTTGAAGGAGAAAAAATATATGACCAGAAGCGAGAAATAAACCAGATTTTGCAGCTATGCACACCGCCAGCGACCAAAATCGTGATTATGGACCACAAACCAAAATTGGCCTTATCGCTGAACACTGACGGACTATACAATAACGCCCGTGTGGGCTGTACAATAACGCCCGTTTTGTCTATTGATGAAATGCCGTCCTAGACGGGGTAGTTATTATTTTGTGTAGCTGCGAGACGGTTAATACCTTTCACTCTATGGTCTAAGGCGGACGATGGGATAAATCTAAAGGTTTAATAGTGATAGAGAGAATACCAGGTTCGTGTCTTTTGATATCAAGTTTATCAGGCAAGTCTTCGGGAACGCTTGTAGAATCGCGAGGCTTGGTATCAAATGACACGAATCTGGTATTCTATTTATCAGTTTATCCCCTTGTAAACTCTTTAAATTGACATTTTTTCGATCACTTACCGATTGTCCTCAGTGTGTCCCAACATTCCGGTGCGGAATATAATCAATCAGTATATTTACTATTTATCTTTTGATAATTTTCAATGTAATTTTTTCGATTTTTCTAGTAATAATAACATTTTGGCCATTTTTCCGGTTGCCCGGTTCATTCAAAAAGTGCAATGTCTCGTTGACGTGATAAAGCTCACTTGTCCTGAGATAGCATATCTTTATCAGGTCAGTGTGTTACAATGCACTATATATAGGGGGTAACTGATAAAACTTAGACTTGGGTTCACCTGCGCTGTCTAGTCTCGAACCGTTAATAACTTTAAAAGAAAGACCCAGGGAGCGCCACAATGACAAGGCGCAGCCCACTCTCGACACCAAGAGGAAGAGGAAACATACACAAAACAAGAAAAATTACGAGTGTTTATGAAATGAAACAACCGGGCCTTTCTTCTCCACACGGGGTTAAACGACCATTAGAAAACACTAAACAACAACCCACAACGATTTCACATACATACAAAAAAAACAGCAAAAGACCAAACCAAAACTACTGCCTAAGATCGGTCAGCAGCATATGCCAGTGGAGGGCTTAAAGATATTTAACCGGCCGAATCTTCGCCCTAGGTTAGGGTGTTGTTCCCTACAATAAACAGTAAATATTCGGTTTGCATAATGATTTCCTAACTCAATCAATGCATCATCACAGAGACATAAATCAAATTCAAATACTTAGATGAAGCGAAGTTGAGGGCTGCTAGCCTACCCCCCCCCCCAATTCACTGTTGGCCAGAGCTAAACAAAATCATTATTTTAACCACGATGGGCATAGCGACAGACATAGCATCAGGCCTCAGCCTTCTTTTAACAAAGATTTATGCCGAAGCCGTCGTTGCGTCTGAAAAGTAGAAGTAAAACAAAGATCAGGAATTGATACAATTAACTTACTCCATCCATAAAAGACACCAAAGGGAAAGAAATACAAACATTAAGCGACCAGACCATAATGGAAACCTAAACAAAGGAAGGCCATATGGACAGTTACTTTCCCACAAAATGGCCATATGGCCATCCAAAATTAAAAGACACAAGCGACACACACAGTAAGTAACAAACAACAACATAAATAAATCGCCACAGAAGAGCCGCCTTGGAACGGTCAGTGGAAGATTTCCACTGGGGGGCTTAAATCGATTTTACGTGGCCACAATCCTCGCCCTTACTTCCGTCGCGATTTAGACAAATAATTTGTTCAGTCCGCATGAAGGCCTCCTAACTCATCAGTGCAACATCTCCGTGAACACAGAAATCAAAGAACCACAGAGGTGAGACAACGGTGAGGACTCGACAGCAAGAAACCACTGAAATGCTGGAGCAAAAGAAAACCAACAGTTAGCCTGACCCGCCGCCTTGCAAGCAGAGTCCAGCATAGCTATTTGGTATCCGGACATAACACCCCCGGACATAACACCCCCTGCTCATATTGGCATAGGTGGACGAAACCCCCCTAAGTTGGGCAAAATCCCCCTGATGCTAGTTGGGCACCTCACCAGTAATTGAAGGGTGTTCCTGTTACACACATAAACCAGGTATGTAAGTTAAATCACTGTGTGATGTCCAAACAAGAATGTATAGATTATATAGAAAAACAGCCATCAATACTTGGTCATTTTTATGATATTATTAACCTATCCAATTTCTGTTTTCTCATTGTACCATGTTTAATCCAAAAGATTAAGAACGGTCCCACAGCTCCCACAGCTCCCACAGTATGATGTCTTAAGAATAAGCTATAGATTAACAGAAAAATGACCCTACATAGTAATTTTCTGTATAATCTACACAATTTTACGTTCCGTCTGAACTGTATCCAAAAGCTTTGTAACAGCCGGTCATTATCATATATTTCTTATTTTGGACTTCAAGTTTCTGATTTTTGAACAAATTGAATAATGATAATATCCCTTCATCAATGCATCTTTAAGTTTCTTTATATTCTATGCTGGTATTTCTTCAAAAACCAGTACTTTTTATCCAATTTCATAACTTGGGTTCAATGAAACGATGAATATTTTCTATATTTTATTTAGCAATGAACAAATGTACATCAATAAGAAAGCATACATGTAACATATCAAGCCTAATGGTAATAATCATAAGTGCAGACCCAGAAACTTTGCTGTTTTTGGACTATGTATTGCAATGTAAAATTAATTCTGAAATAATTACAGCAACTTTTTCAGCTTCTGAAATGCTAGTGTGGCTGAAGTATTAGTATCTTTACACCCAATTCTGATATTTACTGCCAAATGCAATTTTGCAGTTTGTATGATGGTACATATAATTAACAGAACTTTATTGACAGTAATTAGCATTTTGATTTATTTTAAAAGCAGAAAAGGGTTATTTAAACTCATTATCACTTGAGGTGTTATTAAACAGTTTGTTTTGAAAATTAAGTGAGCATTAAAGCATTTAATCCAATTAAATATGATCAAAGAGAATAATAGGGTAAATTATGAAACCCTTCAACTACTGGTGAGGTGCCCAATCTAGCATCAGGGGGATTTTGACCGAGGGGGTTTTGTCCACATGATAGGGGGGATTTTGTCCACCTTGCAAAACTTATGAGGGGGTTTTGTCCACCCTTTCAGAAGTTGCAGGGGGTGTTATGTCCACCCTGTAAAAAACATGAGGGGTGTTTTGTCTACCTATGCCAAAATGAGCAGGGGGTGTTTTGTCCGGGGGTGTTTTGTCCTACAGTCTAGCTATTTACCGTCATTAGGTCGACAAGTCTAATGAGAAGTCTGTATTTAAACTACTGTCCTAATCAGAGAGCGTGTGTTGTGTCAGTATGATGTGTGATATAGGCCCAATGCTTGATGCAATTTTAATACAGATAAGAGCGGGCAAAAGCCGATATGTCCGAGATGAAGTACCGTCGCGGACAAGGAGGTTTCTAGCTACATCACAAAGCAGCCTGGGCCGTAGTCGGCTGATCCTCTTGGCTTTAAACATATGTGGAAACACAGGAGGATTTCATTGGTTTCCAGCAGGTTTAGGCACAGTGTGTGGACAATGGCCATGGTGATAGTTGCTTTATGCTTGACGTGAAACGATGCTTGCGCTTAATGTTGGAGTACATCTTTGGAAATCAGTGGTTTAGAACTATACGGCCACTAGATAATAGCAGCAAAATAATAAATGATTTATAAAAAATATAAGTGGAGACAATGATCAGAAATCGATACCATTAACCCACAGCTTTTATCAGAGACAGCAAAGGGAAAGAAACACAAACCCGAATCAACAGACCCTAATGGAAACACCAACAGCGGAAAGCCAAAAGGACAGTTACTTTCCCACAAAATGACCAACAGGCTATCCAAAATAAAACAATACTAGCGACACAAACATCCAAAGACAAACCATAACGAAAATAAACCGCGATAGAAAAACCGCATTGGAACGGTCAGCGGAAACGAATTGCACGGGTGTGTGGGGGGGGGGGGGGGCTTAAATCGATTTTACGTGGCAACAATCCTCACCCTTACTTCCGTCGCGATTTAGACATATAATTTGTCTGAAGCCGGCCTCGGTGGCTCAGTCAGATGCGCGTCTGACTGGTGATCAGGAGGACGCGGGTTCGATACCTGCTGGGGTCGGCAACATTGTTTCGTGGAGATTGATCATGAAATCTTTTCTACGGTCATTCTCTCCCTTCCGCTGATTCAAGAACGGCAGTTGCCAGTTTCGGGCGAAAGAATGTGCACTGTACTGGTTAACCGCTTATGTATAAGCCTGTCCATGAAAAGTGTGGATAGGTAAACTTACCGGCTCAAAAATTGACCTAAATAGTTTTGACTGGATCGTTAAACTACAGTACAAACAAACAAAATAAAACAAAGTTTGAAGCATATGACGAAATGCATGTTCTTTGTACAATGAGAGACAACTCGATTTGCAACCTATGCACTTTACAACGCAGTATGAACATTTTGAATGGTTTCTGTCTTATAAAGTAGAAGTAAAACAAAGATCAGGAATCGATACAATTAACTTACTCCACCCACCAGAGACACCAAAGGGAAAGAAATACAAACATTAAGCGACCAGACCATAATGGAAACCTAAACAAAGGAGGGCCATAAGGACAGTTACTTTCCCACAAAATGGCCATATGGCCATCCAAAACTAAAAGACACAAGTGATACACACAGTATGTAACAAACAACAACATAAATAAATCGCCACAGAAGAACCGCCTTGGAACAGTCAGTGGAAAGATTTCCACTGGGGGGCTTAAATCGATTTTACGTGGCCACAATCCTCGCCCTTACTTCCGTCGCGATTTAGACAAATAATTTGTTCAGTCCACATGAAGGCCTCCTAACTCATCAGTGCAACATCTCCGTGAACACAAAAAATAATAAAAATATATAAAGGCGGGGACTGGCTCGACGTGAGAACAAACAGATGGACCATGCAAGCCCGTTTGACTTCAGGCACATATCTAATGCATGCAATTCAACGAGCAAGGGCGTCTCAAGGGAAGTTTTGTTTATTCACAGGATTCAAAGAAGTCTGTTAAACCAATATGAAGCCCTTAACCCGTTGAGCCAAAATTGTCTAGGACGTGCTTTTTGTTATTTCATCAATTACCCTCCTATCAGCCTACTGAGTTTAAGCATTGGCTAAACCATCGAAGAGTTACAACTTCACCATTAATAACGTTGATCTAATACGGCGCGCGCCATTATAGAGAATGGAAAGGAACTTCGATTTATTCTGCAAGTCATCACGAGGAAGAAGAGCTTAACATGAAAAGTTGACGTTTAATGACGTCATTCGAAGATTCTTTGACGTTAGACGGTATAACGCATCTAAAACGTTTGAAAAAATGTAACAACATGCGTTACAGTGAAAGGTGTTGGCGGGATTTTGTCCAATATTGTCGAAAGTTTGGAAGAATTTGAGGGAATCAATCAACAAATGTTGTCGATTTTAGTGTGTTAGGATCGAAAAAAGATCGTTTCTAGTGTGTGATTTGTTGAGTTATAAATCAAAGTTTATCGGTCATTTGTAAGCAGAAAAATCATCTGCGCTATGCGCTTAAGATTTGATCTACTTTACAACTGACTTCCAAGCTGTGATTAAATACTCAACAAATTACTGCTACAGCCTTTCTTTTGCTTAAACAATCGTCAAAAGTAGGTCCATGTTTATGTGCGGAAGTTTGCTTTTTGTCTACATATTTTAATTAAGAATCGTGGTTTGAACCTCTGGATTACATCGACGACATTACAAGTAAGGGTTTAATACAATTTCTACGACTGATGCATGCTTTTGCTGTATTGCAGCTTCTGTGTTGAAAGGGGCCAGACGAGTTTCAGCACAAGGAGATAGCAGATTATATATAAAGCCTGGTGGCTATCACGAAGCTCTGGCAGATTTTTATGCTTTCAAACCATGGAAAACACAGGTTTTTAAGGTACAACAGGCGTATGCATTCATATGTAGTAAAATCTGTCGAATCGGCCACCCCTGTTTAGCAATCAACCTGTGTTAAGAAAGCATGCATTCGATTCCCGAAAAAGGCAATCTCATTGAAATTCACCTGTCTTGAACATTCTGGTTACCTCAGGGATGCTTGCTTATGACAGGTTGGACTGCGTCCAAAATATATACGTTAGCAAACAGTCTACACCCTGCAATACCCGTGCATATACCACTCGATTTCACCAACGCTAAATTTGTCCCGCAGTCGCTGACAGGTCCAACCACTAGCCGTCCCCAGGACCTCAACCTATAACGTACGGGTGCCAATGTTTTGTATGCAAAAATCTTTGTTCGACCAGGAGCAAACGCCAAACAACGTCTAAGAATTCCTATTCTTGTACACCAGATAAGGAAATCAATAGTTTCAGATTGACTTGTTCTAACTCTGGTGTTCCTACCCCAAATCGAATATTCTCGCGTGTTTGAAAAATGCACTGGTTGAATTCGACCTCATATGCGGCGTCGTTAAGATTGACGTCAAAGCACGTTACGTGATTTCACTAAACATCATTGTAGTATCAACACAATATGGCAGAAATCGGCAACTGAAGTGACTGCAGCATTGAAAAGCCTCCTGATGCCGGATAGTGACCATCAGGACGGATTTTTTCCATCCACCCCTCACCCCCATGTAGGATTCTTTTTCTTGCAAACCTTCCATTTCTGAGCGTGGATTTTCAATACTGCACTCACTTCGGTTGCCGATGTCCGCCATATTGTAATGACACCAAAATGATGTTTAGTGACGTCACGTAACGTGCTGTAACGTTAATCTTAACGACGGCGCATATGATGTCGTATTCAACCAGTGCATTTATCAAACATGTAAGATTATTATCCATGTAAGATTCTTATAATCTACTACTTGCTTTGGACGTTTTCTCGGAAATTGAATCAGATTATAGGCTGGGGAAATAGTCCTGAGACATATACTCTTCGTTTAACCCTTAAACGCATGTATTCCAAGTAGGCAGTGTAGACCTGATCGGACGCTGCCTTCCGTGGCGTCTGTCCTTTAAAACCATGTACTGTAAGCACAATGTAGACCTGAGCGATAATCCTGTTACGCAACCGTTGTCTAGACAAATCAGTGATAGTCACGTGGACTTTAACACTTAAGAATTTATATGCTAAGCAACTTTGGGTCGATAAATAAACATGGGCTACAACACACAAAATAATAATAATGATAATAATAATAATCGACTTTATTTACAGAGATTAACACATTTAGTAAACTAGTACTAATTTTCCATGTGAGCCCATTTCTTCCTCTTCCTGGGTAGAAACCAGTACTAAGCAATGTGGATAAAGTCTCTTGCTCAAGGAAGCAAAACTTGGCGCTCGCAGATTAGGCCTCGCCATTGACTCTCAAATATATTTAAAATTCAAATTCGGAAGTAAAATCGAAGCTACCAAAGGACTAGAAAACGAAATCCACGCTATGATGACGGTCAGGGAGACTTTTTACGCTCGCATCACATTTTCTACACACCATGTAAGCCTGTGCTATCAAAGATAATCCTTTGAAAACAAGGACTACATACAACACAGATTAAGTGGAGAAAATATTTTCCAATTGCGGAAATTGGCTATTAATGCAAACACACAGTTGACCCTAACTAAGATCGTCAGTGAGGTAGTGCTAAGATATAACGCGATTTTAGTTGATCCAATGTGTATTTGTGTTTTTGTTTGTTTGATTTGAGGTTTAACGTCCCCGTCAACACTGTAAAGGTCACTTTGGAGACGTGGCTTCCAATTTTGTGGGACTTTTACCCGACATTGAGATGAAATGACATCTCAAGCTCTGCCGCCCAATGGACACAAAAGGGTTTATAAGCATAGACGGGCCGACTCGCACCGCTTTGGGCAGTTTATATTTTACTTTTGGTCCTTTGAGATCAGCGTGAATATTCTGAGAAATCAGAAATAAATTATTGGTTTAGACTCATATTCTAATTATTTCGACCTCATTTTGATTTATTTCAGTCTTTGAATCGACTGCCTATTCGAAATTCGCAAAATTGCAGTACGTTTTCTCTGGCTTTCTTTGCCGGATCATTATAGGGTCACTGATGAGGCTTTATTAGCCGAAACTACGTAGTATGACCCATCTTCTTTCTTATGAATGTTTTCGTTGCTCTTAAAGAAACTCATTTTTGATTTTTATTTGCCTTCACTGCAGCTGGTGTTGTGCCGTGTGGCGGCGGTAAAACGTCTCCCCGTACATCAACCATAGTGCAGTTTATATTTTACTTTTGGTCCTTTGAGATCAGCGTGAATATTCTGAGAAATCAGAAATAAATTATTGGTTTAGACTCATATTCTAATTATTTCGACCTCATTTTGATTTATTTCAGTCTTTGAATCGACTGCCTATTCGAAATTCGCAAAATTGCAGTACGTTTTCTCTGGCTTTCTTTGCCGGATCATTATAGGGTCACTGATGAGGCTTTATTAGCCGAAACTACGTAGTATGACCCATCTTCTTTCTTATGAATGTTTTCGTTGCTCTTAAAGGAACTCATTTTTGATTTTTATTAGATCCTCTGAGCGGTTTACCAGTACTTGTGTGCGGGTCGGTTTCAGCTATGCGTGGAAGCATCATGCAGCCAATATATTTCTTCAAGCCCCGATGGGCTGGGGGCGGTGTGTTTGTGTACAAAGTAGTCAAACTCCAGGGGCTTGTCCGGAAGGTGCACTTATTGAATAGTTGGCCACACTGAACTTCATCTGCCTATCGGTCTCCCAAAGAGCTAGGCTAGCGATCTTGTAAAATAAGACAGGAGAATATATATTCCCATACAAAACACAATCATCAGCGAACAGATGACCGGACTGAACAAATTATTTGTCTAAATCGCGACGGGAGGGCGAGGCTTGTGGCCACGTAAAATCGATTAAGGCCCCCAGTGGAATATGTTTCACTGACTGTGCCAAGGCGGTTCTTCTGTCATGGTTTATTTTTGTTAAGGCTTGTTGAGAAATCAGAAATGAATTATTGGTTTAGACTCATATTCTAGACAGGTTATTAATTATTTGGACCCCATTTTGATTTATATCAGTCTTTGAATCGACTGCCTGTTCGAAATTCGCAAAATTGCAGAATGTTTCCTCTGGCTTTCTTTGTCGGATCATTACAGGGTCACTGATGAGGCTTTATTAGCCGAAACTACGTAGTATGACCCATCTTCTTTCTTATGAATGTTTTCATTGTTCTTAAAGGAACTCATTTTTGATTTTTATTTGCCTTCACTGCAGCTGGTGTTGTGTCGTGTGGCGGCCGTAAAACGTCTCCCCGTACATCAACCATAGTGCAGTTTATATTTTACTTTTGGTCCTTTGAGATCAGCGTGAATATTCTGAGAAATTAGAAATGAATTATTGGTTTAGACTCATATTCTAGACAGGTTATTAATTATTTGGACCCCATTTTGATTTATACCAGTCTTTGAATCGACTGCCTGTTCGAAATTCGCAAAATTGCAGTATGTTTCCTCTGGCTTTCTTTGCCGGATCATTACAGGGTCACTGATGAGGCTTTATTAGCCGAATCTACGTAGTATGACCCATCTTCTTTCTTATGAATGTTTTCATTGTTCTTAAAGGAACTCATTTTTTATTTTTATTTGCCTTCACTGCAGCTGGTGTTGTGCCGTGTGGCGGCCGTAAAACGTCTCCCCGTACATCAACCATAGTGCAGTTTATATTTTACTTTTGGTCCTTTGAGATCAGCGTGAATATTCTGAGAAATCAGAAATGAATTATTGGTTTAGACTCATATTCTAGACAGGTTATTAATTATTTGGACCCCATTTTGATTTATATCAGTCTTTGAATCGACTGCCTGTTCGAAATTTGCAAAATTGCAGTATGTTTCCTCTGGCTTTCTTTGCCGGATCATTACAGGGTCACTGATGAGGCTTTATTAGCAAAACTACGTAGTATGACCCATCTTCTTTCTTATGAATGTTTTCATTGTTCTTAAAGGAACTCATTTTTGATTTTTATTTGCCTTTGAGTGTTTGTATCGCTTATTATGCTTCCCGAAGAATTTCGGGGGGAAATATAGTCGCCGCTTCGTCCGTGAGTCCTACCGTCCATCCCGCTCTTGTCCACGTGAATTCTAAGAAACTACTGGTCGGATTTCAATGAAACTTCATGGGAATATTAAGTATCGAAGGTGGGTGTGCATACCGCCTGCGTGTTTTGGTTCCCGATTTTTCCAACAGCTATGGCCCTTTGATGAATTCTGCATGAATATATAGGGTACTGTTCGTGTCCACGCGAATTCTCAGCAACTACTTGCAGAAATTCAACGAAACTTCAATGGAATCTTAAGCAACATTTGGGGATGCGCATATTATCCGTGCTATCTGGTTAGATGATTTGTCCCGGGGTTATGGTACTTTCTTTAAAGCTGCAGTGTAAGGTCACTGTGGCTATTTTTAGAAAAAACTTTGTCATCACTCTGGTGCCTACATTTATAAATGGATTTTAATATAACTCCACAGAAATGTTGGGTATGATAATATCTTGAGCATGTTTGATTTTCAGGGTCATTGGCTCAAGGTAAAGGTCACTGTGACTATTTTTAGAAAAAAACTTTTGTCATCGCTCTAGCGTCGTCATTTGCTGATTATAATATAATTTCACACAAATATTGATTTTAATAATATCTCAACTTTCAGGATCCTGGGGTCAAGGTCACTGTGGGTATTTTTGGAGAAAAAAAGCTTTGTCATCGCTCTAGTGTCTACATTTATTGATGGATTTTCATATAATTTCACACAAATATTGGGTATGACAATATCTCAAGCAAGTTTGACTTTCAGGGTCCTGGGCTCAAGGTCAAGGTCACTGCGGCTATTTAAAAAAAAAAAAAAAAAAAAAAAACAACATTGTCATCGCTTTAACATCGTCATTTGCCGATGGATTTTAATATTACTTCACACAAATATTGGGTATAATATTATCTCGAGCAAATTTGACTTGCAGGATCCGGGGCTCAATGTAAAGGTAACTGTGGCTATTTTTAGAAAAAAAAACTTTGTCATCGCTCTAGTGCCTACATTTATTGATGGATTTTAATATAATTTCACACAAATGTTGGGTATGATAATATCTCGAGCAAATTTGACTTTCAGGGTCCTGGGCTCAAGGTCAAGGTCACTGCGACTATTTTTAGAAAAAAACATTTTCATCGCTCTAGCGTCGTCATGTGCTGATGGATTTTTTTACAACTTCACACAAATGTTGGGTATGATAATATCTCGAGCAAGTTTGACTTTCAGGGTTCTGGGTTCAAGGTCAAGGTCACTGGAGCTATTTTTAGAAAAACTTGCTGGAGGCAGAAATCTTACCAACTGTAAACGGAGTTCCATTGCACACAGCCTTTCATTATCAACCTTTCATCATTCTGATATGACTGAAATACTGCTAAAAAGGATGTAAAATCCCAAGTTATCCATCTACATTAGAGTTGCAGATAAATTAGATCAAAGTTAAAGAAGCTAGTCTTGATAGATGGTCAAAATGACCTTTTATGACAGTCAAGGGGATAGGATCAGATCCATTTTCGAACCCGTCTGATATTTTATATGCATGTAAAGGCACCCAAAACGGAACCATACCTGGAGACAGTCCTATGAGGATTGCCTCTGTGTACGAGTGTAAGTTTTCAATAATTTGTATTAAACAGTTTTACACAATTAATACAGCTAAACTACCACCCAGGATCTTGGGGTATGGTATCGTACATGAAGACACTTCCTTTCATTTATTCCGACTTTTGTGTTGCTGATGCTTGTATGACAGTGCCATCAGGCAAGCTAATCTGTCCACCGACAGATTTTGTTATACCCCATTTTGAAGTACAGTGAGTATACACAGTATACCGCTCTTTAACTAGGATAATGTTCCGACTATTGCACCTTCGGGGAGCACCCATCGGTTTCACCGATATTCTTATATTATTTTGTTTTGGATAGCCAATTGGCCATTTGGTGGGAAAGTAACTTTCCTTTTGGCTTTCCGCTAGTGATGTTTCTATTAGGATCTAGTTGTTTCGTGTTTGTGTTTCTTTCCCTTGGTATCTCTGATGGGAGCTGTGGGTCAATTGTATCGATTCCTGATCATTGCCTTAACTTTTATTTTGTTCAGTATGTACAATTAATTTTGGTACAGAAAATTAATTTGATATATCTTTTTTCCAAAAGTTTTACAGGAAATCCCTAATACATTTTAAAGGGCCTATGTTGTTTATGGTTTCCTGAGAAAAGGAGCTCTGGATAAAAAGAGGATTCTATAAAAAATATGCTAGGACTAAAATCTATTTTCCAATTATGACAAAAATATCAAAGGCATCCAGTAAAAGTGATAAAAATTTCAATGTCTTACCTTTAATTTGATATAAAGAAAATGAAAATCTACCACGAAATAAGGGAGAAAATTGCGTTCAAATCTGACCATTACCGTGAGGTGTAGTCTAGCCTGTGAGTCTGTTTGTAACCACGGTCAGACTGCTCACGATGTTATAGTGTGTATGAGTATGTATGAGGGTTTACCTCCCATTAACAACTAAGGTCATGTGGAGAAAGGACCTCGGTTTAAAGACTCGTCCGAAAATCTGGAGAAGCATAGAATCGGTCCCACGACCCCTTATCCTCCACACCACTGAGACTACGCACAACGTAAAATTGAACAATTGAATTTTGCAAGAAACCATGTGAGTGGTCAGCAAAATGTTTTCAAATCATCTGTGCTAGTTTAGCAACAGACGCATGCCAGCGAGACCAGGCTGTGATTTGCAGCATCGTATTTTCACCTTTCCTCTAAACCGGAGTAACATTTGCTTGTCGCCAGTCATTTTGAACAGCGCCCTGTAATTCATTCATTGAAGTGATTCATTGGGGATAAACCCCAGCAGATGAGAAAATTTCAGTACCCTGGCATTCAGCCGTTCTCTCCAGATACCTTATGCATGTTTGCTATCCCCTAGGGATCAACTGTTAGGTCCGCGATGGAAGTAACCGAGCATTACATTTTGTTGGTGTCAGTGCTGATAGAAACTGTTCGTTACATTAAAAGACTTATCGCACGAACCAGTTTTCGAAATGACCCACAGGTCATTTACAGACATGAGACAAAGGTCAGAGGAAGGGACGAGTCCCTCAACAACGCCATGTGGTTTCGCAAACCATTGGTATCCGCACGAATCTATGCATATAATTTGCGCGGGACTTCCCAGCTTCGCTTAGCTTTTTATATTGCTACCAATTGATCAGCGCAAGCAATGGTTAGAATGATGCTGGTGCAATTCTTGATTAGGTGCAAATTGTTTTTGCTATAATAGCAATAGTAGTATAAAACTGAAGCGAAGGCAATTATCAGGAATCGATACAATTAACCCACACCCCCTATCAGAGAAACCAAAGTGAAAGAAACACAAACATGAACTAACCAGACCCTAATTGAAATAACAATAGCGGAAAGCCAAAGGAACAGTAACTATCTAACAGAATGGCCAGCTGGCTATCCAAAACAAAAATACGAGGACGACTCTATAAAAAAAAAGACTAACTTAGTTCTGGGTGATATCGATATCTTCTTTTTCAATGTAATTGCCCTCTAGAATGATACACTTGCACAAACGCTGTTCCAGTGCCAGCAGACCATAACTGTAAAGCCAGGGTCCTTGTCTCATACCCACTCCTCTCCTACCGCCACTTCATCGTTGGACCGGAAACGAATGCACGGATATCCTTTTTCAAGTTTAGGAATAGAAAATAGTTACTAAGAGCTAATTACGGAGAATAGGCTGGGTGTGGTATTAGCTCGTACATATTCCGCTCAAAAACATCCATTGCAATTTTGCAAATGTGGACTCTTGCATTGTCCTGTTGGCGCAAAATCCCTCTGAAGAGTTATCCTCGGAGTTTTTTCCCGGATCGCAGTTCTCCATTGGTCGAGCAAATTTGCATTATACGCACATGTTTTTATATTTTTCTTTGCTAGAAAGGCCAACATAATAACGTCCTGTGCGTCCAAAATACAGTTGCCATTACCTTTCCGGCAGAGTGTTGCGTTTTGAACTTCTTTGGCTTCGGAGACCCCGGCCTTACCCACATGCGACTTTGAGTTTTATTCTCTGGCTCATAATAATGTATGACGTAACACACACAATAAAGTGGGGTGATGTTCCTCGTGCGCCATCCTATGGCGTTAATATTTCGCAATTAATTCGATTTGCCAGAGTGTGTAGTCATATAACTAAACTACGCAAACCTTTTCAAAATTTTATAGACGTCATTCTGATTTAATTTTAAAATTCAGTATTGGCTTTAAATCTCCTCCGCAACAAGGTCTATCGGAACCCGAATTTTATGGTGACTTAGTATATTAATTCAGAAAAATATATAACCGCAATGACTTCAGCACCCAATTTCGTAAAATCGTTCATAAATGTTATCCGACAGACTGCATGCATGGTAGTTAACCCAATCATGGTTGACAACTTTGCTTCCCTCTTTAATTGCACGCCGGTGGGTCAGGCCTCAGATTCTAAGACGGTTCCAGCGTAAAGACCTTCTGAGAATTAGAGAGATATAAATCAATGTAATGTTGGTTGGTGCCTGATGCTCTGTCTCTGGTCCGGCCCATCGGAGTCTAACTGTTGGTTTTCTTTTGCTCAAGCATTTCAGTGGTTTCTTGCTGTCGAGTCCTCAACGTTGTTTCATCTCTGTGGTTGTTTGACTTTTTGTGTTCACGGAGATGTTGCACTGATGTGTTAGGACTGAACAAATTATTTGTCTAAATCGCGGCGGAAGTAAGGGCGAGGATTTTGGCCACGTATAATCGATTTAAGCCCCCCCCCCCATCCCCCCAACCCCCCCCCCCCCCCCCCCCCCGTGGAAACCGTTTCACTGACACTTCCAAGGCAGTTCTTCTGTCGCGGTTTATTTTTGTTATGGTTTGTCTTTGGGTGTTTGTGTCGCTTATATTATTTTGTTTTGGATAGCCAATTGGCCATATTGTGGGAAAGTAACCGTCCTTTTGGATTTCCGCTATTGATGTTTCAATTAGGGTCTGTTGTTTCATGTTTGTGTTTCTTTCCCTTTGGAGTCTCTGATGGAAGCTTTGGGTTAATTGTATCGATTCCTGATCACTGCCTCCACTTCTATTTTTACCACGATCGTATAGTTTTACATTATTAAAGTTCGTACTTCGCAAATAAATAAAGTCAAAAAGTTTCAGTTTTTTCTTTTTATTTTTAGACCAATTTAAACTGGTCTATATTAATTTACACTATTAAAGTTAGAACTTCGAAAATGAATAAAATCAAAAAGTTTCAGGTTTTATTTGTATTATCAGAACAATTTCAACTGGTCTATATTGAAACATATCGAAATCTCTAGTCAAGACAAACTTGACTAAAACAAAACTGAAACAGGCTTAGGTCAGGTAGCCTAGACTCAGCCCGGCTCCAGACAACTTATCCGTGTCATTCACCAGAACGTGCATGTACAGTTGATTTAAATTTATCTAAAAAGGGTTTTAATATCGGACATTTAAATAAACAGGGTATCTGTGGAGAAAATCTTACTTAATTTTCAGAATTAAAAGTATTATTGACATCACCCGAGAATAGCAATTTACATTTTTTCGCTTTGAGCGAGACTAAATTAAAAGAACATAAAACTTCGGAAATTTTCAAGATCAGTGGCTTTCAGATGCCATCCAGAAAAGATAATGATTCAAATGGCGGCGGAGGTTAAATTGCATATGTTAGAAATGGTATTAACGCAAAGCGAAGATATGACAAACACCATTCAATGCCTGTGTGTAGAAATTGCACCTGTTAATAGCAAATAATTCTTAACAGGTAATATATATCGCCCTCCTGATACTAGAAATGAATTTAACGATCGTTTTGAAGATTTGTTGGACTTAGTTATTAATGAAAATAAGGAGATACTTTTGCTTGGGGACTTTAACAAAATCTATTAAACGAAGATATTTAAATGGACTGGGGTAATTTCACAACATCATTAGGTCTTACGCAACTTGTAAGTGAACCGATGAGAGCAACCGATAATTCAAAAACCCTAATTGATCATATTTATACAAACCATGAAGAAACTGTTCAGCGTATTGATGTTAGACAAATGTTTTTAAGCCATCATTTTGCCATATTTTGTAACCGAAAAACATCTATAATATAGTTAAAACAACCATCAAATCATTCAATACAGATCTTTCAAACATTTTGACGAATCCAGATTTCTGTATGACTTAAGTCAAGTT
Organism: Lucinisca nassula; assembly: GCA_963580285.1. Lineage (NCBI taxonomy): Eukaryota > Metazoa > Mollusca > Bivalvia > Lucinida > Lucinidae > Lucinisca > Lucinisca nassula. The sequence continues at coordinate 45,234,709 of OY757026.1, forward strand.
CCGTGGGAAATTATACAAACTTTCGATAATATAGACGATATATGTTCGGCTTGGTATTCTTTGTTTCTTGAAATATTAAATAAACATGCCCGTGTGAAGAAACATAGGGTTAAACAGAAACATCAACCAGACTGGCTATCTTCTGAAATACTAAACTGTATGAAAGAAACAAATATAAATTAAACGGAAATGATGAAACTTATAAGTATCTCAGAAACAAAGTATCACGTTTAATTGAAATTGCTAAAAAAGAGACATACCAAAATAAAATTGAAGAAGAAAAATCAGATCCAAAATCAATCTGGAAAAGTTTTCAGGAGTTAGAGAAATAATGATGAATCTAATATCAACATTAGATTGGGTGAAAATTTAGTTACAAGTGAACCAGAATTATCAAATGTTTTAAATTCTTACTTCATCAATATCGCTTCCAATCTTAAAGAACCAAATATTTTGCCAAAATTTGAAATGCTCAATGCATATGTGCAGTCGACAGTCCCTTCCAATCTTGAATTCAATATTCCATTTACAAATGAGGCGTTTGTTAACAAATTCTTGTCGAATCTGAATGTAAATAAATCCACTGGATTAGATAATATTGGCCCATAAATTCTCAGATTGGCAGCCAACATTTTATCCCCTAGTCTTACATTTATTGTTAATAAAAGTATACTATCCGGTGAGTCTCCTAATTCCTGGAAAGAAGCCAAAGTAAAGCTCTTTTTAAATCCGGAGCTAAAGATGACATCCACAACTATCGTCCAATATCTATCCTTCCAACTGTCAAAATTAATAGAGAAATGTGTTGATATACAATTTTCTAATATTTGAATAACTTCAATTTACTACATCAGTCACAAACTGGATTTTGACCTATTTTCGACCGAGTTATATAAGGAAAACCTTTAAAAATCTTTTTGTCTGAAACCAGAAGGCTCCGGTCTTTGATATTTGGTATGAAGCTTCACCTTTTAGACCACTAACAAGATTATTCGAATTATAGCCCTGAGGCCAATAATGGCAATCCTCGGGGCCCACTTGTTATCCTGAGCGATCCAGGACCATCATAGCCCTCTTGTTATAGTAAAATGAACAGGCATTTCGTAATGTAAAACAATTGCTGATTAACTAGTAGTGGAGGAACACAAAGACGAATTTTTACTGAACAAACAAGAATACAGTGTATAACATATTGTTTGGTAATGCTTTGTAAGTAATTGCATTTTCATGACCACATTTGCAAGGGAAAAAGAGAACAAAACAGATGAAATGTGACAAAAATTAAGCATTCGTATACTGTGTCTTGGAAATACTTTGATATAAAGTTACGTTAGTAGCATGGACCTTTCGTCAGGACATGAGAAATATAATGAAACGATTTCAATATGTAAGCACAACATACTTTCTCGATTTTACGTGGCCACAATCCTCGCCCTTACTTCCGTCGCGATTTAGACAAATAACTTGTGCAGTCCGCATGAGGGTCTCCTTAACCCTACTTATAATAGAGTAAAGTGGACTTTGCAAGGGCAAAGAATTGTTGCCTTAGTTGTCCTCGAAAACACAGTTGCTCCTTTCAACGACCTAAATAAGCTGGTTCTAACGAGTGCCCACAATCTATGTTTGCAGCTCGAATTAAGTCTGTATCACGAAATTCAATATTATTCTCATTTTTATTTTATGTCCCGCCGCCTCAAAAAGTGGCGGGGTTATAATGTTTTAACCTCCGCAATTTCGAGTGTCAGTCCGTGCGTCAGCGCTTCATACCTCTGCTACCGTTCGAGATATTTTTACGAGACTTCGCACAAACGATAAGCACTATGAGAACACAGGAACCGTAACTCTGATTTGCCTACTTTTTTAGTTATTGGCTAATGAACATTGAACATAGCCATTTCTACCAGTCTCTTGTGTCCGCTGCAAGTTGGAAATCGTTTGAGATTTTTTCATTAAATTTATCACAGTTGTAAAACATTATAAAACGACGAGCAGGGCATAAGAACCGTAGATCTGTTTGACCTACTTTTGAGAAGCCTCCGTGGTGTAGTGGTTACGCTACTCGCCTTGTAAACGAGGGATCGCAGGATCGATCCCGGGCTTCTCCAGACTTTCGGATGAGTCTTTAAACCGAGGTCCCGTCATCGTATGACCTTAGCTGTTGGTGGGACGTAAAACTCAAACACTGACTGACTGACCTACTTTTTGAGTACCGGTCCTCTGAACTTATAGATATTGAAAAATATCGGTCCTCTGATTATATAGATATTGAAAAATAGCTATTCTACCTTGTACTCGTGCCCGCTCTGTAAGTTAATCAAAGCAATGAGAGTACTGGAGGGTCGATTGTCTCTGAGTGTAGATTTGGAAAATGGGTCTGAACGAGGACTTGGACTGTTTCGTTTAACCCTTAAATTCCTGACTGTAAGCAAACCTTGTAGACCCTCATCAGACGTTGAATTTTCGACGTCTGACCCTTAAATTTGTGTACTGTAAGCAAACGGTGTAGACCCTGATCAGACGCCGCGTTTTGCGGCGTCTGATCTGGGTCTTCACTGTTTGCGAAGCCCAACCTATGATACCAGCCAAGATTCTACAGATAACCCTGTACGGAACATTTGGACCTCACTGCGATAAATACGAGGACTGTTCAAATATGAATACAACTTAGAACATAAAAATGATTCCGTGATAGATTTCGATGAAAAAATTATTTTGTCCCCTCAAAGTATTCCCCTTTAACAGATATACAAACTTTCAGTCTTCTGGTCCAATCATTGAATGCATTTTGGTAGTCTTTTCGAGGTATACTGTGAAGGCACTGGAATATTGCAGAACCGAGGTGTTTGCGCTGTACAAATTTTCGACCAGAAAGGTATTTTTTTCAGCCGCAGGAACAAAAAAGTCACACGGGGCAAGGTCAGGGGAATACGGGGGTGAGGGAGTTCAACAACCTTTTCCTGCTTCAGATATAGTCTTGCACAATGAACGCCTTGTGCGATGACGCATTGTCATGTAGCAATCTGACGTTGGCCAAACCAGTTGCGGGTCTTCGTTCTTTGAAATATTTCTTCAATTTTCGAAGAACTTTATTCTTGTAAAACTTCGCATTTACAGATTTGCCTTTAGGCACAGCAACCTGAATAGCAGGGCCCTGATTTGAAAAGAATATGGCATACATTACCTTCTTGACGCTCATGGTCCGCTTTGCAATGCATGGTCTTTTGCAATACTTTGTTGCCCATATTTTGTTCAGAATCTTTCGTTTTGGCTCAAAAAAGTGAACCCATGTCTCGTCCCCGGTGACGACATTAGCGAAAGACCGTGCATTGTAATTTGGAAACTATTTAAGCAACTTCTTGGCGCACTGAACGCGTGTCTTTTTCTGCTCATCTGTCAACAGATGGGGAATCCATCTAGCACAGATCTTTCTCATTTTCAAATCCCGTTTCAGAATTGTATGAGCTGCTTCTAATAAGATGCCAACCACACTAGCTTTTTGCCTAGTGGTGTATCGTGCATCGGTAGCAACTATTTCTTTCACTCTAGCAACCATCTTGGCAGATGTTGCTCTTTTCGGCCGACGATCATGTGGTGCATCTTCTGTTGAGCCTAGCTCACAGCTGAATTTCTTACACCAACGAAAAACTGTCGGAAAAGACATTTCATTATGCCCATAAACCGAACATATTTCATCAAAAATGTCTTTGCACCGTTTACCAAGAATACAACGATTAATAATATAGGACCGTATTTCAACGGCGTACTCTGACCTTCTTCCAACCATGTTTTGTATTAGTATACAAGAGTAGACAGAGTTTATCGAACGATATACATGGCTTAAGTGGACGGATTTTAACAGGTTTGGTATCAATGGATAGGTAAAATGTTTTTCTACGCTGTGATATTTAATTCTAGGTGATTTTCGTATTAGTGCATGAGAAAACGTTCTACTTGCATTCATATTTGAACAGTCCTCATACAAATCGGTGATTGTCACGTGGACTCCAGCACTATTGAGGTTTTGTCAATACAACTTGGGGTCGATTGATATACAATCGACCTAAAAACCGCTTCAGATATTTTAATGAAACTTTACACAAATGTAACGCTTCATGGAGCATGGTGCACAACACAAGAACCGTAACTGTTCTTCTTTTGGTGTTATGACCCTTTGAAGATTGAAAATAGTGTTTTCTGTTATATATTTGTGTCCTCTGTGTTTGAGATATTTTCTTGAAATTTTATGCAAATATATATCACCATGATACGGTGTGCAGAACATAAGAAACAGGACTCTAAATTACTTGCTTTTGGAGTTATCGCCCTGTGAACATTGTAAATAGAGGCCCCAGTTATATACTTATGCCCCTTCTACAACTTGAAAAACGGCCCCCGCCCATCGGGGCTTGAAGAAATATATGGGCTGCATGATGCTTCCACGCAGAGCTGAATCCGACCCACACATGAGTACTGGTAAACCACTTAGAGGATCTAAGCCTGCCCAGGCAAAGCGGTGTGAGTGTCGAACCGTCCATGCTTATAAACCCTATTGGTTTTATTGGGCGACAGGGCTTGAGATGTCATTTCATCTCAGTATCGGGTAAAAGTCCCACAAAATTGTAAGCAACGTCTCCAAAATGACCTTTACAGTGTTGACGGGGACGTTAAACCAAAAATCAAACAAACAAATCTACAACTTGGAAACGGTTTCATTTAATTTCTTGAGGCCTTGCAAAAAAGTTATGCAATAAGGTCACTCGTATCACACAAGACCCAAAACGTTGAATTTCATTTTTTTACAATGTGCTTGTTATTTAGCTTTTCGGGGTTTGGAAGATCAGAACTGAACAAAATATGTTATTTCTGGTTTTATGAGCATCTGTTTTCTCTTTTGTTAATAATTTGTTTTCTTTTCAATTTGTTGTACATTTGGCAGCCTGACACCAGATGGGGATTTTCTCCCAGCAAAACTATTCAACTCTATCAAAAAGATGGAACTTGGAAATTGAAGATACATCATGAAAAAGGTGGGATAGATGAAGTCATATATGAAGACTAAACGCCAAGAAACAACTTAAAACTTCTAGAAGCAGCAATATCATTACGATAACACACCCGTGCGATATAGTGCAATTTTTACATCTCCAAAATGGCTACTTTTCTGACGAAAATCTGTGATATTTTTCTTATTTATAATGCAAACATAGGTTGTGGGTACTCGTTAGAACCGCCTCATTGAGGCGGTTCTAACGAGTACCAACAACCTATGTCTAGGAGCAGAAATAAGAAAAATATTGTTTACCCCCGTAAACCCCAGTTTTGTCTATACAAAGTGGGGTGTAAGGGGGTGTTCATTCACGGACTTGTTCACGTGATGTCAGATGGAGAAAAAGTTAAATAATGTTGTGGATATAGAGGATCTTACATGAGTATTCATGTATTATTGAATTTATTAAACGAGTTGAGGAAAATGCATAAAATGCGAGGCTTTGCCGAGCATTTTATCCCTTTTCCTCAACGAGTTTGATAAATTCAATAATACATGGATACGAATGTAAGATTCTATTTATCATATGACTTTTAAAACGCATTTTATTCACGATTTTTTAACAAAATGCCAATATTCCGCCATTAGTAAACGCAACGTCGTTTAGGTCGTCATACATGTAACGTTATGGGGCGTATCTAACTAAATTGCATATCGATTATCGGAATTATTATAGGCGTTATTACACTCTCAGACGCGACGTCATATGATAGATGTTTTTAAATCGTATATGAACTATCTTTTTGTTTAAAGTTCTAAGTGTATATCTTGTGAATTGTTAATGACGGACTATTTCTGGGTCAGCTGCTGTTTGTCGACCCAAAGATACGAAAACACTGGCTACACGATAGGACAAGATGTATGTAACTTGATATATGCAACTTTTGTTTCATATACCTCTCATGGCTACGCCCCCGCCCATCGGGGCTGAAATATATGGGCTGCTTGATGCTTCCACGCACATACTTAGAGGATCTAAGCCTGCCAAGAAAAAGCGGTACGAGTCGGCCCGTCCATGCTTATAAACCCTATTGGTTTCATTGGGCGACGGGGCTTGAGATGTCATTTCATCTCGATGTCGGGTAAAAGTCCCACAAAATTGAAAGCAACGTCTCCAAAATGACCTTTACAGTGTTGACGGGGACGTTAAACCTCAAACAAACAAAACCTCTCAGGGCTACACGGTAAAGCTTGATAGATACAACTTAAGTATCCTTATCATTATTCACACCCACTATCCTGCCAAACTGCCGAAATGCAGATCCCGGATGCAGATGAAATAATTTTTCCTTTATACGTGTCCTGCTGAATAAATCAATTTTGCAGTTATTATCAACAAACCAAATTACTTGATATAAATTATTCATTCGGTTCACAAACTAAATGGCAAACAGCGTAGATCCTGCTCAGATAGATTGCTTCTTCAGAAACCTCCTGATCTGGGTCTATAGTTAGCAAAGGTATGCCTTGTCGTGTTCAGCATGATTAGGGTTATCAAGGGTTATTATATTGTTATACTTTTTGTCACATATCTTTTTAATTTGAAAAGTAAGAATGACTGATGTCCAATAATGTGAGCTCATGCATCACATTTTCAGCCCCCCTATCGCTGTGCTGGGTCAGGACCCTTTGACCTGTATTTTCATTAGCTAACATATTTGCCTTGGAAAAAGTTGTACCATACTATGATAGTCCCAGATAAGAGGGGGTATCCACATATTAGCTTTCTTATTTCTGCACGAAAACATATGTCGTGGGTACTCATTAGAAGCACCTCGCTGAGGTGCTTCTAATGAGTACCCACAACATATGTTTTTGTGCAGGGAGGTGCTTCAAATGAGTACCCACAACATATGTTTTCGTGCAGTAGAAAGAAAAAATATCAGTACTTTTCTGATGAAAAAGAGCCTTATCTGAAGCTATGTTGAACTATCAAGCTGACTGTGTATGGAAAAGGACATGGTATATTCCAAAATGTGATGGATCCATCTCCAAAAAGTTGTATGCTTTAAAGTTCTAGTGCGGGCTACACGGTCTACCATGAACAAATGATATATATCAAAACTGTATCGTGTAGCTTCTAGGCTTAGGCACAGTAGATTTTCGTTGACTATCAGTTATGTAGGTAATCCTAGCAACGGATATTTAGAGAAAATAGCCGTTTTATTTTTATCGCTTTAAGTACAGAGTTTTGCGAAAGAGAGTTTTCTATAGATTCTGGAATCATGTGCAAACAGAGGACACACATCGTGGCGTCTGTTCACCGTCTATCTGTTTGCTTAAAATACAGAAATTGAATGGTTAGAAACAGTCTTAGTCCAAATTCAGGACCAGTTTACTTCGCGTTAGCTTAGACACAATCGATCCTCCAGTGCTGGCAGTGCTTTGATTATACAGTCGAACTTCGATGGGTCGAGCCCCTTTGGGACCATGAAAATTTGTTCGAGACAGCGATAGTTCGAGCAATAGAGGGTTACTATTAGTGCCATACCAGGAGGCATAATGGAGTTAATAATGGATATCTTTTCAGTGTTCTGTATTATAAATGTATGTTGTGTGTACTCATTAGAATCGCCTCATCGAGGCGATTCTAATGAGTACACACGGCATACATTTGCAAGATAAATGAAGAACATCTTCCTAAATTACCCCTTTATCGTATTTGGAGGAATTCCCTGCGGAGTCAAGAACGGGTTCGACTCATCCATGGTAAACGAGCCATCGGACTTCGAGCCATTGAAGTTCTACTGTATTTCTGTTGTCTAACCTGTCTTATCCTTAACCCGCTGCATAAATTAATTAAGCCACTCCGATTGCTGACTATCAACAAATCAAATTACTTGATACGAGGGCGAGTCAATAAAAAAAACCTTACTTTTTCTGGGCGAGATCGATCTCTTCTTTTTCGATGTATTTGCCCTCTAGAATCGTACACATGGACCAACGCTGTTCCAGTGCCATTAGCTCAGAACTGAAGAAGCCATGGTCCTTGTCTCCGACCCACTTCTCAACTGCCGCCATGACTTCTTCGTTGTATCGGAAATGACGACCACGGATATCCTTTTTCAAGTTTGGGAATAGGAAATAGTCGCTATGAGCTAATTCCGGTGCGCGGGTACTAGCTCGTAATCATTCCACTCAACAGGATCCATTGCAATTTTGTAAATGTGGATTTGCATTGTCCTTTTGGAACAGAATCCCTTTGGAGAGTAAACCTCGGAGTCTTTCATGGATCTCAGTTGGTCGAGCAAAGTTGCATAATACGCACCTGTTATTATACTTTCCTTTGCTAAAAAGTACAGCATAATAACGCATTGTGCGTCCCAAAATACAGTTGCCATCACCTTGCCAGTAGAGGGTTGCGTTTTGACCTTCTTTGGCCTCGGAGACCCCGGCCTAACCACAGGCGACCTTGAGATTTATTCTCTGGCTCATAATAATGGACCCACGTCTCATCTGCAGTCACCAGACGTGAAAGAAAAGCATCTTCCTTTGACTTAAACCGCTTGAACAATGCGCGCATAATGATGCTCTGGTTACTATTTGCTCGTCGCTAAATGATTTTTGGGACTATCAAGAGATCATGTCAAATTGTTGAAACGCTACCATGTGAAATGTGTGATGCATTCACTGAATCTTCCACCTGCATTTAGAAGCCTCCGTGGTGTAGTGGTTACGCTACTCGCCTTGTAAACCAGGGGTCGCAGGATCAATCCCTGGTTTCTCCAGACTTTCGGATGAGTCTTTAAACGGAGGTCCTGTTTCCGTATGACCTTAGCTGTTGGTGGGATGTAAAACTCGAACACTCACTCACTCCACATGAATTCGCATATCAGAGTACACTTGATCCCATACGTTTTTACATATTTCTTCATCGGTGGCATCTGATAGGCGTCCAGACCTGGTTTCGTCTTCTAAAGACGTTAAGACGTTCTACCGCGTTTGAATTCCCAAACATAGAATTTAACTTGTGCATTCGATGGTGCAAAAGACCCATAAACTTTGGTGAACTCGAAATGTATTTCCTGACCTGCTTTCCCTTTTTATGCAATTACGAATTACAGCATCCTTTGACAAAAAGCTTGCTTTTGCATCGCTAGCCATGTTTGACGTTGAGTGCCGTATGAGTGAATGACACGATAAGGGTGCAATTTTACCCTCAGGTCAAAAACATGTATTGAAACAAGGCATGACAATCTTGGTTGCCTCGGTCAATTGAAATATGGATAGACTAGTTTCTTATTAACTTGCCCTCGAATAATCATCACGAAAACACGCCTATATAATTTTGACCCCCTTGAACCCTCCTTTTATATAGTAAAACTGGGGTTAACAGGGGTAAACCTTATTTTTCTTATTTCTGCTCTAAAACATAGAGTGTGGGTACTCGTTAGAACCGCCTCGTATGTTTCTTATTTCTGCTCTAAAACATAGATTTTGGGTACTCGTTCGAAACGCCTCTTCGAGGCGGTTCTTACGAGTATCCATAATCTATATTTTGAGCAGAAATAAGAAAAATATCACAATTTTTCATAATAAAATTTTCGATTTTTCGGCGGTGAAATAGTCAATGTATTTGTATAGGCGTGTTTTCGTAATGATATTTGTTCAATTCACAAACTGCATGACAAACAATGTAGATCCTGATCAGATGATGCCATCTCATCTGTATCTGTACTGTTTGGGTAGGTAGATCTAGATCATAATCTGGTCAGGTTCTATACTGTTTGTCATGCAGTTTGTGAATTGAACAATACATTATACGGTCGACCTCCAATGGCTCGAACACCTGTGGGACCATGAAAATTTGTTCGAGACAGGGGTAGTTCGAGCCACTGAGGGCTAATGCTAGGAGGCATAACGACATACTTTAGGACATCTTTTTCTGTGTTCTATAATGAAGAATGTATGCTGTGTGTACTCATTAGAATCGCCTCATCGTAGCGATTCTAATGACTACACACAGCATACATTTGCAAGATATAAGACGAAAATATCCTAAATTTTACCCTCCCTATTTCTTATGTACAGAAATTCCCTAGGGACACAAGAATGGGTTCGACTCAGCCATGGTAAACGAGCCATCGGTGTTCGAGCCATCGAAGTTCTACTGTACATGTATCAAGTAATTTGAGTGGAGGATAGTTAGAAATGGGTGTTGTTAAATCAGTTTATTCAGCCGGATAAAGGCTAACTTATGCGAGGACAAACTAGGCCATATGGTCCCCGCCATAAAAAACTTGTCATCGGTGTTTGTATTGAGGTGTTACGTCCCCGCCAGCACAGGTCATTTTGGAGACATTGCTTCCCATCTTGGGGAAAAGTTACCCGACATTGAGATTCAGTGACATTTCAAGCCCTAGCGCCAAAAGAAACCGCTAGGGTTTTAGGAGCGGTCCGACTCGCACTACTGTTCCTGGCCAGGATCAAACTTTATGAGCGGTTTATCAGAACTCAAGTTCGGTCGATTTCATCTCTGCGAGGAAGCACCATACAGCCCAATCTATTGATGGGCGGGTTTGCGAAACTTGAAAAGGTATTCTTGCACACCAGACAAGGAAATCCGTGATTTTACCCTGGGATAGAAATTTATGTTCTGACCCCGGTGTTCCGACCCAAAATCGAATATAATCGCGTGCTTTATAAATGCACTGGTTGATTACGACCTCGTATGCGCCGTCGTTAAGATTGACGTCACAGCACGCTACGTGACGTCACTAAACATTCCTGCAGTGCCATCACAATATGGCGGAGGTCGGTACTCGAAGTGACTGCAGCATTAAAAATCCGCGCAAAGAAATGGAAGGTTTGCAAGAAAAAGAAATATATATGGGTATGAGGGGCGGATAGAAAAATCTGTCCCTCGGGATCACTGTCCGGCATCACTCGGCAAGCCTAGTGATGCCGGACAGTGTCCCTCGGGACGGATTTGTCCATCCACCCCTCACACCCATATATGATTCTCATATCGTTACCCAATCTACTATATAAAGTGCCTTGTAAACCAGGGGTCGCAGGATCGATCCCGGGCTTCTCCAGACTTTCGGATGAGTCTTTAAACCGAGGTCCCGTCTCCGTATGACCTTAGCTGTTGGTGGGACGTAAAACTCAAACACTCACTCACTCACTATATAAAGTGTTATGATGTATTTTGGCTGTATGATGAGTTTAAACCAGTTTTAACCTGATCGAGTGAGCTTTATCACCGTCCAGTATACCTCGTACAGTATATGCATTTATGGTTGATGTGTTCTTTTTATGAAGCGAAAGCGACGTGCATCTTGCGTCACTGGGGAGTTCAACTGATACTGGCTTACAGTTGGACAAGACCCACTGACCTTGCTGTTTCTACACTTCCATTCCATTTTTGTTCCGCCCCTCACTTTCATCTACTCTACTACTCTCTTTTCTCCCTTTCTCTGGGAAAACGACACAAAATGGCCTACAAGGTCGTTAAACCAAAAACAATCCGTTACTATTATATGTGTTGTGTTTCTTACTATTAAAGTCATAATAATGCTTGAAAGTTGTGTCTTTTCTTGTTTAGATCTGAAAGTATCATTTCTCTCACTGGTCTCTTACACAGTGCATTCGATGGAATTTGTAATTAAACCGTTAATTCATAGCAGCTTGGAGTATAGTCAACAATCTTGCCCCTTGGTACGACCTGATGCACTTTTGCACTCGGCCACAGGCAATACGAGTATTGCATCAGGTCGTCCACAGCATCTCGGGGTAATACTTCTGACTATACTCCAAACTGCCTTGAAATAACTGTATGTTTTTTTTTTTTTTTTTTTATTTTCATTTTTTTTGTTTCCTGTTATTTTTAATTATCGTTGCCTTTGTATTTTGTCGTTGTCGGCAGTTATAACAGCATCTGAAACGAAAAGAACAGAGCATTGTATCTGGTTCCGGTTTTTATCCATTGCGTTGTTTTTTGAAGTAGTTCGATCGGTTACCGTGGTTAACCAAAGTGTGATCGAACTCAGCCCGGCAGTGGTCCGGCAGCATGCAACCAAACACCTACCAGACGTCGCTCGATCACACCGGTGAAAAAACATGAATGAACATGAACATGGAAATCATGGGAAGAACGGCGCCGGAAGAATGTCCGCCACCATGGTCTGGTAGATGATCGAACTCGCTCATTGTTATTGTATGTTCTTGCACAACAGATCAGGAAATCTATAGTTTTAGCTTGGGATAGAAATTATGTTCCAACCCTGGCTTTCTTGACCAAAATGGAATATTCTCGCGTGTTTGATAAAAGCACTGGTGGAATACGACCTCATGTGCGCCGTCTTTAAGGTTGACGTCACAGCACGTTACGTGACGTCACTAAACATTCCTGTAGTGTCATCACAATATGGCGGACGTCGGTAACCGAAGTGACTGCAGCATTAATAATCCGCCCTACGAAATGAAAGGTATGCAAGAAAAAGAATCCTATATGGGTGTGTGGGATAGATAGAAAAAAAAATACGTTCGTCGGATCACTGTCCGGCATCACTCGGCAAGCCTCGTGATGCCGGAGAGTGACCTTCAGGACGGATTTTTCCGCCCACCCCTCGCATCAATATAAGATTCTTATATTATACCATCAAAACGGCAAAGTGTAAGGTGCTGTTCAGTTGCGCAGGCTCATCTGCACCATTTTGTTCACAACTGCGTTTTCTCATGACTGTCCTGGGGCCAGTTGTTCAACTTAACGAGCTCGATCATTACGAAAACAAGCCTATTCAAATTCATCGTAAGCTTTACCTCAAAAACTTGGGGGTTCTCGTTAGAACCACCTCACTGCTCGTTAGAACCGCCTCAGCGAGGCGGTTCTAACGAGCACCCACACTCTATATTTTAGAGCAGAAATAAGAAAAATACGGTTTACCCGTGTTAGGCCCAGATGAAAAATTGTTATCTTTATGCCCCGCCATTAAAAATGACGGGGGTATTATGTTATACCCTCCGAAGTTTTGAGTGTCCGTCCGTCCGTCCGTCTGTCAGCGCCTTATAGTTTCGTGTCCGCTCCATAACTCAGATACCGTTTGAGATATTTTTACGAAACTTCACAGGTATGTAGAGCACTATCAGAGGACGTGCAGAACGTATGAACAGTAACTCTGATTTTCCTACTTTTGGAGTTGTTGAACAGTGAACATAGCCATTTCAATCATAGTTTCGTGTCCGCTCCATAACTTCGATACCGTTTGAGATATTTCCATGAAACTTTACAGATATGTAGAGCACCATGAGACAACGTGCAGAACGTATGAACCGTTACTTTGATTTTCCCACTTTTGGAGTTACTGCCCTTTGAACTCTGCACAACTTAACTATGTGGGTTCTAGCTCTGAACTAATTTATTTTTCAAAGAAACAGACGGCTACGCTTAATCAGTGGTTATAGATCGGGGTGGGGGGGGGGGTGTACTGTTTATAAGTTCATTGTATTTACTCTTGATGTAAGTCAATCAATAAAGTTTATAAAACTGCTTATACACAACATAAGCCTTGTGGTTTCTGAGAAGAAGATTTTTAAAGATTTTCCCTATATAAGTCTATGTAAGACCAAAGGGCCACATGGCGGAGGCATGTTTGGTCTCAGGGCTATTATTTGAACAATCATGGTAGAGGTCCACTAGCTGAAGCTTCATAACAAATATCAAAGACCAAAGCCTTGTTGTTTCAGAGAAGAATATTTTTCATGATTTTCCCTAGTATATAAGTCTATGTAAAACCAAAGAGCCCCGGAGCAGGGGCATTTTTGGCCCCAGGGCTATAATTTGAACAATCTTGGCAGAGGTCCACAAGATGAAGCTTCATACCAAATATCAAATACCTGGGTCTTGTAGTTTCAGAGAAGAAGATTTTGAAAGATTTTCCCTATAGAAGCCTATGTAAAATCAAATTGCCCCGGGGTTGGGGCATTTTTGGCCCTAGCACTATAATTTGAACAATCTTGGTAGGGGTCCACTAGATGAAGCTTCATACCAAATAGCAAAGACCTGGGCCTTGCAGTTTCAGAGAGGAAGATTTTTAAAGATTTTCCCAATATAAGCCCATGTGAAACAAAAGGGCCCGGGGCGGGGCATTTTTGGCCCAAGCACTATTATTGGAACAATCATGGTAGGGGTCCACTAGATGAAGCTTCATACCAAATATCAAAGCCCTGGGCCTTGCGGTTTCAGAGAAGAAGATTTTGAAAGATTTTCCCTATATAAGCCCATGTAAAACAAAAGGGTCCTGGGGCGGGGGCATTTTTTGGCCCCAGCACTATAATTTGAACAATCTTGGTTGGGGTCCACTAGATACAGCTTCATACCAAATATCAAAGACCTGGGCCTTGCAGTTTCAGAGAAGATTTTTAAAGATTTTTCCTATAAGCCCATGTAAAACCAAAGGGTCCATTGGGCGGGGGCATTTTTGGCCCCAGCACTATAATTTGAACAATCTTGGTAGGGGTCCACTAGAAGAGGCTTCATACCAAATATCAAAGACCTGGGCCTTGCGGTTTCAGAGAAGAAGATTTTTAAATATTTTCCGTATATAAGCCCATGTAAAACCAAAGGGTCCTGGTGCGGGGGCATTTTTGGCCCCAGCACTATAATTTGAACAATCTTGGTAGGGTTCCACTAGATGAAGCTTCATACCAAATATCAAAGACCAGGGCCTTGCGTTTCCAGAGAAGAAGATTTCCCTATATAAGCCCTTGTAAAACCAAAGAGCCCCAGTGCGGGGGCATTTTTTAGCCCCAGCACTATAATTTGAACAATCTTGGTAGGGGTCCACTAGATGAAGCTTCATACCAAATACCAAAGTCCTGGGCCTTGCGGTTTCAGAGAAGAAGATTTTTTAAGTTTTCGGTGAAAAAAAAATCTATTTTGGCTCCTGTGACCTATATGTGCAGCGGACTGGAACCATTTGAACAACTTTGAAAGGGGCCCACCCAAGGATCATTTCTGTGAAGTTTGGTCAAAATCCGATCAGTGGTTTAGGAGGAGATGTCGTTTGAAGAAATTGTTTACGCACGGACGCACAACGGACGACGGACGAAAAGTGATCAATAAAGCTCACCTCGTCACTGCGTGACAAGTAAGCTAAAAATACAAAATACCGTTTCATTAGGATCCCGCAAATTTATTTGGGTTGCCCTATAGTAATCACACTGTCTGTCCGTCCGTCCGTTTGTCCGTCAACATGTTTAAGCTCACCAGAGCTGAAGGCTCCAGGGGAGCTTAGAGGATAGGCAGTTGTCCGTCGTCGTCCGTCGTATGTTGTCTGCGTCAACACTTTCAAACTTCTCCTCTGAAACCACTGTACCCAAATTTCATCTGTAGTATCCCTGGGCTGGGGGATTGAAAGTCTGTGTTTCTTATGAAAATCGACTTTTAGTTTGGTTGCTATGAGTTTCCATAGACCTATAATGGGGAAAATTGAAAAATGGCATTTACTGCCAAGTCATTGCAGATATTTTGACAAAACTTTTATAGAAATGGTCCTTGAGTAAACTTCTCTCAGCCATATGCCTTTATGCCAACATGGGGGTCCGTCAGGTTGTGCCGGGGCCATGCCCCACCCCATTCACTTCATAAAAGGCCATGTAACTCAAAACCATTCAGATCCCCACCCCTAAACCATATATATTCTTGTTCCTTATGATAAGACGCATTCAGTGACAATAACCTGGGGTTACCTGGGATGTTCCGGTGTAATGCCCCACCCCCTCCATTTCATAAAAGGCCCAATATCTCGGAAACCTTATAGATCCCCACCCCTAAACCATATATATTCTTGTTCCTTATGTAGAGACGCATTCATGGACACCAACTTGGGGATATCCCGGGGTGCGCCAGGGCCTTGCCCCACCCCTCCACTTCCCAAAAGGCCATATATCTCAGAAACCATTCAGATTTTTGATAAGACGCATTCAGTGACACTAACCTGGGGGTCCCCTGGGATGCGCCGGGGTCATGCCCAATCCCCCCCCCCCATTTCATAAAAGGCCCAATATCTCGGAAACCTTACAGATCCCCACTCCTTAACCATATATTTTATTGTTCCTGATTAAGAAACGCATTCATTGACACCAACCTTGGAGTCTCCCTGGGTGCGCTGGGGCCCTGTCCCACCCCTCCTATTCACAAAAGGTCATATAGCTCAGAAACCATTCAGATACCCCATCCTAAGCCATATTATTGTTCCTTATGATAAGAAGCATTCAGTGATATCAACCTTGGGATCCCCTGGGAAGTGCCGGGGCCGTGTCCAACCCCTTCATTTCATAAAAGGACCAAAATCTCGAAAACCTCACAGATCCTTACCCCTAAATCATACATATTGTTGTTCCTGATGATAAGACTCATTCATTGACACCAACCTGGGGGATCTCTCTACTAGCCAGAGCCTTGCCCTGTCCCTCCACTTCACAAAAGGCCATATATCTCAGAAACCGTTCAGAGCTACACCCCTAAACCATATATATTGATCTTTCTCATGATAAGACGCATTCAAATTACACCAGCTTGGAAGTCCTCAGAGGTACCCGGCCCTTGCCGCACTGCTTTACTTCATTAAAAACAGTATATCTCAGAAATCATTCAGATTTCCACCCCTTAACTATATATCGAGGGCTTAGCGCAAAATTATTGTATCTGCATTTTCAAGATTTTTCAGGAGAAAAAAACAACATTCCTATTTTCTAGATATTATGGCAATACTTTACATCTTTACATATTTTGAAGGCTAAAAGGTGTTTATTTGAACCAAGGCAGTTTAAACAAATCTAACCCTTAATAAAGGAGACCTTGACCTTTCGTTCAGTTACAATAGTTTTGCTTGCAAAAACCTAACTTTTGTATACAGTTTTTTGGTGCAAAACTATTGTATCTGCAGTTACAATAGTTTTGCACTTAAAATGTTAAGATTGTGATGTAAATATTGTGTAAATAATGTACATTACGATAACACATCCGTGTGCTATAGTGCATGTTTTCAAACCTCAAAAAAGGTATTTTTCTGGTGAAAATTTGTGATATTTTCCTTATTTCTGCTCCAAACATAGGTTTTGGGTGCTCGTTAGAACCGCCTCATTGAGGCGGTTCTTATGATCACCCACAACCTATGTCTTGGAGCAGAAATAAGGAAAAAATGTTTACCCCCGTAAATCCCAGTTTTCTCTATATAAAGTGGGGTTTAGGGGGGTCTTTGTTTCACGGACTAGTTCACGTGAGGGATACAATAGTTTAGCACCAATTCAGAAGCATAGGGATGCACCAATAAAGCCTCCAGAACCATGGAATTTTTATAGAAACATGTTGAAACTTAATACATAGACTCGCAGAAGACTGGCTGTCATTGCTATGTAGCTTTAAAAATTCTGTTATATATATATAATAACTATTGAATATAACAAGTATAGCTTTTACAAAAAGCTAGGTCTACACTTAGCACATATTAACTGTGAATGTCTAGAGTTATATCCCAGTCGAAAAGGAGGCGGAGCCGAACAAAAAAATCCCAGAAATGTGTTTTTTTTTTTTTGCAAATAACCGTCTTTGCATATATTCAAATTGCCAGTCTGCACCCAGGATCCTGTCGATTGAAGTTGCAAATGCTGTAATTTTTTCAAAAAGTTCTTTTTTATCTTTCAAAAGGCACATGTGCAACTTCGATCAATATGCTTGTAACAAAAACTGTTGGGGAAGTTAAGTAAACAACTTTTCTACAATATATAGAAGACTAAGGCTAATTGAAGATTAACCCAAAAGTTTTGCTAACAATGAGGCAAGTTTTTTAGATCGCCAGAGCTGACCGTTCCTGGGGAAATTATAGGATAGGCAGTAGTCCATCGTGGTCAAGAGTTTGTAGATGCAAATTTTGTATTAGCCTGTACAAATATGACAGCAAATATGGGTTTGCACAAATGTGATAGCAATTCAGTGCCAGGGGCATATTTTTGTATGAAAGCTTACACTTGTTAAGGACTGCTTTCTTTTTCTTGTGAAAGCTTATTCTGGTTAAAGGCCAACCTTGTGGGTAACTAATGGCTGTACTTCAGTGATTAATCCAACATCTACCATGTCTACGCCCATGGGCATAGAAATAAGTTAAAGCAATACAATCACACAAAATGGATCATTCAGAATAATATTGGGTGACCATATCCTACCATATTTAATACCAACCTGTCTGCGCAAGGCTGGGTAAGCTAGCATAACCTTAGCCTACCTTACCATACCCTACCCAAAAGTAGGACTTAGTCTACGGTACACAGGTCATTCTAGGCTATGGAAGGGTACCCCTCCCCACCCCACTACCATAAATTGGAGAATGACATTACTGTACCTATCCTATTCCACACCACACTGCTTACAACTTAGCCTACCCTACCCCACCCAAGGGAAGGGACTACCCTACCTACCATAGTGTAAGCTTGGTGAGGAAGGGTAGCCTACCACTATCCTAACCAAGAAAAAGAATGTACCTACAGTATTCCACACCACTCTGGGTACTGGGGCAAGGTATGGGAGGTGAGCCCCACTTAGCCCTAACCTAGCAGTGCCTAAAGTTTAAACTAGCCTACTATATCCTACCTTACCTATCCTACCCTAAGGTAGAGACCACCATAACTACTTTGCCATACCTTAATGGTTTGTTAAGTGTTCCCTACCCTCACCAGTAGGCCGGCCATACCCCACCCCACTTTAACCTTCCCCTTTTGAGTTACCTACCCTTACCTAGCTTAAGGTAAGGTAGGTTGTCTAGGCTAGGTTACCCTACACTAACCAGTAGGGTGACCATACCCTATCCTTTTCAACACCATCCTGCCTACCAGCTACTCTCCGTTGCTCTCTCCCGTTTATTTTATAACAAAAAATAAAGATCTATGTGAATCTAGATTCTTACCATAATCATATCTTTGATATTTACTGACCAAATAAACATTCAACATGGCAGCGTTTTTTTTTTTGTTTTTTTTTTTTTTGTTTTTTTGTGTGTGTGTGTCTTGTTACTTTGCTACGTCATGGTCGCGAGATAATATGTCGTCAAACCTAAATTTGTTAGAGGATACTTTGTTTGTCGCAATAAAAGCTCTACAGAGCTTATGTTATTTGTTTCGAATATGCGACGTTAAATAAAGCTTCTTTATCTTTATCTTTATCTTTCTTTATCTTTACCTAGCCCAGTAAGTGATGTCACATTGACACATGCTATATTTTCTGTCGGCAACGTCACAGAGCGCTGCCGAATAAAAATGGCCCATGATTGAGTATTTATTATAATTGTCTGCTTGAGGTCTTACGACTGATGAGAATATCGGCAAAATTATTTTGACTAGGGTAGACCAGCCTACCCTTAGCCTATCCTATCCTACCCTACCTCCATCTATGAATATACCCTACCTTTTTCAACATCTGCCTACCAGGAATGATAGGCTAGCGTATCAATAACATATCATGCCCTAGTAACCCTACTCTACCCAACCTAACCCTACCCCTAATTAGGGTAGGGCCAATCTTACCATAACATACGGTACTATAGTGTAAGCTAGGATAGGGAAGGGTATCCTACCCGGAGGGTGACTGTTCCAACTCTAAATCCACCCTTCTTATCAGGCTAGCCTGGCCTGGCTAGGACAGCCTTGCCTACCGTATCCCACCTTAAACTATCATACCCTAAGATAGGGCCTACCAAACTGGTTAAGGTAATGGTAGGGTACTCTTCCTTACCCTATTGGCTTACCCTATGATTTTCTAGTAGGGCGAGAATAGGCTAAGCCTACCCTACCGTAGGGTTGGATACAGTCTGCCTACTTGTTAGGGTAGGTTACAATCGCTAACCAGTTTGAGAGGCCCTACCCTTGGGTAAGATATGTTAAGGAAGGATATGGTAAGCTAGGCTAAGCTAGGGTTTAGTGACCCTACCCTACCCTAAGCAAGGTTGTGTTTGATAGAGTAGGTATAGTCATTCTTTGCGTTAGAGTAGTGGAACGCTAACCTTCCTTAGCCTAGCCTATACTATGTTACCTGGGGTATATTAGTGTTGGTGTTAAAATGGCCCTACCATGGTTAGGGTAGGGTAAGGTAGGGTCCATCTGTGGAAGGGTCACCCCTACAATACCCTATCAGTTAAGATAGACTAAGGGTCGGCTAGCCTGCCTTACCTTGTAGACAGGATGATGTTGAAAAGGGTAGGGTATGATCACCCTACTGAATAGGATAGGGTGTAAGGTACCCTAGCCTAGTTAGCCAGGTAAGGGTAGGTATGTAACTGTAAGTTTTGGTAGAGCATGTCCTACCCTACTGTAGGGTAAGGTAGAGTATGTTCACCCTACTGGTGAGGATATAGGTAGGGTACCCTACCTTATCGTACCCTACCCTAACCTATGGACTACTCTACACTAGTGTACCCCTGGGCAGGCTAGGCTATGGAAGGGTATCCTACAACTAGCCTAACTGGGAGGATGACTATCCCTATCCCACACCACAATGCCTACCCCTTAGCATAGCCTATCCCATCAAAGGGTAGAGACTACCCTACTCTGTGGTGCCATAGTGTAGGCGCAGTAATGGAAGGGTACCCTAACTAGGAGAAAGACTACTTGTTAGGATCGGGTAGTGTAGCCTAACCTCAATACTAGCACTACCTTACCTAGCCTACCTTATCCTTCCTTACCTATCCTACCCTAAGGTAGATTTGTTTGTTTGCGTTGGTGTTTAACGGCCCAATTAAGACTATTTTAGGCCATTTTTGAGCCAGTCAGTTAACCTATCCACACTTTTCCTGGGCAGGCCTATAGGTAAGCGGTTAACCAGTACAGTGCACATTCTTTTGCCAGAAACTGACAAGTGCCCTTCTTGAATAAGCGTAAGAGAGAGAATGACCATAGAAAAGATTTCGTGATCAATCTCAACGGAAGAATGTTGCTGGCCCTGGCAGGTATTAAATCCACGTCTTCCAGATCCCCAGTCAGACGCGCATCCGACTGAGCTACCGAGGCCAGCACCCTAAGGTAGAGCCTACCGTTCATACTTTACCCTACTCTGCTGGTGAGGGAAGGGTACCCTACCCTCGCCAGTAGGGTGACCATACCCCACCTTACACTGACCTACAGTATGACCTAATTTACCAAATTTTACAGTTACCTACCCTAACCTAGCCTAAGGTAGGCTAGGGTACTTTACACCCTACACTAACCAGTACTGCGACCATACCTTACCTTTTTCAATAACATCATGCCTACCCTTAGTGTACCAGACACTACTTCGAACTAGGTACCATAGTGTAGGCTAGGCTAGACTAGTATAAGGAAGGGTACTCTACCACTACCCTAACTAGAACGACAACTGTATTTATCCCACACCACCCTTCCTTCCAGGTAGAGTAAGGTAGACTGTTCTAGCCAAGAAATGCTTAACCCTAGCCTCACCCACCCTTGCCTATCATATCTTACCTTAGCCTATCCTACCCTAAGGTAGGCCCTACCAAACTGACCAAGGAAGGGTATCCTAAAACTGAAAGATGGTTGCCAGCGGCCATGTGATATCAAAGGAGCTATGGTACTAATTGCAACCATATTTGTCAACAAACTGGAACCAGACTTTTCGGCTTACAAAATATGTATCAGATTGACAGATTGGCTCGGAATTTCACTCCTTCCACGCAGAGCTGAATCCGAGTCGCACACGAGTACTGGTAAATCGCTTAGTGGATCTAAGCAGTGCGAGTGTCGGACCGTCCATGCTTATAAACCCTATTGGTTTCATTGGGCGACAGGGCTTGAGATGTCATTTCATCTCATTGTCGGGCGAATGTCCCATAAAATTGGAGGCAACGTCTCCATAATGACCTTTACAGTGTTGACGGGGACGTTCAACCTCAAATCAAACAAACAAACTATGGGAACATCCCAGGCATCTTTTTTAAAAATTTGACCCGAGGCTATAATGAGCAACTGTATGCTGAAAACAGTACTATTTCAGATATTACCCTGTAGAGCAGCAAAGTCCTGCATAATTTTAGAACTGACCTAAGTAAAATTATAAATAACCACTGTTTCATTATTTTCCTTCATTTAATTACTTGATTAGTGTACATGTGTTTGCTTAAAATGGCAGGAGTTCAAGCCAAGGATTTATTTGTTTGATTTGCGGTTTAACATCCCCGTCAACACTGTATAGGTCAATTCCGAGACGTTGCTTCCAATTTTGTGGGACTTTTACCCGACATTGAGATGAAATGACATCTCAAGTCCTGCCGCCCACGAAACCAATAAGGTTTATAAGCATGAAAGGTCCGACTCGGACAACTTTGCCTGGGCAGGCATAGATCCTCTAAGCGGTTTACCAGTACTCGTGTGCGTTCAATTTCAGCTCGGCGTGGAAGCATCATGCAGCCCATCTAGCCAAGGACCACAATTTCTTGAAATAAATACAGAAAACTGAAATTGTTGTATTCTACAGCTTATCTGTATCCATTAATTTGGCTTAAATCAGACTTTTGTAACTTTAATGTTGCAGCCATGTGCTTTTCATTCGGTGCAAAACTATTGTATCTGCAGATTTTGCTTGAGAAACCTGGCATTGTTGGGAAATTTTTAGTGCAAAACTATTGTAACTGCAGTTACAATAGTTTTGCGCCAACTTCTAACGGCCTCGAATTCGCAGATACAATATTTTGAATATTTTTAACAACTCCAGAACGGAATGGAATCTGTATACAACTCTTTGGTGGCAGATGCAAATCAATATATGCAACGAAATTATAGGAAAAAAAACAACTGAAAATGGCCAAAATGTCAGTTACAATAGTTTTGCGCTCAGCCCTCAATATATTCTTGTTCCTTATGATAAGACTCATTCAGCCACACCAACCTGCGTGGGCAATGTGCTCCGCCCCTCCACTTCATAAAAGGCAATATATTTCAGAACCATTCAAATCCCCCATAGCCATATATCGAGGGCTGCCCGCAAAACTGCGGTAACTACACTTTTTTCACAACATTACTTTTTTGCAGAATTCTATTCTGATTTTAAAGGCCCACAACCTGTAAAAATAACAGAGTGATATTGAAACTACTTTTTGCAGAATTTTGAAAATTCAAAAATGTTGTATCTCAGATGCATAATAGTTTCACCGCAAAAGGGTTGTAACTCAAGTTACAACACTTTTGCGGGGAAAAATGTATCAAATGTCTATGCATTTTTGTCTGCAATATGGTTGTAACTCATAGTTCCAGATAATACAGTCAAGGTCAATGCTAGCCATACATTAAAGCTTTCCATACATTTCTTCAAAAACCTATTAGAATCACTTTGCCGTAGGTTTGACATAGTTTAGACCTTTTCTTCCCTCAAACAAGATTAACTGGAAACTTTACGTTGATCTTCTTGTATAAGGTTCCTACATGTACATTGCCAGTTGCAAACTCTATGATGACTAAGATCTAAGAGGAAATTTTATTTTACTTTATATTATTACCACATTCAGCTAGTTTTAATGATAAGGTTATAAGGTGTTAAGAATGGCACAAAATATTTATCCTAACCTGCATGTGTATGACATACAAGTACGCTGTGTCCATCTTATATAATGACCTAGTGCTGTTATAGTTTGGTTCCATTTTTCATGTTGTTCCTTAACTTCTAGTATCACAGATAACAAATGATAGAGTGTACTGCTGCCTCCTGTGATTTTTTCCAGTTTTTTGTCACACCTGCTTGAAGCATGGCTCTATATACATGTAGGAGTCCACTTTTCCAGCCATTTTCCTGTTTGTTCATCCATTCCTCAAGCCATTGACAGCATTTGCAACCACCCTAACTATCACCCTGATGTACAAGTGCATTTCTTGAGAATTATAAGTGCTTCATTCCTGATGTAGCACCTTGCATCTAGTGATAGCAATACAAGCATTCATACTAGTCCTTGACAGACATTTCATTGTTCACTGACTGTAAACTTTTGCGTCATCCAAGGCTTTCACCCATGTAGTCAAGTCCATTTCTCAAGAACTATTAGAACTTCATAACTGATACTTGGTACAAACTAGCATCTAAGGATGGCAGCTTTAGTGCAGGCATCCATTTTTGCACGTGACCTACTTTTTATAGTTCACTGACTTTGTGAACTATTGCGGCCACCCTAACTTTCATCCAAATGTTCAAGTCCATTTCTGAAGTTCTAACTATAAGAGCTTCATGGATCATACTAAGTGCAAAGTTGCTTGTAGCGATGACAACTTCATTGCAAGCATCCATATTTGACCTTGATCTCATTGTCATGGTTCACTGACTTAGAGAACTATTGTATCATAATCAAGCCTAGCTTTTAACCCAATGTTCAGGTCCCAAGAACTATTAAGAGAATCATTGATTATTCTTGGTAGAAACTTGCATCTTGGGATGGCAACTTTGTTGCAAGCATCCACATTTCACCTTGACATACATTTCATGGTTCACTGACTTTGTAAAGATTTCCCCTTGGCCGAGCTTTTGTTTTAAAGAAATCAGGATGAGTTTTTCACCTTGAGGTAGTTTCCTGATTAAAAAAGTCTATGTATAGATAGAAGTAAGGATGCCAAGTTGCTGCCACTGTTCTCAAACAATAAGGGATTCTTACAAAGCATTTGAAACTTATTTAAGCCCTATTGGAGATGGAGAAGTGGAAAGAGAGGACTAAACCCTCCTCTATTATTCAGGACATTATACCAAATTTGATAGGCTCAGTTACACAGATTTGTCCCAAATTGAATCTTCTTCCTTATATATAGCATGAGCCCATTTCAAAATTTAGGGGTGTCAGGTTGTGTTTTCTTCAAAATTGATTAGGATAATGGCTGAACTTTTTTGAAAACAGTGTAGGCCCTAATCAGACGCCGCATTCTGCTGCATCTGATCTGGGCCTGCACTGTTTGCCAGGGTATCCGTTTCGGGGTTTCTGGTACTAAATGAGTTAATGGTCTGGCTGTGGGCCGCTGTCAAGCCTATCAGCTTACCTTGCAGGCTTTTAAGAGGCAAATTCTGCCACTGGCGAATTCAATAGATGCATATCAACCCTTGCATGTGTGCAATTGGATAGTACACTGACCCCGGTGAAAATGGTCATTTACCACAAAGTAGCATGTTTTCCTCGGTATTCTATGGACCTGGGACCATGGTTGGCCAGGATTTGTAAAATGGCACCACAACCACATAATTTGATGACCATGGTCATATACCATGGTCCCAGGTGAAAATGATGGTCAGTTGACCATGAACACCATGGTAGACAATGGTCAATGTTTGAGCATGGTGTTGACAAGACCATAAAAACCATGGGCAGACATTTTTATATTCGCTTAATGTACAATGTATAGGAACCCTACCAAGCTGAAGGAATTCTTCCAGTTCAAGATGCCTGTCACTCATATTTCATGACATTCAATGCTCTTTAAGCCCTCAGACCAACAGGCAGATAAAGGTACTAAACAATCTTGATCAAATTCTGTTGACAACAATCTCGAAAATCATATCTTAGAGGTGATCAAAGTGTGGATACAAAACTTATATATAGGTGGTAAGCTACATACATGCTTCTTGTCTACATAAATATGAATAACTAATTAATTCATATAATTAGAATTTTTAGGTAAATGAATATAAATTTGAAAAAATAAATAAATATAAATATCAAGGGAGGATATAAATTTCAATTGAGGCTACAGAACCTCCACACTTGAACTAAATCAGACTAGCCAGTGTCCAAGGACATTGTCCACTGTGCGTTGACCTCCCTTGACATCCACTGAATCCATGGATAATGTCCAGACTGTCCACTGAGTCTATGGTAAATGTCCACTGGGTTTAATGACATGGTTCACTTAGTTTATAGACAATTCTAGGGGATGGCAATTTTTTACAGACAGCCAAAAGCCTTAAGCCAAAGCTGCAAAAAAAAAAAATGTTAAATTTTGCTGTTATAAATTAGAGTGATGCATTTTATACACTTTTATTTAACCAGAGCTAAATTTGACCATGGTCCACCATGATGCTATATTGGCCATGGTAGACCATGATTCGGGCAGGGCCGACAACCATGGTGACCATGAAAAAAAATGTAATACAGACACTCTATATTTTATACTATCAGACAACATGCCAAAAAAAGGTAGACCATTGACATCATGGGGGTACTTGGGGGTACTTCTAGTGCCTGTATATGAAATTTCAAGACTTGCTGTCTTGGCTGAGCAGACTGATTTTGGTCTAACTGGCTGCAACCCCAATACACAGTTTGTGGCATCAGGTTGCAATAGAACATCTCTCTGTACTTCGTCATAGTGCACGTTATATTATTTCCTTAGGGATCATCATTCATCAGGTCTATTCCAGGCTTTGTAAAAAATAAAACGGGGTTACTGATGAGGTCTAACTGGCTTGTTTGCTATACAGTACTACCCGTGTCCATTATCAATGAGAGCAAGGTAAAAGACTTCATATTTTATTTTCCCAAGACAAGGCCTGAGCAGTTGATAAAGTTCAGAAGAACTGTTGATGTCACCCAAATGTTGGCATCAGCTGTCATGTCCATGTCCTGCTCACTTTAAAGTTTTAACCATAGTGCAGTTTATATTTTACTTTTGGTCCTTTGACATCAGCGTGAATATTCTGAGAAATCAGAAATAAATTATTGGTTTAGACTCATGTTCTAGACAGGTTTTTAATTATTTGGACCCCATTTTGATTTACATCACTCTTTCAATGGACTGCCTATCGAAATTCGCAAAATTGCAGTATGTTTCCTCTGGCTTTCTTCGCCGGATCATTACAGGGTCACTGATGAGGCTTTATTAGCCGAAACTACGTAGTATGACCCATCTTCTTTCTTATGAATGTTCTCATTGCTCTTAAAGGAACTCATTTTTGATTTTTATTTACATAACAGTTCATATTTCATTTATCACTGGCCAACTAACATTTCGTTTTTGGAATATAGGTAATCATATTATAGGGGTGGGGCTTAGGAGTCATTTTTAAAGCAAGCACTGGCTACATTAACCCTATCATATTTGGAGTTTAATAATTTACAAACTACAATAAATCAAATGTTTTGGGGCGTACAGAAATCTTTTCAAAAAAGAGATAGTTCAAACTTCTGAGGTTTACTCAAAATGCCAGTTCAGGATGATTTAAGGATATATTTGCACTATTATGTTATTGAAGCGAATGGTGTGCGTGTAAACTTATTACAGTTGACTAATGAGTACACACAACACACCTTTCAAGATAAAATAAAAAAACATCACCATTTATTTTCCTAAAAATACGGCTATCTGGAGCTATGGAAAGAATTCTCTAGGACTCCAGAACAAGTTTGAATTAGCAATAGTAGATGAACCATCTGTGTTTGAGTTATCGAGGGTTAAACTTCTATTCCCCTTCAGCCTCCAGGGCCATTTCCCATTCAGTCCCCAGGGTCCGGGGGCAGGGTTTAGGGTTCAAAAATTAGGTCATACTCATTTGAAGCAAACTTTTAAGTTCCTATCTTAGCAGTTACTTACCAGAACCCTTAAGTGTTTGGAATATAATCATAAAATCATATAAAAACTACATTAAAGAATTGCTTTAAAAACCTTTCACGTATTGATGTGTAAACATAATGTAGGTAGACAAGGCGCAAACAGATGAGCTATGCTATCTTGTAACAGCTCTTGTCTTTTTTGCTAGGTGTTCCATTAAAAGTATCAAAGTTTGAATGCACACAGGAAGGTTATTTGCAGAAAATATGAGATTGACAGAGTCCATTGAGCCAACATAAACCATTACGAAAACATGCCTATACAAATACACTGTAAATTTTACCGCCGAAAGAAAAAACCCTGAAAATTTTAAGATGAAAAAATGTGATATTTTTTTCTGCTCTAAAGTATAGATTGTGGGTACACGTTAGAACTGCCGCATTGAGGTGGTACTAATGAGTACCCACAATCTACATTTTGGCCAGAAATAAGAAAAATAATGTAAACCCCAGTTTTACTATATAAAAGTGGGGTTCAAGGGGTCAGAATTATATATGCCTGTTTTCATGATGACAGTAATGAAGTCATCTCCAAATCTCTAACACGCCTATACCATTAGCAACTCATCATAATTTTGATCTTTTTAATCTTCAATGCAGTTTGGTTACAATAAAATGGTTGTCTGGCTTATTTTATTCATTGTACATGTTTGTTTTTCACAACTTGACACTGATCATTTTGCGGCATCTAATCTTGGTCTTCACTGTTTGCCAATGACCCTGATTTTTGCATGCTATGCATATATTGTTTCATAAATATGCATCATGATCTTATTTAATTGAACAGGTTGATAAAAATATGCTTTAATATATTATGCTAAAAGATACCACCTCCTTACCAGCCAAAAAACTACAAAAATGTCACCGCAAAACAGTTGTAAGTTGAGTTACCGCTGTTTTGCGGTAAACTTCTGTTGTGAAAATAATGCAAAATGTAGCAAAAAATGTTGTAACTCAAGAGGTTACAAATATCAAAATAATTAGCAGAACTAAGTAAAATTACATTTTGTCGTGTAATTTCCTTGGTGATTATAAGTTTATATTCTAAAACACACCCGAGCACAGCGACTATTTATGAAAAGAAACAGTTTTTTGCTTCTCCTGTAAAGTTTTCAAAAACGGAGTTACCGCAGCTTTGCGGGCAGCCCTCGATATGTACTTGTTCCGTAACAATAGCACACCAACTTGGGAGTCCGCAGGGGCCATTCCTCTCCTCTCCACTTCATAGAAGGGCCTCATATATCAGAAATCATTCAGATTCCCACCAGTAAACCAGATTTATTCTTGTTCCTTATAATAAGACACATTTAGGGACAACAATCTTGGACCTTCCTGGGATCCATAGGGCAAGCCCCAACCCCTCCACCACATAAGAGGCCTTATATTTCCGGCATACAGATCCCCACTGCTAAACCATATTATATTCTTGTTCCTTATTATAAGACGCATTTAGTGATACCAACAAGGGCTCCATTGGGTCCATGCCCACTCCCTTTACCTCATAAAAGGCCTAATGTTTCAAATAATGTTCCATGTCCACATGGGTGCTCATTTGGATATGGGGGTTCATTTGGGAGACTTTATAATTGGTAGAGTAAAATGATTTCAATTTTAAATACGTGGCTGCCATTGTGCAGTGCAGCCTGAGCTCTGGTGAGCACTGTGGCCCATGGGCCTCTTGTTTTCTAAATAACTTACAACCCGTCAAACGGATAAACTTCAAACTTAAAATATAAGGTTACAATATCATTACACTATTTCCTGGCAAATTACGTAACTATAGCTTCAATACTCTCAGAGTTTTGGCTCTTTGGAAAACATAATAAGAGGGTCATGATGGACCTGGTTCGCTCACCTAATCAATAATGTAACAAGTGGGCCCCGGGGAGGGAAATTATTGGCCCGAGGGCTATAATTTGCATAATCTTGAGGGAGGTCTAAATGGTGAAGCCATTTTTGGCCCGAGGGCTATAATTTGATCAATCTTGGTAGACGCAGCTTCATGCCTTGGTCTTCTGGTTTCAGACAAGAAGATTTTTAAAGGTTTTCCAAATATAAGCCATTTTTGGCCTCAAGACTATAGTTTGAACAACCTTGGTTGAGGTCCACTAGACAAAGCTTCATACCAAATATCAAGGAACTGAGCCTTGTGGTTTTAGACAAGAAGATTTTCAAAGGTTTTCCCTTTATAAGTCAATGTAACCAAAGGGGCCCAGGGCGGGGACATTTTTGGCCCCAGGACTACAACTTGAACAATCTTGATAGAGGTCCACAAGATAAAGCTTCATACCAAATATCAAACACATGAGCCTTCTGATCTCAGACAAGAATATTTTTAAAGGTTTTCCCTATGTAAGCCTATGTAAAACAAAGGGCCCGGGGCGGGGGTATTTTTTTTTTGGCCCCAGGGCTTTAATTTGAACACTCTTGATAAAGATCAACAAGACGAAGCTTCATACCAAATATCAAACACCTGAGCCTTCTGGTTTCAGACAAGAAGATTTTTTAAGCTATTCCCTGTGTAAGTCTATGTAAAACCAAAGGGGCCTGGGGGGGCGGGGGCATTTTTGGCCCAAGGGCTATAATTTGAACAATCTTGGTAGAGGTCTACTAGCTTCACACCAAATATAAAACACCTGGGACATCTGATTTCGGACAAGAAGATTTTTAAAGGTTTTCCCTATATAAGTTTATATAAAACTGGTGGGCCCCGGCTCGGGGGCTTTTTTGGCCCCAGTGCTATAATTTGAACAATCTTGGTAGAGGTCCACTAGATGAAGCTACACACCAAATATCAAAGAACTGGGCCTTGCGGTTTCAGAGGAGAAGATTTTTAAAGTTTTCATTAAATAATATATATTTTGGCTCCCGTGACCTTGATGTGCAATGGACCGAAACCATTTGAACAACTTTGAAAGGGGACCACCTAAGGATCATTCCTGTGAAGTTTGGTCAAAATCCTATCAGTGGTTTAGGAGGAGATGTCATTCGAAGAAATTGTTTATGCCCACACGGGCGCCATCGGACGAAAATTGGTTCCAAAAGCTCCCCTCGCAATAACATGACAGGTGAGCTAAAAATGTCCACATTTTTCATGTTTTTTCTTGATAACTTACAAACTGTTAAACTTATCAACTTCAAACTTTAAATATTTGGTCACATAATCATTACACAAGTTCATGGCAGGCTACGTAACTGTAGCTTCAATACTCTTAGAGTTATGGCCCTTTGAAAAACATCAGCTTTTTTCGTCTTTTTTATCTTTTTTTTCAAAACCGCTATAGATTTTCAAATGAAACTTCCTGCAGTTATTGCCAGTTGCCCTATAGTAATGCCCTGCCTGTCCATCCGTCTGTCCATCTGACCATCTGACCATCAACACTTTTCATGTTTTTTTTTTCAAGAAGATTTTTAAAAGGTTTTCCCCATTATAAGTCTATGTTAAGCCAGTGGGCCCGGCACAGGGGCATTTTTGGCCACAAGGTTATAATTTGAACAATCTTTGAAGTGGACCACTAGATGAAGCTTCATACCAATTATCAAAGACCTGGACCTTCTGGTTTCATATATTAAGAAGATTTTTAAAGGTTTTCCCTATATAAGCCTATGTAAAACCAGTGGGCCCCCACGCGGGGGCATTTTGGCCCGATGGCTATAATTTGAACAATCTTGGTAGAGGTCCACTACATGAAGCTTCATACCAAATATCAAAGACCTGGGCCTCCTGGTTTCAGACAATAAGATTTTTAAAGGTTTTCCCTATTACAAACCTATGTAAAACCAGTGGGTCCTGGAGCGGTGGCATTTTTGGTCCCATGGCTATAATTTGAATAATCTTGGTAGAGGTCCACTGGATGAAGCTTCATACCAAATATCAAAGACCTGGGCCTTCTGGTTTCAGACAAGAAGATTTTTAAAGGCTTATTCTTATTTTCTCCTTTTCGTTGCCATGGCAACCAGAGTTCTGCTTGGAATGGAATTCGTTGAACAGCTGTGGGAGAGGACCACCCAAAGATCATTTCTGCCAAGTTTGGTCATAATCTGTTCAGTGGTTTATGAGATGTCTTTTAAAGCAATAGTGGACGGACGGACGGACGACGACGACGACGACGACGGGCGGTGAGTGATCACAATAGCTCCCCTGGAGCCTTCGGCTCAGGTAAGTTAAAAATGGCTACCATGCCCAAATATGGTAAAGAAACTTGAAAACTCTTTTCCATAAATCATCACGACAACACTTTTATTCAATTATATGGTAACATTTTACCACCAAAAATGATTTTTTTTCTGGTAGAACTCCTGATATTTTTCTTATTTCTGCTCAAAACATAGAATGTAGGCACTCGTTAGAACCGCCTCGACGAGGCGGTTCTAACGAGTATCCACAATCTCTGCTTCGATCAGAAATAAGAAAAATAATGTATACCCCTGTGAATCCCAGTTTAGCTTTATAGATGTGGGGTTTTAGAGGTCAAAATTATATAGGCGTGTTTTCTCGTTATGCTAGGCAAATTGTCTTGAAACTTAGTGGCATCGGATGACTTAATTCTACCAAGTTTGATCAAATGATGACTTTTTGTCCTTTTTATAAGTACCGATGCTCATGATCACTCATTAAGGAAAAAAAAGTTCAAGTAATACACAGGATTCAGGGAAGTGATTTGTAACTTTAATATGGTTCTCTACTTTAGAGTTCTCATGTTCTGCCTAACAATTGTTTTCTGTTGACCACGGCATTGGATTTCATAACGTCGTTGATAGACACCTTCTTGCACACCAGATAAGGAAATCCATAGTTTTAGCCTGGGATAGAAATTCCGTTCTAACCCTTGTGTTCTAACCCAAAATCGAATATTCTCGCGTGTTTGATAAATGCACTGGTTGAATACGACCTCATATGTGCCGTCGTTAACACATTACGTGACGTCACTAAACATTTCTGTAGAGTTATCACAATATGGCGGACGTCGATAAGTGACTGCAGTATTAAAAATCCACGCGCAGAAATGGAAGGTTTGCAAGAAAAAGAATCCTACATGGGTGTGAGGGGTGGAAAGAAAAATCCGTCCCTCGGGATCACTGTCCGGCATCACTCGGCAAGCTTCGTGATGCCGGACAGTGACCCTCGGGACGGATGTTTCCATCCACCCCTCACACTCATATAAGATTCTTATATTATATAACCTCTCTATACCTTGCATTTTTACAGACTATCAGGTTGATACGGTGTCAAGAAGAAAGCGAGCACTACCGTCTATTTTAGGTGAGTAACAGAGTAGCTTAGATTTAATACGCATGATCAAAGTGTGAGTATATAAAACACATGAACGAACGCGCCTACGCACGCACGCCAATACATACATACATACATACATACATACATACATACATACATACATACATACATACATATTTTAGAGAAGCCTCCGTGGTGTAGTGGGTACACTCGCCTTGTAAAACAGGGGTCGTAGGATCGATCCCGGGCTTCTCCAGACTGCGACGGAAGTAAGGGCGAGGATTTTGGCTACGTAAAATCGATTTAAGCCCCCCCAGTGGAAATCTTCCACTGACCGTTCCAAGGCGGCTCTTCTGTGGCGATTTATTTATGTTGTTGTTTGTTACTTACTGTGTGTATCACTTGTGTCTTTTGGTTTTGGATGGCCATATGGCCATTTTGTGGGAAAGTAACTGTCCTTATGGCCTTCCTTTGTTTAGGTTTCCATTATGGTCTGGTCGCTTAGTGTTTGTGTTTCTTTCCCTTTGGTGTCTTTTATGGGTGGAGTAGGTTAATTGTATCAATTCCTGATCTTTGTTTTACTTCTACTTTTCAGATGAGTCAATAAACCGAGGTCCCGTCTCCGTATGACCTTAGTTGTTGGTGGGACGTAAAACTCAAACACTCACTAACTGATACATATTTTACCCTTTTGTGACTGCAGAGTATTTGCCTATATGCCAATTAAGTATATCAAGTAAATCATATCTATCCACCATTCTAAAACATAAATACATGTGTATACATACATATAGTGCGAACAAATTGACCTGAGACTGGTGAACTCGATTAACATAATTTCACACCCGACTGAATGCATATATTTATCTTCGCCGTCTCCCGAAAATGGCGATATTGTTATAAAATACACAGAGGTCGGTAAATGGGTCCCTATTCACATGATGCCGAAAATCCAGGAGAAGTTTACGAAAGCCGACGTACTTGGCGATAAGATTGACTGATTTATTCCTTGCATAAAGGTCAGTCTCATGTCAAATTGTTCGACTTTTACATACATACATACATACATACATAACTGCAAAGTGTTTGCCTATATGACCTTTAAGTTTACCAAGTCAATCATATGTGTCCATCAGACCAAAACATAAATAGTATATATTATGGATCAACAGCCCACTGTGTCGTCAATATTTTAAAATTATGTCAAACGACTTCCTTACCCAATACACAAACCATCCATCCATCCATCCATCTGTACCGTCATATAATCTATATATATCTATAATTTAGCGATAAATGTATGGAGAGCAGCCGATAAGAATGGCACATTTTGCATACCTTTCTTCTCTGTGACGCCAAACAGGACATCTGTAAAGCGGATTCAACTAAAACCATGGCCCGCGTATTAGGCTACAGGTACAATCGTCATCGACACATGTAAATGGGTTCGGAATCATTCTGAAGCAAAGAAAACACCAAATAAACGAATATCGAAGACTCGGTTTTATTGGTTCTGTTCAAGCAGAACTCTATTTTCAAAAAGATTCTAAACGAAATCAATGCTCCAAAAGGACCGGAAAAATAATCTGCACCATGATGATGTACGGGGAGACTTTACGGCCGCCACATGACACAATACCAGCTGCAGTGAAGACAACCATATTTTCTATATCAGTACCATAGAAAGAAGAATTTCTTTTATCCGGACATTTTTCTTTGTCGATGAGTCTATGTGCATTTCTCATGATAATAGTGGAAACTGGGTCAAAATCGAGC
Source organism: Lucinisca nassula (assembly GCA_963580285.1). Taxonomy (NCBI): domain Eukaryota; kingdom Metazoa; phylum Mollusca; class Bivalvia; order Lucinida; family Lucinidae; genus Lucinisca; species Lucinisca nassula. The sequence goes on from OY757026.1 coordinate 45,269,324, forward strand.
TTGTACGTTATTTTACGCCAGTCCTCGTTTACTGCAAGTTTGATGAAGATTCTATCAGAAAAGTAAACATCATTTTTCTTATTTCTGTTCCAAGACATAGGTTGTGGATGGTCGTTAGAACCGCCTCAATAACCTATGTTTTGAGCATTTATAAGAAAAATATCACGGATTTTCATCAGATTAGTAGTCATTTTGGAGCTGTGAACAAATGCGCTATGTCGCACAGGTGTGTATCGTAATGTATGCGAGACAAAAGGGGGAACTCGTATTTAAGTACTTCGATCTGCCATAAAATTTAAACTTGTCAAAGATTTTATGACTGTCCGCATTAACTACAAATTTGGTGAGGATCCGATTAAAAATATAAAGTCGCCCGGACAACATTTTGCCAAACATATGTCTGTGGAAAATTTGGTTGCCATGGAAACCAAAGCAGCCAAATATCCGAAAGGAACGGTTTTAGTTATTCAGAATCTCATTGTCACCAAAGGCTTCACACCAAGTATCAGCTCAATCCAACCTATGGTTCTGTAGGAGCTGTCAAAAATGTGAAAAGATAGAAAATATAAAGACGGACGGACGACGGACATTAGGCCACGGCATAAGTTGACCTGGAGCCAGGAGGGCTAAAGCGGCATCTTATAGCTCTGTGTAAACAACTAACTAACCAAAACCGAATTGCATAATATTGTTCCCGTTTATATGACATGATGAATGCTATCATAAAACGTCGCTGTTAATTGGCCAAAACGTCATTTCCTAAAACTGATATGACCACAAATGTATTAAGATATTATTACTGGCGCGTTTTGTCATGATGCCGCATTCTTTCAATTAAACATTTATTATGGATAAAAGATGAGGGGATAACTTATTGAAAATTGTCATCTGGGGTGAAAAATCGGTGGTTTTACGGTCGGAAATTTCGTTTTACGGCGACGCGTTGGCGGAGCGCAAAAACCTACGAGGGATGTTCGAAAAGAATTGCGTATTGTCCTCTAGTTCGATATCCACGTGGGGCACGTTCAAAACCAATACATACTTGTATAGGGCTATTCAATATCTACCCCATGGTGTATAAATGTACATCTTAGACTAAGTGTAAGACATAAAATTTGCCGTTTGAATACACACAATAGTTGGTAGAAGTGTCGACTGAAAAATGAAATACGGGCTTACATCAAAGCTTGCTCAGAACTTGGTTGTTCTTTAAAGAAGCTGATGACTGAAATTTCACCTGCTTTTGGACCTTCTTGTGTTTCTTATGACACACTTCGGCGATGGAAAAAGAAATTTGAGTTTGGTTTAGAGTCAATAAAAATGCATCGAAATCAAGAAGGCCAAAATCTGCATCTCCTAAAGAAATCGTTTCCAAAATAAAGGAAATCATTGAAGGAGATGCCAGATTTACAGTTCGTGTTTTGCACGAAAGGCAGGCATATCACTATCAACGGTTCACCTCATTTTGAAGAAACGTTTGAAAGTCAGAAAGATTTCTGCTAAGGCAGGTGCCACATCTGCTGACTGACGAGCAAAAAAGGCAGGGGTTAAAGTGGCCAAAAGTCTGCTTAAAATGTTTCAAAAATATGACGAAAAGCAGTTTTCAATATCGTCACAGGTGATGAAACCTAGGTCCATTATTTTGAGTCCATCAGAAAGATTCGCAATAAGTTCTGGGCCACTAAACACAGCTAACGCCCAATAATTTGCCAAACGTTCTTTGAGTACAAAGAAGGTTTTGTATGCAATTGTCTTCTCTGGTGAAGGAGTCGCAATAAAAGTGCCGGTGAAAAAGGACAAAAGCATCACCGGAAAGTACCACAAAGACGTAGTACTGAAGAAATTGAAAAAGTATTATCGGAAACGACGCCCTGCCACTGGTTTTAATCTTGTCCGCCTTCTACATGGCAATGCAGCCGCTCATACCTCCACAATAGTACAGCATTTTTGAACAGAAAAAGTAACTGTTTACCCTTACCCCCCGTTTTCCACAGACCTTGTCCCATGTGATTTCTTTTTGTTTCCGAAATTGAAATCATTCCTTGCTGAGCGGAAATACCAGTCCCGACAGGCACTTGGATCTGCCATTCATTAGTACCTTATTACTGTGCCCAAATCAGCGTACCGTGACGCCTTCAAGAAGTGGGTACATCCGCTGAAACTTTGCATTTCTAGCCACGGGGAGTACTACGAGGGCATGAAATGAGCACTTTTGGGCTAACTTGAAAAGTAGAAGTAAAACAAAGATCAGGAATCGATACAATTAACTTACTCCACCCACCAAAGACACCAAAGGGAAAGAAATACAAACATTAAGCGACCAGACCATAATGGAAACCTAAACAAAGGAAGGCCATAAGGACAGTTACTTTCCCACCAAATGGCCATATGGCTTTCCAAAATTTAAAGACACAAGTGATACACACAGTAAGTAACAAACAACAACATAAATAAATCGCCACAGAATAACCGCCTTGGAACGGTCAGTGGAAAGAATCCCACTGGGGGGGCTTAAATCGATTTTACGTGGCCACAATCCTCGCCCTTACTTCTGCCGCGATTTAGACAAATAATTTGTTCAGTCCGCATGAAGGCCTCCTAACATATCAGTGCAACATCTCCGTGAACACAAATAATCAAAGAACCACAGAGGTGAGACAACGGTGAGGACTCGACAGCAAGAACTACTGAAAGGCTGTAGCAAAAAAAAAAAAAAAAAAAAAAAACAACAGTTAGACTCCGATGGGCTAATTTGAAGTTTCCAAATTGAAATAAGCAATTCTTTTCGAACATCCCTCGAAAGTTTCACCTTCCTAAATGACGATTTCCAACACTGCTATCCCCATTCCAATGCACTTATTCGGCTGTGAAAGGAAAAACATTAAACAAAAATGTTTTTTTTTTTTTGTTGTTGTTGTTGTTTTTTGCTCAAAGCGACAAGAGCTGTGAGTGCGTAAAATCAAATACGAACCAATAGATAGCGGCTGTATATTATGACGTCGGGTTTCCGTAGAATATACTGTCGCAAATTATTGACGTAATCCAATCAGACGTAAAGTTGCATACCCAAGTGCATTAGAATAATTTTATGTATCCTGGGGAGTACTATTATTTCTTTGACCACTTTAATATACATTTTACAGAAGCTCTTTTCGACGGTGCAAAACTTTTAATGAAGATCGGAGACTATGAACTGTTCAGTAAATCTGGAGGTTATTTTCAAGCCAAAGCTGAATTTGAGTCGCTGGGACTAAAAAGTGTTAGAACACAGGTTAGTATTAAGATAAAGAAACCCAATTTGACGTCGCATATCAAAATAAATAATCTCTGTAGAGTTTTTATTGCGACAAATAAGCATTCTTTAACAATTACTTACCTGTCTAAAAGTTCCTAGGAAAAACTGAAATGTTTCACAACTGCTTACATTTAATACATTGAATTAGACCAGTGTATTTCCATTTAACATATAGCATTTCATTTGCCCATGAGTATACAAAGTCCGGGCTTTCTTGTTCCTTAACACGATTAATTTCAATAAAACGAATTTGGTCTGGCCCCTCGGAGTCTAACTGTTGGTTTTCTTCTGCTCCAGCAATTCTGTTGTTGTAAGCTGTCGAGTCCTTAACCTGGTTTCATCTTTGTAGTTTTTTTATTTGTGTGTTCTCGGAGATGTTACAATGATGAGTTCGGAAGCTGTCATGCGGACTAAACAAAATTAGTGTATACCGCGACAGAGGTAAGGGCGAGGATTATGGCCATGGAAAATCGATTTAAGCCCCCCAGTGGAATTCTTTCCACTGACCGTTCCAAGGCGGTTCTTCTGGTGCGGTTTATTTATGTTGTTGTTTGTTACTTACTGTGTGTATCACTTGTGTCTTTTTATTTTGGATGGCCATTTGCCATGCTGTGGGAAAGCAACTGTCCTTATGGCCTTCCTTTGTTTAGGTTTCCATTATGGTCTGGTCGCTTCATGTTTGTGTTTCGTTCCCTTTGGTGTCTTTGATGGTTGGAGTAAGTTAATTGTATCGATTCCTGATCTTTGTTTTACTTCTACTTATAATTTCGGTTAAATGCAATAAACAGAACAAGAAATATGCTAGTCTTCGGGCTCCGTAGCATAGCTTAGTTCCTGGTATTCTTTGCATTTCGTTTGATAGTTCTGACGTTTAACCTCCGGCGTCCCCAACCCAAGTAAGAACATTTCACTGACGGTTCTAAGGCGGTTCTTCTGTTCTGGTTTATTATTCTTATGGGACGTCTTTGCATGTATTGATACTATTTTTTTTTGTTTTAGGTAGCCGTTCAGTCATTTTGTGGGAAAGTTACTTCCATTAATGACGTTATGGTGAAGTTATTTTATATTTGTGTTTCTATCCCCTTTGGTGTCTTGGGTATGAGGTGTGAGGTAATTGTATCGATTCCTGATCAGTGCATTCAATTATCTTTAACAGAAAATCGTGAAAGACCACTGCTCCACGACACGCTATTGTTCGACTTTTAAGAGTCTTGTTAATCCGTTGGTCGTTGTTTCTGTCATAATAATGTAACTTTGGAATGCTATAAAATTACGATAACACGCCTGTGCTAAAATGGCGTCTCTTCCACTTCTAGAACTAGCTATTTCAGGTGAAACTATTGAATATTTTACTTATTTCTAGGTCAAATATAAATTGTTGGTGAATTGCCCTCATCTTTGCTTCATCTCAGTGTTTGAATTTGTTTTATGTCTCTGCGAAGATGCATTGATTGAGTTAGGAAACCATTATGCAAACTGAATATTTAAATGTTCATTGTTGGGAAGAACACCCTAACCTTGGGGAATATTCGACCGCTAAAAGATCTTTCTTTAACCCCCACCCCCACCCCACCCACACACACCAGTTGCATATGCTGCTGACCGTTCTAATGCGGTAGTTTTGGTGATGGGTCTTTTGCTGTTATTTTTGTTGTATGCCTGCGAATTTGTTGTGTTTTCTAATGGTCTGATCACCCCGTGTGTGGAAGAGAGGGCTGATTGTTCCATTTCACAAACACTCGTAATCTTTCTTGTTTTGTGTATGTTTCCTCTTCCTTTTGGGGTCGAGAGTGGGCTGCGTCTTGTGATTGTGACGCTCCCTTGGTCTTTCTTTTAAATTTGTGGTCCTTGTTAGAAATAATAAATACTTTTAAAACCCCACTTCTCTGTATGAAGTCGGATCTAGAGGGTGTTCATTATACGGAAATGTTCACCTGATGAATTCAACGGATGGGCTGAAATAAAAATTCTTCTTCAGCTAATGTGGAGGGCTCTTTAGAAAATTTTCGCTCGCTGTTGAAACAAATTTATATTCTTTAAGTGAAGTCAGTAAACTGGGGGACATTTCTCATTGGCTCCATTCTTATGAGCGATCTGTCTACTTATTATTTTTCCATCCTTTACACTACACTATAATCTTATGAAAGAAAAACTTAATGATTTAATTGAATGGACATTTCATAGGGAATACTCCCTCTATCTTGCATGCAATGTAATGTAAGGAATGCTTTTTTCACTTCTGAAGAGCATAAAAATTATACTTATTGGTCTTGTCAGAAAGTGGGTGAAGCTCTCACCTTTCTACTTGACAATATTTACATAAGATTTGGTTCTAAGTTATTTAGACACGTTGTGGGTATTCCGATGAGTACTAATTGCGCACCACGTGTGGCTGATCTGTTTTTTGTTTTCTTATGAAAAAGACTTCATGATGTCCCTTTCTGCTGAAAACCAGTCTGAAATCATTTAAGTTTTTAGCTCCACTTCTAGATATTTGGATGCTTTATTAAATATTGATAATACCTATTTCGATGGTTTGATCAGTCAAATTTACCCACCGGAACTTTAGTTAAATAATGCAAATTCTTCTGATACCGAGGCCCCGTTTTTGGATTTACAGCTACCTTTTGTAGATGGGTTTGATTCTTGCAAAATTTATGATAAACGCGATGATTTTGATTGTAAGATTGTAAATTTTCCTTGTTTGGATGGTGATGTTCCTCGTGCGGCATCCTACTGCGTTTATATTTCGCATTTAATTCGATTTGCCAGAGTGTGTAGTCATGTAACTGACTTCAGCACTCGTAATAAATTGTTAACGGCTAAACTTCTTAATCAGGGTAATCCGTACCATAAACTACGCAAAGCATTTCAAATTTTTATAGACGTCATTCTGATCTAATTTAAAAATTCAATATTGGACTTAAATTTCTTCTGCAACAAGGTCTATCGGAACCCGAATTTTATGGTGACTTAGTATATACATTCAGAAAAATATATAACCGCAATGACTTCAGCACCAAATTTCGTAAAATGAATCTTCGATATAAAAAGATTGGGTACAACATAAATGTTATACGGCAGACTGCATGCATGGTAGTTAACACAATGACGGTTGACAACTTTGCTTCCCTCTTTAATTGCACGCCGGTGGGTCAGGCCTCAGATTCTATGAAGGTTCCAGCGTAAAGGCTTACTGAGAATTAGAGCGATCTAATTCAATGTAACGTTGGCTGATACTCTGCCTCTGGTTGGGCCCATCGGAGTCTAACTGTTGTTTTTGTTTTGCTCCGGCATTTCAGTGGTTTCTTGCTGTCGAGTCCTCACTGTGGTTTCATCTCTGTGGTTGTTTGATTTCTTGTCTTCACGGAGATGTTGCACGGATGAGTTGGGAGGCCTTCATGCGGACTGAACAAATTATGTGTCTAAAGCGCGACGGAAGTAAGGGCGAGGATTGTGGCCACGTAAAATCGATCTAAGCCCCCACCCTTTGGAATTCGTTTCCGCTGACCAAGGCGATTCTTCTGTCGTGGTTTATTTTTTATGGTTTGTCTTTAGGTGTTTGTGTCGCTTATATTATTTTATTTTGGATAGCGTATTGGCCATTTTGTGGGAAAGTAACTATCCTTTTGGCTTTCTGCTGTTGATGTTTCTACTTGGGTCTGTTGTATTTCTTTCCCTTTGGTGTCTCTGATGGGAGCTGTGGGTTAATTGTACCGATTCCTGATCATTGCCACCACTTCTATTTTGATTGAAAAGGTTATCTTCTATTTTTTTAGCTCACTTGGGAAAGAGGTGCTCAAGGTAAGCTTTTGTGATCGCTTTTTGTCCGTCGTCCGTCAACAATTTCTTCAAATGACATCGTCTCCGAAACCACAGTGTCAATTTTAAATTTTTTTCACAGGAATATTCCTTGAGTAGCCCTCTACCAAAATTGCTAAAAGGGTTCCGCTCCGCTGAACAAAATGGCCACCCGAGCTAAAAATTGAAAGCCCTTTAAACGACATCTCTTAGACTAATTGTCCGATTTCAAAATAATTTCACAGGAATGTTCTTTATATGACTCTCTATTTAAATTGCTAAAATAGTTCCACTCCGCTGAACAAAATGGCCGCCAGATCTAAACAATAGAAAAAACCCTAGGAAAAAACCTTTAAACGACATCTCATAGGCCAATGGTCCGATTTCAAAATAATTTCACGGGAATATTTCTTAGATGACCATCACCCAAAATTGCTAAATTGTTCCGCTCCGTTGAGCCACCAGAGCTAAGAGTAGAAAAAAAAAGACTTCAACGGCATCTTCTCGTAGGCTAATGGTCCGATTTCAAAATAATTTCACAGGAATGTTCCTTTGGTGACCGTCTACCAGAATTGCTAAAATGGTTCTGCTCCGCTGAACAATCTGGGCGCCAGAGCTGAAAATAAAAAACAAATCTTAGAAAAACCTTTAAACACCATCTCCTCCTATGCTAATGGTCCGATTTCAAAATATTTCACAGGAATATTTCTTAGGTTACCCTCAGCCAAAATTGCTAAAACTGTTCTACTCCGCTGAATATAATGGCAGCAAAAAGTAAACATAGAACAACCTTTAAACGAAATCTCCTCCTAGACTAATGGTCCGATTTTCAAAATAATTTCACAGGTATGTTCCTTGGGCGACCCTCTACCAGAATTGCTAAAATGGTTCTGCGCAGCTGAACCATATGGCCACAATAGCTAAATATAGATAAACCTTCAGTTCTTCGTAGGCTAAAGTTCCGATTCCAAAATAATAATTCTCCTTGGGTAATACTGAAGAACCAAAAATGGAGTCAATGGCACAATTTCAAACCCAATTCACAGAAATGTTTCTCTTTTATTTTTGTAACAAAATCGTATGGCTCAGTTTCGGTCTGTGCCATTGAAACACCCCATATCAAAGTAGGTATTATTGTACTGATGATTGAGGGGTGGTAGGGTGAGGCAAAGGTGACGTCTATTTTGCGTCACTGGGGCGTCTCACTGATATTTGCTTACAGTAGGACTAGGCCTGCTGTCCTTGAAGCACGTAAGGGTAGTAGTGGGGTTGGTGTTATTGTTTCCTTTGTTTCAACACTTCCATTCATTTTTGTCTTTCTCCTCTATCAATCACTTTCTCCCTTTCTTAGGGAGATGACACAAAATGACCCATAGGAGTTGACGTCTCATTATACACAAAACAGTCAATCATATGCTAATGAATAAAATGGTCATATGACTGCAGAGGTAAAGACAGAAAAATCATTAAAGAACATCTTTTCAAATGTCTCAGTTTCAAAATAACTTCGACAGAAAAGTTCTTTGAGTGAACCCTCTACCAAAAGTGCTTGAATGGTCCTGCTTCTCTATACAGAATGGCTGTCAGAGCTAAATCTAAAAATAAGGACCACGATGTTCCTATATCGCTCACCGGAGCTTAGAGATTTACATGTAAGTACCGGGGAAGGACAAGTTTTGGTCCCAGGTCCATAATTTGAACAATTTTGGTAGAGGTCAATTTTGGTTTCAGACAAGAAGATTTCTTAAAATTTTCCCTATATTAGTAGTGGGCCCCGTGGTGGGGAGAATTTTGCCCCCACCCCCAAATCAATGTAGAGTCGACGTATGCTGGGGCTTATGAAAACACACTCCATAAAGAAAATGCTTTTATCTTCGTTTGTCATAAATAAATTAATTTGCAATTGCGTCTGTTGAATGGGAAACCATTTTTTCCTTAGCCATGGAAAATCGCATCAAATGATTTCAAGAATACTACTAAAATAAATAATGTGTGTGTGAATTCGGGTTTAGCGTCGCTTTCAACAATTTTTCAGTCATATCACGACGGTGTCTGGTTGCGACAGGGAGCTCAATGCTCACTTTTATAGTGCTGCCTCACTGAAGTATCATGTCCCAGTCCCAGTCACATTATCCTGACACTGGGTCGACCAGTCCTAGCTCTACCCCGTAAATCTGAGTGCCAAGCGAGGAGCAGCTAGTACCATTTTTAACGACTTTGGTATGTCGCGGCCCGGGATCGAACCCGTGACCTCCCGTTCCCCGAGCGGACACTCTACCAACTGAGCTATCGGAGCCGGTACTAAAATAATTAAAGTTGTTACCGAAGATAGTGTTGTGATGTCATCTATGAAACTGCGTTCGTTGTACCGAATTGTTGAAATATAGCCTTCTATTTGGCCTGTAGGTTTCCTGTGACAAGAGGTTTACATTTATATACAAAAAACAATACCTTGACCTTGACCCACTTTAAAGAAAAAACAATGGTCATAACTTTTGAACCGATCGAGATAGATCATTCATATTTTGCATGTAGGTTTCTTGTGACAATGTCTTCAAGCCTTGACCTGCGACCAGCTTTAAAGGAAAAATGACCTTACCCGGGGGACTTGTTCGTGTTACACAAACACATCTTGATATTTATACTTTCTAGACAAATATTGATGTTTCAGGCAAAAACAAATGTGTGTTATAAAAAAAAACAGCGCCTATACTGAGATAAAATGGCATACATTTTGAAACTTCTTCCGAATGATGTTTCTTTTTCCAAATATCAGTTCAATGAATGACGAAATAGAAGTCGTGATTTGATGAGACTTGCATACTTCCGTACTTTCTAGACAAATGTTCATTTTTAGATAAAAAGAATGTCTTTTAAAATGGCACTTTACTGAGATAACATAACATACATTTTAATTTTTGCTTCAAAAGATGTTTCTGTTTTCAAATATCAGTTCAACAGATGACGAAATACAAGCCATGATATGATGAGACCTATAGCTTCCTTAAAAATATTTAGCTTAAAGTCTTGTTTGAACGATATTCTATCTCGTTATAATGCGCTTGTTTTGATTTTTTCTAATTTTGTTATGACTTCGGCCGTTTTTATGCCCCAGGGTGGCATATTGGTTTGGGCCTTCCGTCCGTCCGTCCGTTACACTTGCATACTGTCGAGAGTGGTCAGAGATATAATCCTGAAATTTAAATACAGCATTAGCACGAAAAATAAGCGGACCCGTATTTTTTTTCATTTCTCGGGGTGTTATTTGCTGAGTTTTCGGCTTGGGAATTTTACGACAGACGGTGGGTACTTTGTGTGCGCGACTCCTCATACAATTTTACACCGATTAATTTGAAACTTTGCTGCCTGTTTGATTTTGGTTATGGTCTGTAGATGTGCATGTTATTTTGGTATAATCATCAATTTAAGATTTTTTCACTTTTTTATGCCCCCGGAATCTAAAAGATTCGGGGGCATATAGTTTTTGGTCTGTCTGTCTGTTTGTCCGTTTGTCTGTTTGTCCGTTTGTCCGTTTGGCCGTTTGTCTGTCTACAAAAACCTTAACATTGGGCATAACTTTTGAATGGTAATAGATAGAGCTTTCATATATCAAATGTGTATACCTTATCACAAGACCTTTCCAGTGGTACCATAATTTTTGATCTCGTGACCTTGAACTTGACCTTTGACCTATTTTTTTTTCAAAATTTTTAAAAACATTAACATTGGCCATAACTTTCGATTGGTAAGTGGTAGGGCTTTCATATTTCATATGTGCATACATTGTCACAAGACCTTTCTAGTATTACCATAATTTTTGACCTTGTGACCTTGACCGTGATGTTTGACCTGCTTTTTAAAAACTTTAACATTGGCCATAACTTTCGATTGGTAAGTGGTAGTGCTTTCATATTTCACATGTGCACAACTTGTCACAAGACCTTTCTAGTGGTACCATAATTTTTGACCTCGTGACCTTGACCTTGACGTTTGACCTACTTTTATAAACTTTAACATTGGCCATAACTTTCGATCGGTAAGTAGTAGGGCTTTCATATTTCACACGTGCACTCTTTGTCACAAGACCTTTCTAGTGGTACCATAATTTTTGTCCATCCAGACACCCCCCTCCCTCAAGGTCAAGGTCACTGTGGTTATTTTTAGAAAAACTTTGTCATCGCTCTAGCGCCAACATTTCTTTACTGATTTCAATATAACTTTAAACAAATGTTCCTTATGACAATATCTTGAGCGAGTTCGACTTTCAAGGTCATGACCTCAAGGTCAAGGTCACTGTGGCTATTGTTAGAAAAACTTTGTCATCGCTCTAGCGCTTACATTTCTTCACCAATTTCAATATAACTTCACACAAATGTTCCTTTCAAAAATATCTCGAGCGAGTTCGACTTTCAAGGTCATGGCCTTAAGGTCAAGATCACTGTGGCTATTTTTAGAAAAACTTTGTCATCGCTCTAGCGCTTACATTTCTTCACCGATTTCAATATAACTTAACACAAATGTTCCATATGACAATATCTCGAGCGATTTGGACTTTCAAGGTCAAGGTCACTGTGGCTATTTTTAGAAAAACTTTGTCATCGCTCTAGCGACTACATTTCTTCACTGATTTTAATATAACTTCACACAAATGTTCCTTATGACAATATCTCTAGCGAGTCCCACTTTCAAGGTCAAGGTCACTGTGGCTATTTTTAGAAAAACTTTGTCATCGCTTTAGCGCCTACATTTCTTCACCGATTTCAGTATAACTTCACACAAATGTTCCTTATGACAATATCTCTAGCGAGTTCGACTTTCAAGGTCAAGGTCACTGTGGCTATTTTTAGAAAAACTTTGTCATCGCTCTAGCGCTTACATTTCTTCACCGATTTCAATATAACTTCACACAAATGTTCCTTATGACAATACCTCAAGCGATTTCGACTTTCAAGGTCAAGGTCACTGTGGATATTTTTAAAAAAAACTTTGTCATCGCTCTAGCGACTACATTTCTTCACTGATTTCAATATAACTTCACACAAATGTTCCTAATGACAATACCTCGAGCGAGTTCGACTTTAAAGGTCAAGGTCACTGTAGCTATTTTTAGAAAAACTTTGTCATTGCTCTAGCGCTTACATTTTTTTCAACAATTTCAATATTATTTCACATAAATGTTCCTTATGACAATATCTCAAGCGATTTTGACTTTCAAGGTCAAGGTCACTGTGGCTATTATTAGAAAAACTTTGCCATCGCTCTAGCACCTATATTTATTGATGGATTTTAATGTTTCTTATGTTGACATCTCGAGTTGCTTTGACTTTCAAGGTCATGACCTCAAGGCAAGGTCACTGTGGCTATTTTAAGAAAAACTTTGTCATTGCTCTACCGCTTACATTTATTAACAGATTTTAATATAACTTCACACAAAAGATGCTTTTGATAATATCTTGAGCAAGATCTACTTTCGCGGTCAAGGTCACTATGGCTATTTTTAGAGAAACATTGTCATCACTCTAGTTTTACCTTGTTACCTTGATGTTTGACCTTTTTCTATTAAATTTAAAGTTGGCCATAACTTTCAATTGGTAAGTGATAGGGCTTTCATATTTCACATGTGCATACTATGTCACAAGACCTTTTCAACAATCCTATAATTTTTTACCTTGTGACCTTGACCTACTTTTTTAAGACTTGAACATTGGCCATACCTTTTGATTGCTTAGTGATACTGCTTTCATACTTAACATGCGCTGTCCGGGGGCATCATTGTTTCACAAACACATCTTGTTAGACTTTCGAACTTAGTAGCCGATTTTGGATTTAAATTCTATAAAAAAAGCATTACATGGGTAGATGGTTAGAGCTAGAATCCTGAAATTCTATATATAGAATCTGCATAAAAATAAGCAGACCTGTATTCTTTTGGTTTTCTGTGGGGTTCTCCTTGCGGAGTTATTCTTCCTTTTGCCCTTTTCGCCTTTTTTGTCGCTGGTATTTGACGTTACATGCTGGGTACTTGTCATGCAGTTTCATACCGATCAGTTTTAAACTTTGCAGACTCTCTTCTCATGGACTGTACATGTGCATATGGTTTTGGCATTATCATTCGGTTAAATCTTTTGTCACTTTTCACAGTCATTTTGCATTGAAATTCAATAAAAGTGCATTGTAGTGGGTACCAAATGTTAGATCTAGAATCATGAAAATTTATATATAGGATCAGCATGAAAAATAAGCAGACCCGTATCTTTTCCGTTTGGGTTCTCCTTGCGAAGTTATTTCCCTTTTTGCTCTTATGAGACTCGGGCATTTGAAGTTTGATTGTGGATACTTTGTGTGCGCAACTGCTCATACAGTTTTATTCCGATCAATTTAAACTTTGCAGGTTTATTTGCTATGGTTTGTAGATGTGCATGTGTTTTTGGTATTATCATCAATTTAATTTTTGTCACTTTCTAGACTTTGTAACTTTTTTGGGGGTTAAATACTATTGAAGTGCATTGCATTGAGTACAAAATGACCAAATGTTTAGAGATAGACTTGTGCATTTTTAGCTCATCTGGAGCAGCTCCAGGTAAGCTTATGCCGTGACCTATTGTCTGTCGTCCGTCCGTCCGCACGTCTGTCGTTAACTTTTCACATTGTCAACATCTCCTCCCGAACCGGAAGTCCGATTAAGCTGATGCCTGGTGGGAACCTTCCTGGTGACTTGGAGATTCCGATTTGCTAAAACGGTTCCATTCAGATTTCTAAGGTGGCGGCCATCTTGAAATTCTTCAAACGACATCTCCTGAACCAAAGATCGAATTGATATGAAACTTGATGGGAGGCATCGGGGTGACATAAACATTCAGATTTCCTGAAATCGTTCTGTTCCGTTTCCAAGATGATCGCCATGGCGGCAATCTTGAAATACTTAAGACGACATCTCCTCCCGAGTCAAAGGTCGAATTAAGCTAAAACTTGATGGGAGGCATCGGGGTGACATGGAGATTCAGATTTGCTAAAATCGCTCTGTTCCGATATAATCTTGAAATTCTTCAAACGGCAACTTCTCCCGAACTAAAGGTCAAATTGAGCTGAAACTTGATGGGAGGCATCAGGGTGACATGTCGGCCCCCGCCCATCAGGGCTTGAAGAAATATATGGGCTGCATGATACTTCCCCGCAGAGCTGAACCCGACCAGCACACAAGTACTGGTAAACCGCCTAGAGGATCTAAGCTTGCCCATGCAAAGCGGTGCGCACAAGTCTGACCGTCCTTGCTTATAAACCCTATTGGTTTCATTGGGATACAGGGGTTGAGATGTCATTTCATCTCAATGTCGGGTAAAAAAGTCCCACAAAATTGGAAGCAACGTCTCCATAAATGACCTTTACAGTGTCAAATCAAACAAACATGTCAGGTTGACATGGAGATTCAGATTTGTTAAAATCGTTCGGTTCTGATATCCAAGATGGCCGCCATCTTGAAATTCTTTAAACGATGTTTTCTCCTGAGCCAAAGGCCGAATTGAACTGAAACTTTATGGGAGGCATCTGGGGTGGGGGTGGGGGGACATATAGATTCAGATTTGTGAAAATCGTTCAGTTCTGATAGCCAAGATGGCCGTCATGGCCATGACGGCCAACTTGAAATTGTTCAAACGGCATCTCCTCCCAAACTGAAGGTTGAATTGAGCTGAAATTTGATGGGAGGCATCGGGGGACACGGGGATTCAAATTATCTTGAAATTCTTCTAACGACATTCCTCCCGAGCCAAAGGTCGAATTGAACTGAAACTTTATGGGAAGCATCGCGGGTGAGGGGGGCATGGAGATTCAGATTTGCTAAAATCGTTCCGTTCTGATATTCAAGATGGCCGTCTTGGCGGCAATCTTGAAATTCTGCAAACGTCATCTCCTCCCAAACCAAAGTATGAATTGAGCTGAAACTTGATGTGAGGCACCGGGATGACTTGGAGATTCAGATCGTTCTGTTCCGATATCCAACATGGTCGCCAGGATGTCCATCTTGAAATTCTTCAAACAAAATGTCCTCCCGAAGCAAAGGTCGCATTGAGATGAAACTTTATGGGGGGCATCAAGACGACATGGAGATTCAGATTTGCCATAATTGACTTGTTCCAATATCCAAGATGGCTGCCTTTGTGGCCATCCTGAAATTCTACAAACATCATTTCCTCCCAAACCAAAGGTCGAATCGAGCAGAGACTTAATGGAAGGCTTCAGAGCGACATGTATTCTTAGATTTACTAAAATTGTTACGTTCCGATATCCAAGATGGTCGCGATGGCTACCATCTTGAAATTCTTCAAACGACATCTGCTCCAGAACCAATAGCTCTAGCCTGGGGCATCTGGGTGATTTCAAAAATAAAGAGTCAAAAGTGTGACATTAAGGGTGAAAAATAAAATTTGATATCTGGCAATTATGCATATCAAAATGGCATCTCAAGATGTCAGATTTTATGAAAACAAACATGGGAATATAAAGAATCCAAAACAGCTTTGAAAATTTTTTGATGTTATTTCAATCACTGAAATTTTTTTAAACAAATTCATTGATTTTCAGAGGTTGCTTAAAAGCAGTTAAACAAGTCATTTCAATGTATAATGTATTTCATATGGTAAAGTAAACGTTAGGCCATAATCTGCATGAAAAATTCTTTATTTTTACATGATTTTATAGTGTTTTTTTTACTATTTTAGGCAAATTTGACCCATCTTTTTTATTTATGACCTCAAAAAGTTTGCATAAAAAATCTAATAAATGGAAAATAAAGGTCAAATTTGATCTTGTACATATACTTGATTGTAGAAGTTAGTATGCCAAAATTTACTTTGAAAGAATCGGTCGTAATGTGATGAGGGCACTTCAAATAGCAGTGGAATTTTTGGATAAATCGTTACACTTGGGACAAAATCTATGAAATCAGATATCCATGTAAGGAGCTATTTTCAGCTGATCTTAGGGTAATACTTTTTGTTGTTCATTGAAGCTGACATGTCAGTGAAGCCAAAGAAGTATTTCTTGCATGCTATAGGATGCCATTGTCAGAAACAAACTTATGAATCATTCAGCAATGAAATTGGTTAAAACAAACAACATGTTTTATAAAGAGACAACTAAGTCTTCTTAACACTCAATCTCTTTTTATAACAAAAAAGAATGTTTATCAAACCTTTCTAGTTGCTTAGTAAGTAAGCAAAGTGTAGTATCAATGTACAGAATACTTTACAACAACGAACGGTGAAACCGTTACACTCGGGACAAAAATGTAAAAATGTCTTAAAACAGACTTAAGTATTAAGGCATGAATTGTAGCTGTAAATCCTGACTCAAAACAACTAAATCATTGTGTTTCTTCATAAACAAAGTTACTCTGGTACAGCTGCTTACTAATGTCAACTTTGAAGTATCGACCACTCAATGTCAAGAACTTGCTTACACATCAAATACATGGTTTCACAAAAAGATAGTTGATTCTATTAACATTTTATAACTGTTGTTACAATAAGACCGGTTGCAAAAACCTGTAAAAATTGATTTGGTAAGCTTGATGGAATTTCTACATTACAATAATAATTTTGATATACTGTTACACTTGGGACAAAAAGAAGAAATGATCTTTGGAATCATTCTATTAAAAGTCTACAAACTGGATTTTAACTGCAATTATTGGCATAATAACATTTGATTGTCTGTTTTCTGTCAGGTTTTTGTTGAAATCTTAAAATTTAAAAAAATAAATAAATAAAATAAAACATTTGAAACACAACTCATTCAAAGGCCTTATAAAGTATCCATGGCGAAATGTTTATTGGTGCACAATGTTTTCACATTAATATAGTGAAAAATTTTCAAGTATCATGTGCTTTGTCATAATATCAACAAGCTTCTTCAGGTCTTCCCACCGCCTCAGCTTTGGGTCTTTCTTGAGCCTCTCCCTGTACTTTCTTACTCTTTCTGCTGATGAGTCTTTTTATCCCCCGACCGAATAGGTCCGGGGGATATAGCGATTGGCCTGGCATCCGTCCGTCCGTAGACGCAACCTTGTGATGGCCATAACTCCTATACCCTTTGAGAATTATTGATGGTTCTTGACACACTTGTTCACAAGGTTGAGACAGCATGTCAAGCGCAAGAACCAGAACTCTGGATGCCATACTTTTTGAGTTATCTCCCCTTTTAATAAACTAGAATGACTACTTTGTGATGGCCATAACTCCAATACCCTTTGAGATATATTGATGGTACTTGACACAGTTGTTCACAAGGCTGAGACAGCGTGTCATGCACAAGAACCACAACTCTGGTTGCCATGGATTTTGAGTTATCTCCCCTTCCAATAAAATAGAGTGGCTACCTTGTGCTAGCCATAACTCCAATACCCTTTAAGATATATTGATGATACCTGGCAAAGTTGTTCACAAGGCCAAGACTGTGTGTCATGCAGAAGAACAACAACTCTGGGTGCCATGGTTTTTTAGTTATCTCCCCTTCCAATAATATAGAATCACTACCTTGTGATGGCCATATTTCCAATACTCTTTGAGATATATTGATGGTACTTGGTACAGTTGTACATGAGGTTAAGCAGATGTGTCACGTGCAAGAACCACAACTCTGGGTGTCCTGGTTTTTTAAATTATCTCCCCTGTCAATATAACCTTGTGATGGCCATAACAATAACCTTTCAGATATACTGATGGTACTTGGCATAATTGTATACAAGATTGAGCCGGCACTTCATGCCTAAGAACAACAACTCTGGGTGCTATGGTATTTGAGTTATCTCCCCTTCCAATAAAACAGTATGACCACCTTGTGATCTCCGTACCGCCAATACCCTTTGAGACATATTGGTGGTACTTGATGCAGATCTACATGAGGTTAAGCAGGTCTGTCATGCTCAAGAATTACAAATCCGGGTGCTCTGGTCATTGGGTAATCTCCCCTGACAATATAACCTTGTGAAGGCCATAAGTCCAACACCCTTTGAGATATATTGAAGGAACTTGGCACAATTATATACAAGGTACAGAATGGGTGGCATGTGCAAGAAACAAAACTGTTGGTGCTGTGGTATTTGAGTTATCTACCCTTCCAATATAACAGTATGACCAGCTTGTGATCCCCATATCTCCAATACCCTAAGACATATTGATGGTACTTTGTACAGAAATACATGAGCTTAAGCAGGCATGTAATTCGCAAGAACCACAATTCTGAGTGCCCTGGTTTTTTAGTTATGTCTCCTGACAGTATAATTTTATGACGGCCATAAGTGCAATACTTTTGTGATATATTGCTGCTTTAATTCTTGTGTATGTTCTATTGGTGAACAGTTTTCTGAAGGCCATATTGGCTTTTGGTCAGGGGATTTGCCATCTCTTCTGATGGCTATTTTTCTTTTGTTTTGTATTAGGCCTTGAGCCAAGTGCCACCCTCAATTCAAATTTAGCCATTGTTCACTATTTTAGCTGTTTAACTGTGAAAACAAGAGCATGTTTCATAACACAATTCGTAACAATTTTTTTTGTCCCGAGTGTAACACGATTTTCTGAATTTCATTGCTTTAAAAAGATGACTTTCATAATACTGAAACTTATATTCATGTACATTTTATGTTTTCTGTTTTATGATTCATGTCTTTGACCTTAAATATGAAGGTATGACCAGATTGTAAGACCAAACTTTTCCAACCAAACTTGTTTTTTATGTTACGTTATGATAAAACTTGCAAGATTTTCAAAAATATTAAAGCAACACAGTCTTATTTCCATAAAGAATGCATTTAAAACTGAAGTACAACTACTCTTTTTATAATTTAATATAGGTTTACTTTTGTTCTTTAATGGGACATTGATTTAAAGCACTAAATGATGTGAAAGGTTTTAACGCAAATAAAGCGTTACACTCGGGACATATATTTTTTGGTCCTAGAATGGTTCACACAGCCTTCATCTGGGAAATCATTATATGAATAAACTTATGGGCACTTGGTTTCCTGAAACATAAAGCAGAATGTAAATTAAAGCAATGAGTGGAGATGATATGAGCTTTAAAAGTCAAAATGTTACACTCGGGACATTTGCAGGTAACAGTAAATAAACTGGCGCTTGGAAAGTATTTATGCACATGCGGTAGTAAGCCCATGCTTTCTAGATACTTCTAACATTGGACTTATCAACTAGGGTTAGTTTGGCTAATATAGATCTAATGCATGCAAATAATAATATGGTTCTTTTAAAAATTAGTGCTTTTCAGTTGACAAAATTTTCAACACATGCTTTCTTCTGAAAGGGTGAAAAAGTAACAATAAATTAGTTAAGAGGTTAACCGTATCCAGAAATTAAATTTTTATTAAATGATGTTTACCCTGATATATAAGGTTATCCCTACAGGGTTGTATCTTTTATAATACAGCCAAGTGAAATTGGGTGTTTACTTCGAATGTCACACTTTTTTTGTTACACTCGGGACAAATTTGACCACTTTATCTTGCATAAATTTTTTTCTACTGAACCGATTTTGATGAAATTTGGCAGCAACTTACACATTTTTGCAACACATGATTTGGCATAAACTTCCAATAAGTAAATCTATTCAGTTTAAGTGCAGGTCAGTTTAAAAAAAAAGACTCATTATTTTTGAAATGACCCATCTGTGACGTGGTGGTTAAGAGCGGGGACTGAAAATTATTTGGTCTGTCAGTGTTGTGTGTTCACAAAAATAAATTTCTTTGTTACCTCTAAACATACATGGCTTGAACCTTTATCCTGTTGTTCACAGCAATCCCTACCTTTGTAAATAGTTTAAATCCAGATCAGATGGCTTTAGCTATCTGATCAGGATCTACACTATTGATCATGCAGTTTGTAAAACATATTGTAAACAATATATCATGTAATCTGATTGGCTGATGTCTATTGAATCGCTCTCGAAGACTCATTCCAGATGTTATCACGTTCGCGCGTGTGATCAGCTTTATCCAGATCAGCGATTCTGACCCACATGGGCCTCTAGTGTTTTTTCGTTGGCATTCTCCTTGCATGGTAAATCCCCCTTAATTCACCATTTTTCGACGGCCCCCGGGGCTTGTTGAAATAGATGTGCTGCATGATGCTTCCACGCAGAGCTGAAACCGGTCGCACACGAGTACTGGTGAACCGCTTAGAGGATCTAAGCCTGCCCAGGCAAAGCAGTGCAAGTCGGACCGTCCATGCTTACAAACGCTATTGGTTTCATTGGGCGCCAGGACTTCAGATGTCATTTCATCTCAATGTCGGGTGAAAGTCCCACAAAATTGGCAACGTCTCCAAAATGACCTTTACAGTGTTGATGGGGACGTTAGACCTCAAATCAAACAAACCAACCCATTTTTCGACTTAAGCATTTGACAATAAGATGGTGGGTACTTCGTGTTCTCAACTCCTCGAACTATTTTATACCAATCAATTGGAAACATCGTAGGCTCCTTTGTCATCGTCTGGAGATTTTCATGTGGTTAAGAACTTATCATGGAGTTAATTGTTGTCAGTTTTTTCGATTTTTGAACTCATTTGTTTTTGGTGGTTCAAATTTATTATAGTCAATGCATGTTTAAGTGAAAGCATATAGTTGGTGAGGGATGGAGTGCGAGATATAGTGTTTGATAAACATTTTTTCTAGTTTATTATTAATTTTTCTTTCAAATAAATGTTGAAAAAGTAGTTTTCAACTTATTAATCTCATACTTCTTTAGTAGTCTTTAAACCGAGGTCCCGTCTCCGTATGACCTTAGCTGTTGGTGAGACGTAAAACTCAATCACTCACTCACTCAACTTATAACACTTGTTCAAAGAACACAATGCCTTGTTAAAACGTCTTACTTGTTTTGATATCCTTTTATTTTTTGTTTTTATATTACTTGATTTTCTTAATATCTGATAAATAGAGGATCTTACATAAGTGCTCATGTATTATTTGATTTATTAAACGAGTTGAGGAAAAGGGATGAAATGCGAGGCTTGCCGAGCATTTTATCCCTTTTCCTCAACGAGTTTAATAAATTCAATAATACATGAGCACGAATGCAAGATTCTGTTTATCATATGACATTAAAAACGCATTTTATTCACGATTGTTTTACAAAAATGACAACATTCCGCCATTAGTAAACGCGACGTCGTTAAGGACCTCGTACATGTAACGTTATGGAGCGTATCTAACTAATTTGCATATTTAATCCACTAGTGGATTATCAAATTTATTACATGGCGTTATTACACTCTCAGACGCGACGTCATATTATAAATATCGGAAAAGAATCACCCATTTCGTGGTTACGTTCTCCTTACATTGTTTTTGTTTTGTTTGTTGTTTTTCTCTCATTTTCAGACTATTGGGTATGGCAGAGCAGGATATAGAATATAAGAATCTTATATTGGTGTGAGGGGTGGATGGAAAAATCCGTCCCGATGGTCACTGTCCGGCATCACGAGGCTTGCCGAGTGCCGAGTGATGCCGGACAGTGATCCCGAGGGACGGATTTTTCTATCCACCCATCACACCCATATTGGATTCTTTTTCTTGCATACCTTCCATTTCTTTGCGCGGATTTTTAATGCTGTAGTCACTTCGGTTACCAACGTCCGCCATATTGCGTTGACACTGCAGGAATGTTTATTGACGTTGCTGTGACGTCAACCTTAACGACGGCGCATACGAGGTCGTAATCAACCAGCGCATTTATCAAACACGCGATTATATTCGATTTTGGGTCGGATCACCAGGGTCAGAACATAAATTTCTATCCCAGGGTAAAATCACGGATTTCCTTGCAAGAACACACCAGACAAGGATTTCCTTGTCTGGTGTGTTCTTGCAAGGAAATCCGTGATTTTACCCTGGGATAGAAATTTATGTTCTGACCCTGGTGTTCCGACCCCAAATGGAATATAATCGCGTGTTTGATAAATGTACTGGTTGATTACGACCTTGTGTGCGCCGTCGTTAAGGTTGACGTCATGCACGATCCGTGACGTCACTTTACATTCCTGCAGTGACAACACAATATGGCGGACGTTGGTAACCGAAGTGACTGCAGCTAAGAAATGGAAGGTATGCAAGAAAAAGAATCCAATATGGATGTGAGGGGTAGATAGGAAAACCCGTCCCTCGGGATCACTGTTTTTCTCTCATTTTCAGACTGTTGGGTATGGCAGAGCAGGACATGTTGGGGATAGAACTGTCATTCTAAGCCGTAACGGGCAAGGTGGAACAATAGATGTATGGAAAAACAATGTATTACCCAATGGAATCAGGACGCCATATAAGATCAAGAGAATACGATACACCGACTAACAGAACATAATTAAGATGGATGATAATAAATGCCAACTGTACTATAAGAATTTTAAATGGGTCTGAGGGGTGGATTGAAAAATCCGCCCCTAGGGTCACTATCGGCATCATGAGGCTTGCCGGACAGTGATCCCGAGGGACAGATTTTTCATCCATCCCAACACCCATGTAGGATTCTTTTTCTTGCATACCATTCATTTCTGAGCGGGGAATTTTAATACTGAAATCACTTTGGTGGTCGATGTCGGCTATATTGTGATGGCAATAGAGTGATATTTAATGACGTCACCATAACATAATTTCTGTCTTAAGCTTAATCTATGGAGTTTCTTTTCTGGTGTGCAAGCAACATTCGTGTAGTTATTATACAGTTTTATAGGACGTAATTTTGCACCAACACAAAAAAAATCTTGTATGTTGTTTGTTCTGCGAGCCGAGACAAACGTCTGTCACGTCAAGATAACAAGTCCGTGTTTTGCTTTGGTTTGGACCCCAATAACCCAGTCAATACTATGTAGGCAATACGCGGTTAAAAGTTTTATGGCATAGAAAAGAACTCAGACGAGACACATTGAACCTGCAACAGCTGATCAGCAGTCAGACACGGTTCTGACTCGTCCAACGAGAGAATTAGTTCGTTTTAATGAATACCCTAATCAGTGAAAACGTGGGTTTTGTCGGAAAGTAACTGTCCTTTTGGCTTTCCGCTATTGATGTTTCCATAAGGGGTCTAGTTATTTCATGTTTGTGTTTCTTTCCCTTTGATGTCTCCGATGGGAGGTGTGGGTGAATTGTATCAATTCCTGACCATTGCCATCATTTCTATTAGCAGCAGGGGTGGGGATGAGCATACTTTTTGTTTCATCCATAAAAGGCCCATTCAGCCCAGTAAGGCTCCCAGCCTATTTTCGCCCAAATATATTCTCTTTTTAGCAAATTAAATCTCTCAACCCTAAAAAGTCCATATCCTCCTTTTGGCAAATTAAGCCTCCCAACCCTAAAAAAAGTCCACCGCAACTGGCTGCGACATACCAAGGGCACTCACATAGTGCAGTAGCAGGGTGGGGGCGGGTCCCAGTATATACAATATAAGTTCTAAGACACACCCCATTCAGTAAATAAAGCCACCCAACACCCAATGTTTTACTGCCGGGATAAAGAAGTAACCCATTTAGACAAGTATTTGTATAGGTTAGACTGGTTTTAACGTTCATTCTTAATCATGCCTCGGGTGATACAGATGTTTGCCGCGCATGTATGCGCAACAGGGCGCAACAATTGTAAGTGGTTTACTTTGGGCTCGGTTGAGTCCTGTGGTAAGAGTTGTATGGAAGAGTACTGTAAAATCCACCGCATGCTTCTCCGCAAAGGTTCATACACGCAGCCATGTAAGGTTTGTGGGGCGGGGGTTACTAACAAACAACGACTTTGTTGGTCGCACGGGTATGCAAGTGCGTTGAGCCGTGCAGCCAGAGCGGCGGAGAAGGAATTTAAGCGTATGTCCGATATTGATATTTCCAATTAGAGAATATTTTGATAACTAGTATACATATCTGCAACTACGGATGAACTGATCGATGAGATCCTTGCAGAAATGCCCGACCAAGCTGCTGCCCTCGGCGGCGAATTTACCGACCTGGATGGTCAGGTCCCACACCCGGTGGGGTTTCCAGCCGACCAGTGGGTCCAGATTCTTAACGACGCCAAAGATGAGTACGACAGCGGCAAACACCAACATTGCACATGAAAAACGATAGAACTCATCTGCCACAACGGCCACGTTTGGTCCAAAGACCTCCACTTCCCCCAGAGTAGATAGGTCCACATCTACGAGGGCGACGTCTGGGAGGCTATTCAGGAAGCAACCCGTGGGGAGCCGATTGCAGCCAAGACCGACAGCTCTCAGCTGACCAGTTCGTGCTCCAGGACGGCCGCACCTACAGCAAGCGGGAGGCCCAAGAGCGACTCCAAGCAATCTGCGCCAAACTGGGCAACCCTGAACTTGCTGAGAGAGCCTTCGGCAAAAATCACGCGGCCAGCATTGTGGCAAAGGAAACGAACGACTGGGAGCCATCCCCAGCTAACCTCCTCCCAGACGTCGAGAAGGCCCGTGTGGAGCACGGTCACGGCGGCCTCTGGAACTCGATAAATTATGACACGAGGGAGGTTGTCAGCATCGACTTGAAGGCTTGCTATCTGGCAACCTTCCACGGCATTGGTGAAGCCAACCCTATTTCGAGCGGTCCGGACACCCAACCCACCGGATGGTCCATGTAGCCATCAATGGCGCTCTCCCCGAAGACATAGGCACAGGCTTCGCCGAAATTCAAGAATGGGAGTTTGATGCGACCTGCCATCCAGCCATCCCTGCCTGGTTCGAGAAGCATTTCGCCTCCAAAGGCGGTTGTTGGACACCGACACAGCTCCTTGCCTTCCTCACAGAGTCTGGCTTGCTGAAGAGCCTCAAGGTTCGGGAAGCCATCATCGCCTTTAAGAAGCAAACCGATATGTGGCTCCCAGAAGACCGTGGCCAAGGCTGCAGTGTTATGGGCAAGTTCACCCAGGGCGCCAAAGCTGCCAGCAGAGCTGGCGTCAAAAGACTGACACGAAGGCTGGTGACTGACCAGGGAGAACTCGACTTCCTCGTACGAGACACCCGCATAAGTAGCATCCTGGTCGGAGCTCCCGAAAGGTGCCCTCCAGGCTATGTTCTCACGTATTATGATGGCTTCCAACCACAGTACGCTCATCTCAGGGCCTCGATGCTCGCATATGCCCACATCAACCTTACCTCCATGCTTTCAAGGTTTGAACCCGATGAGGCCGTCCGAGTGGCAACCGATTACATCTATGTAAAGAAAACGGCACTCTGTACGCTAGAGGGGATCGAGGCTTTCAAACCTCATGAGGTGCACCCAAAAGGATATTGCCGCATCTGTGACACCCGCCACGACGAGGAAACCCCGAAACTACCACGAAATGGGATTGACTCGGCTCAGTGGCGTGACAAGGGTGAACAGCTCTTCATGCCACTGTGGTCTATGTTCCCGACTCTGATTATAGAGCAAGAATCAAAGACGTACCCGACTCAACCGCGCCACTTTATGACGATCCCCTGACACGACATCAGCTGAGCTACCTAAACGGCGGCGGGGGCAGCGGCAAGACCACCCGGGCGCCTGGTGTACTTCGTTCGGTGTGGCGATGTCGAATTTTGACCGTGGCGTGTGCCGTGTGCGCGAGCCCCTTCCAGTAGCCTTTTGGGCTTTAGTATATGGCAGAGAGCTTACTGTCGGCCATTGCCCCTTATTTTTTCCAACAGCATGATAAGTCTCCAGAAAGAATGAAAAACTAAAACCCGCCTCACTATTTTGATCGGCAACGACGCCGGAATGGCCGCCATCGCAGTTTGCAAAACACCGGTGATTACTTAAGTACATAAATAATTAAGTATTTTTAAGCTGATAAATCGATTACTTGGCGAGTTTGTAGGCCACAAGGCCGGCCGCGGCCATTCCCAGGATGACGAAGACAATCTCGCGGTCTTTCTGGCCGTCACTCGGGTGGTAAAAGTCGGAGAGCAGGGGCTTGGGCCCCAGGGGGTCAAGGTTTTCCCCGGCGACCTGCTTATACAGGCGCATCGCGTCATCGACGTCTTTGAAGTTTCAAACGGCGTGCCCCTGGCGGCCGAGTTCCTCAGTGATGAAATCAATACGCCCGGTCCGTTTTCGAGACCATTCTGCCTGTGCAGCCTGTAACTGTTCGACTGCTTTATCGTGACGCGTGCGCTCTTCGTCGACGCCAGAGCTCTTCAAAATGGAGACCAAGTAGTTCGATCCCGACAACGCCAGGGCGTTCACCAGGGCACCGCCAACGAGCATAGCAAGACTTGCCGTTTTACCGTCACTTAGTGACGATAACTTCATGATATCAGCAGGTATAATCCCCTGTTTAATTAGCGTGTCCTTTGTTGTCATGGCGAGAGCGACGTCAACTATGGCCATACCCACATCACGGGGTGTGAAGTCAAGCTTCAGGGGGCTACCCCCCATCGCCATCTTTCCAAGCCGGGCGTATTCCACAGCGATGTCACAGACGACTGCGCTATGGTAGAGTGCATTGACAAGCATTTTACCATCAGTTGCCTGGGTTGTCATGGTTGTTGTTGCTGCTGAAGGCATCACTCAATATAGAATGGATCTGGCCTGGTCTCTAATTGTTTCACGAGCCGGGGTTTATCCTGTTGCACAGATAACTTCCTATTCGACTTGTCATTTTTGCTGTTGCTCTGAGCAACTTGTCGCCGCGATAGGCTCACATGTTGCAGAGTAACTATAGCAATACCATCCGCAAGACAAATCCCGATGATCCATGGGGTCCAGGCTCTTTGTCATTCTGGCAGAATACCGTGATGTTCCTGCTGTTGCTTTGCAACATGTTGCTCTGCAACAACAACATCGTTATTCGTGACATGATGTTTTTCTTTGGTTTCCTGAAGCTCCTTGAGCAGTCGTCTATGCTTGGCCTTTCGAGCGCCGGCGCCGGCACGACCGGTTGCAACCTTTTTCGGGTCTTTAGGCTTCGTCACTCTTAGCGTTACTGGCTCCGAAGGTGACGTTGCAACTGGCTCCGCCAGTACAGGCTGCGCCAGTGGCGTCGCAACGTCCGCCAGTTGAGTTGCAGTGTCCGGCTGTTGATCAATCATCGTATTTTCCGCCATCATTGTATTATAAATTGATGGGGCAGCAATGTTCAAATCTGGGATGCTTGAGAGTGATTAACATTCAAGTGAACGGAGCTAACCACGTGCAATAGCGGTGTTAGAGTTTGCTGGCAGCGGACCTGTCTAAACTGGAGTTGCAGGCATGCGCATACATGCGCGGCAAACATCTATATCACCCGAAAAAGGATAAAAAGTCAACGAAAAGCAGCGCCACATGCAGGCCAAGTACAGCGATTACGGCCGCTACTGAGCACATGGTTGTTGGCGTTGCTTCGCAACAGCTACGCAACTGCTTCGCAACGGCTAAACAATATTAATCACGTAATAATTATATAATCAGCGGGTTGATCAGTCTTCAACAGAAGCTTAGCGTGTTTAGTCTCAGCTAGCTGCTGCCGCACCAACTCCCGTCCTCGTGCGGGGATCACGTCAATTCCACGCAGACAGTCTTCGAACGAGTCACGGTCCTTGCAGTGGAACAAACAGACCCAGCGCGTCTGCTTGCGCAAGTCTTTCAAGACGGAAAGACTTCTTTGTGAGGACCTAGACAGACTGCTCCGCGTGGCGGCCCGAGAACGCCAGCTCTGACAGCATGTCTTTCTTCTTCGTCAAAGCCCTCTTAGCGCTAGCGATGCAGTCGTTTATGATGTATAGGGTCGGTTCGCCCTGGAACACCGGTAAAACGATCGCAAGTAATCGTGAAGGCGCTCACCGGGGTCTAGAACGTAAATCTCAGGGTCTGTCCAGATCCAGGGGCGCTGCTGATACGTCCTGTTGTACCGTATGGTGGGACACAGAATCACTACGTGCTGAAATAACTCCCGGTAGGGGCCTTCGAGCAGATCGAGGATAAAAACGGGTTTTCCGCATCCCGTCTGCCCGCTGCTTGTCGCCGAATGGGCCGTGCGAGGTAGGAACTCTTTTAACCGTTCCTCCGGAAGATTAACAAACCACTGAGACGAACCGGCCATCTTCGATGTTAAGCTGTGCATCCATATTGACGTAGAGGTAGATGTTCAATGCGCCAACCGCCTCGGTTCTTTTCGTTATCTGGATGGTCACACCTTCGCTGGCATTCTCTATCCGCCTGCCGGAGCCGTGGAGCCGGTCGTCGTCGCTTGTCTTGAGGTCAAGCCACAGCGCGTACTTGCTGGTGAGGTATTCTGCAAGGCTGACGTCTGCCAGGTCTTTTTCGACCGTTGCTACTTCAGGGTGTCGCTTGCTGCCGGCTGCGAAGAGCTATCTCACTTCATCAAACATCTGGAGCGCATCCCTTGGCTGAAGAGTTGGTTGGGGATCCCATCGATGGTGACTTCAATCTTGGCGCTTTTCGGGTTAGAGAAGGCCTCAGTATCGCGAGCGAAGGGCTGCTGCGCGACTGCATCCTCAAAGATCATCAGGATGCCCTTCATGCTGCGGGCGGGCAGGTTGAGATTGATATTCCAGAGGGTGTCGCTCTTGTCTTTGCCGATTTTGCGATGCCGCAGTAACCGGTCATACAGGATCGAAATGCGGCTTCTGTACTGGTTGTTGATCATTTGGGCAAGCTCTGGCAGGGTGACCATGTCATACTCAAGACAGATGTTTCCAATGTCGAAATATTTTTCAAAGAACTGGAAAAGCTTTATCTGGTTTTGAAATATAGTCAGAGTGTTGCTGCGGTATCTCCAGGTAA
This sequence comes from Lucinisca nassula, assembly GCA_963580285.1. NCBI lineage: Eukaryota > Metazoa > Mollusca > Bivalvia > Lucinida > Lucinidae > Lucinisca > Lucinisca nassula. The sequence goes on from OY757026.1 coordinate 45,298,175, forward strand.
CAAACGTCAACAGATTGCCTTCTCGATTGATACAAAAAAAAACTCCACCTACCCTTTCTTTGAGACTCGAGATCTGGACTTACCAGCGTCTTATAACCTTTTGCATTCACATCTTGAGGGCAGCATGCAGCGTTTCTCCCAAAGTATGCAGGGAATTGTTTGCTTATTGTTGTTTTTTAGACGTCGCGAAATTTCAGTTTAAGAGCAGCTTCTCAAGCAGTGTGGTCCCTCGTAGCATTTGGAAGCTGGTAGGTTTGCCTGATTGGGCGGGTCCTACTAAACATTGCTGGGACTGACAAGGACTGACAGGGACTGCACAATGACAGACAAGGACAGACAAGGAAAGACAGAGACTGTCAAGGACTGCTTAAGGACTGACAAGGACAGCTTAGACACATTTAAAATAGGGTTTATTATGAATGCGTGTCATTTTTGACATTATAGTTACGTCTAGGGTGGGTTTTTCTCGAGGGTATTTTAGCGGGTCAAAGCTAAAGACAGTAAAAGTACCTATAAACCATGAAGAATTGTGCTATTAGGAAATAGAAGTAAACACATCGTAATTATGTAACCCTCTAAAGATATCTGAAAATTTGTTTATTATTTTTATTATTGATTTATTTATTTATTATAACTATTTTGGGCTGTTATTTTATTTATTTATTTATTTGCAGGATCACTTACTTGGAAAGTGTTGGGACCCCTGTTTCGCCGCTAAAATGTCCCAACCCCGCATCAAATAGTTCAGATGCCTCAGATATGTAACAGATATGTTGGCTCACTCCTTTTTAGCCCACCTGAACCGAAGGCTCCGGTGCAGCTATTATGATCACCCACCGCCCGTCGTCGTCCGTATGTCCGTCCGTTCACAGTGTCTTTAAACGACATCTCCTGAGCCACAGAAAAGATTCTGGCCAATCTTGTCAGAAATTATCTTTGGGTGGTCTTCTCTCAAAGCTGTTAAAATAATTCAATTCCATGCAGAATTCTGGTTGTCATGACAACGAAAACAAATATCAGAAAAAAATCTTCTTGGCTGAAACCAGAGGGCCAAGGTCTTTGATATTTGGTATGAAAATTCCTCTAGTGGACCTCTACCAACATTGTTCAAATTATTGGCCTTGGGGGCAAAAATGAAAGAAACGATGCGCACACCTTGGAGAATTACGTAAACCCTTGTCCTGCTGAGCCCGAATATGCCTTATTTTCCAAACAATGAAGATCCAGATCAGATGGCTTCTGACGAAACCATCTGATCAGGATCTACAGAATTTGCCGTTGAGATTGTGAATTTGTTGCAATAATTTGTGTCAAGTAATCTGATTGGTTGATAATCGGTAGTGTTTGTGGCAGATTTAAAATATTCAGCAGGATAAGGGTTAAGAGTTATTCACAAATTCTCAAAACGATTGGTCGTTTGTGACATTTTCCTGCAGTATTTAATGAGGCAAGAATTTGCTTCCTACGGCAACAAATTCTTCAACTTAAGAAACGTATTCTCAAAGGGAAGAAATTGCTCCATCTGGATAATAAGTCCGTAGAATGAACATCCCTCTAGACCCCACATTATATCCAGAACATTGTGGTTTACGGGGTATTCATTTTTTCTTATTTCTGTTCAAAAACACAGATTGATGGTACTCATTAAAGCCATCTCAAGGAGGCACCCGCAATCTATGTCAGACTCCAGTTAGATTGTGGGTACTCCTTAGAAACGCATCAATAAGGCTCTTTCAAAGAGCGCCCACAATGTATGTTTGAGAGCAAAAAAAAAAAAAAAAAAAAAGACAGATTGCTGGCGCTCTTTAGAACCGCCTCATTGGGGTAGTTCTAAAGAGCACTCATAATCTGTGTTTGCGCTAGAAATAAGGAATTTTTTTTAATGTTTTCCAAGAAAATATGGTAAGTAAATAAACTAGATACATGTACATGTATATAAAATAAAAATCAAAAATGAGAAGACCCATTCCAGGCGGTTCTAAAAACATCCTATATCTATATTAGGCTCCTGTTTATGTTAAAGAGCACACCAATCTGACCGTTTGATTGCTCCTTAGTAACCCCTCATAGTGACGGTTCTAAAGAGCAACACAATCTACGTCATACTCCGGTTAGATCGTGGGGGCAATAACATCCATGCTTACCCAAATCCAGATCAAGAAAATAAATGGTGTTTATAATGTTAACTACTGATCAAAACATCACAACCCGCCTGTTGTGCCCTTGTATCCTTGGAATCATTGTACCGCACCTGTGGTATTGACGTAGGTTGCTTATATATCGCCCAATGAAAGTATATTTGAGACAGTTTCGTAAAAAATTTTAAAACATGCATTTAATATTGTATTCTAACATTTGCAGTGGCCTTATCAGTCCTTGTGCAGTCCTTGTCTGTCCTTGTGTTATGCATAAGAATTTATTTTTCTGATTCCCACTTTCACCCCACTGGGTGACCTAATAGTGCTATAAATATCTTGCTTATCTTCTTATATAAGATTCTCAAAAATTGAGTCATACATTAATTTCATTTTTGTAAAAATCTAGTTTAAAAGGAAAAGTACTTTGGAACCTTCAAGAAAGTTCAGGTCTGCATTATTTTTAGAAAATTACGTCATCTTATTCCACAGCACTGTGGAACATTCTAGAGAAATCTTAGGGTCTATAAAAGAGCTTGATTTTTCTCATTGAGTCAGACTTTGGAGTTTGAAGTTTGGGCTTTTAAGGAAAGTTATTTCTGAATTTTGTGTTGGATTGTTTAAGGATATTACTTTTCATTTTTGGACTGCAAATTCTGTGGGATCAAGGAAAATAGATTCATTCAGGATATTTCATAACAGAGCTAAGAACGTTTAATTGTCTTACTTCTACAGGTTAAAGTTAACTTGTAAATGAACTTTGTTAAATTTTTCCAAAACGCTTGTTTGCTTTTTCTTTCTGCTACGCCTGGCTCGTAACAGAAATTGGGGGCGCGTCCGGGATTAAAACATCTTGAGCATTTTAGGACTGACATTTCATTTGTAGGCAAGTAATTGTCATTTCTCATCAAATATAGACTTGGTAGTTGCTTCAAAAGATTGGTATTTCCCCATAGGCATAAAAGGGGATTGTCATTTCACGTGACTTATCATTTCAGGTGAAATAGTACTTGTCATTTCATGTGAAATTCTCGTTGGGCTTTGTCATTTCGAGAAAAAAAACTTTGTCAAATTAACCTCAATCTGTATTACCGTAATTACTTTACAATACAAACAAAAAGCAGACATGTCATTTGATTTGAGAAGCCTTTTTGGCTCAGCCTACTCAGGAGTTGTTTAATCTAGCCAAAAGGACAGATTTGCTAGAAATTGCTTCCCATTATGGGGTCACTGCTGTCAAAACAAGCATGAAAAAACATGAAATCATGAATATTTTAGGACAGTTTTTGGTTGATGATGATCCATCTGCTTTGTCTCTTATTATGGTTTCACACACTGAATTACAAATGAGACAAATTGAAATTGGAAGGCAAATTGAATTATAGAAGTTAAGATTAGAAATGGAAGAAAGAGAGAAGGAAAAAGAAAGAGAAATGCAGAGGCAAATGCAGATGGAAAAAACTAGAAATGGAGAGGGAAAAAAGAGAAATGGAGGAACGCCTTCAGAAAGAAAAAATAGAAAAAGAAGAGCGACTTGAAATGGCATTTTCAGTTAAAGATGAAGGAACTGGAACTCCAGGGTCATGATAGGGTGAAACCTGCCCCTGTTGTTGACTCTGGTAGTTACTTTGATGCCACAAAGCACATCAGATTAGTTCCGCCATTTCAAGAAAAAGAAGTAGATAAGTATTTTTTGCATTTTGAAAAAGTTGCAGAAAATTTAAAATGGCCAAAAGAGCATTGGACCTTACTTTTGCAAAGTGTTGTTGTCGGAAAGGCTCGAGACATTTACACTCAGCTGATTGTCGAGCAAAGCTCAGACTATGATTTTGGTTAAAGAGCTTATTCTTAAGGCATATGAATTGGCCCCTGAGGCTTACAGGCAGAAATTTACGAATTGTAAAAAAAAATTTCCCAGACCCATGTAGAATTTGCTCGAACCAAAGAACAGCTATTTGATAGGTGGTGTTCTTGTAAAAAATGTAGGCTCTGAAAAAAACTTAGGCAGCTTTTCCTTGTTGAAGAGTTTAAACGGTGCATACATTCAACCATTAAAGGAAAACAACCACAAGAAATTAACTGTCACTTCAGAACAAAGGTTTTAAGGAGACAAACATTTTGGTACAAGTTTTATGAAAATTGACTGAGTGGTTTCGAAGTTATGACCTTTTGAACATTTCACAAATTCTGGTTTTGTTAGTCCAGAACGAGGCTGTGAGTAAATGACGTCATAAACTCACAATTGGAAAACTTTGAATTACAGCGATTCTCGTGCAATAAAACAGCAATAAACAGTTCAGTATGCATTCCATTTATTCAATGCCATGATAATTTACTGTTTTTAAGTACAAAATCTGAAAAGTATGCTGTAAATTATAATTTTTTCTATTTTGGTCACGTGACTAGATTAACAAAATGGCGGCCCCTAATAGCCAGCAATTGTAAAATGTTCAAAAGGTCATAATTTCAAAACCGCTCAACCGATTTTCATAAAATTTGTACCAAAATGTTCGCCTCATCAAAGGCAATATTTTAAAGTGACAGTTAATTTTTGTGGGTGTTTCCCTTTAAGTCTTTTCTCGATGAGAGACAGGCTGAAACTTTGGAAGAAGCTTCTCGTTTGGCAGATGATTATGCTTTGACTCATAAAGTAGAAGTAAAACAAAGATCAGGAATTGATACAATTAACTTACTCCACCAATAAAAGACACCAAAGGGAAAGAAATACAAACATTAAGCGACCAGACCATAATGGAAACCTAAACAAAGGAAGGCCATAAGGACAGATACTTTCCCACAAAATGGCCATATGGCCATCCAAAATTAAAAGACACAAGTGATACACACAGTAAGTAATAAACAACAGCATAAATAAATCGCCACAGAAGAGCCGCCTTGGAACGGTCAGTGGAAGATTTCCACTGGGGGGCTTAAATCGATTTTACGTGGCCACAACCCTCGCCCTTACTTCCGTCGCGATTTAGACAAATAATTTGTTCAGTCCGCATGAAGGCCTCCTAACACATCAGTGCAACATCTCCGTGAACACAAAAATCAAAGAACCACAGAGGTGAGATAACGGTGAGGACTCGACAGCAAGAAACCATTGAAATGCTGGAGCAAAAGAAAACCAACAGTTAGACTCCGATGAGCCCGACCAGAGACAGAGCATCAGGCACCAACCAACATTATCTCTCTAATTCTCAATAAGCCTTTACGTTGGAGCCGTCATAGAATCTGAGGCCTGACCCACCGGCGTGCAATTAAAGAGGGAAGCAAAGTTGCCAACCGAGATTGGGTTAACTACCATGCATGCAGTCTGTCGTATAATATCCATGTTGTACCCAATCGTTTTATATCGAAGAATGATTTTACGAAATTGGGTGCTGAAGTCATTGCGGTTATATATTTTTCTGAATTTATATACTAAGTCACCATAAAATTCGGGTTCCGATAGACCTTGTTGCAGAAGAGATTTAAGTCCAATATTGAATTTTGAAATAAAATCAGAATGGCGTCTATAAAAGTTTGAAAAGGCTTTGCGTAGTTTATGGTACCGATAACCCTGATTAAGGAGTTTAGGCGTTAATAATTTATTACGAGTGTTGAAGTCAGTTACATGACTACACACTCTAGCAAATCGAATTAATTGCGAAATATAAACGTCATAGGATGGCGCACGAGGAACAGCACCATCCAAAACAGGAAAATTTACAATCTCAAAATCAAAGTCATCGCGTTTATCATAAATTTTGCACGAAACATATCCATCTACAATAGATAGATGTAAATCCAAAAACGGGGCCTTGGTATCAGAAGAATTTGCTTTATTTAAATGAAGTTCTAGGGGGTAAATCTGACTGATCAAACCATCAAAATAGGTATTATCAATATTTAATAAATCATCTAAATATCTAGAAGTAGAGCTAAAAGCTTCAATAATTTCAGATTGGTTATCAATGGACAGCGACTAAATGAAGTCTCTTTCATAACAATACAAGAACAGATCAGTCACAAGAGGTGCGCAATTAGTACCCATCGGAATACCCACAATTTGTCTAAATAACTTAGTACCGAATCTAATATAAATATTGTCAAGTAGAAAGGTGAGGGCATCAAGTCTCATTTGTGAACAGGCCTTATCCTAGAAAACCTTATAATCCACAGACTGGTCGAAGGTTCTATCCTAGTAATCCATCAGGCAGTTATACATCCAGTGCTATGCCCAAACTTTCCGGCGAAAATAAAAGCCAGAATTATTTCACACCTTCTGGTGAAAACAGAAGCCCAAATTTTTCCAAACCTTCTGGTGAAAATAAAGACCAGAATCCCTTATCTCAATCTCAAGTTGTTTGTAATTATTGTAAAAATATAGGTCATTTGATCTCTGAATGTTAAAAGTTAAAGCGAAGAAAAGAAAGAGAAAAACAAGAGGAAATTAAGCCTAAGTGCTTGACTTCTATAAGGCCAACCCTTGCCGATACCAAATTATCTGAGACTGGTTCAGTTATGGAGATTTATGAACCATTTTTATCAGATGGTTTTGTGTCACTAAATGGTGAAAGTTATGCCCATCCTACCCCTATTAAAATCTTACGAGATACTGGAGCTTCTCAATCTCTTATTCTTGCAGATACCTTGCCTTTTTCTGAGAAGACTTCTTTGGGCCAAAGTGTCCTTATTCAGGGTGTGGAATGTGGATTTGTTAATGTTCCGCTTCATAATTTCATTATTTGTCATGACTTGGTATCCGGTTCAGTGGCTGTTGCTATTAGACCTTCTTTACCTTTTAAAGGTGTTCATTTATTGCTAGGCAATGACTTAGCTGGAGATAATGTTGTGGTAAGTCAACTTTTGACTTCTAATCCTTGCATAGACCAACCGCCTGATCCTATTGAGCAGGAAATTCCTGATCTTTATCCGTCCTGTGCAGTCACAAGGGCTATGGCACGTAAGGTCAAGCAAACTGATCGGAAACAGGATTTTGATTTTACTGATACCTTTTTGGGTCAGTCTTTTAATGACGAGATAACAAGGTCTCTGTCTTCAAGCCTGCCTGATAAGCAGACAGATTTTCGTGAGAATAACTCATCTTCCGATCTAGGCCGTGACAAAATGTCCGGGTCTAAACTAGCTATAGAACAGCACAAGGATCCTGAAAGTTCGCCTTTGTTTGAAAGGGCTTTAGATGAGCAGGAAGTATCTCAGGTCCCAGTCTGTTATTATGTCAAAAATGACATTCTTATGAGAAAATGGCGTCCACCAGACGTCTCAGCAGAAGACGAGTGGACTGTCAACCACCAGATAGTGTTTCCAAGGGTTTACCGTCCCGAAAAATTAAACTTGGCACAGGAAACTCCCATGTCAGGACATTTAGGTGTAAATAAAACCTATCACAAGATTTTTAACCATTTTTACTAGCCTGGGTCAAAATCAGATGTTTCTCAACATTGACGGTCCTGCCATACATGCCAAACGGTAGGAAAACCCAATCAGACTATACCTAAGGCTCATTTGCAGCCGCCTATACCTGCTTTTGATGAATCTTTCAGTCGAATTATTATAGACTGTGTGGGTTCTTTGCCCAGAACTAAATCTGGCTGTGAATATTTTGTGACTATTATGTGTGCTTCCACACGTTTTCCTGAAGCCATTCCACTAAGAAATATCAAAACTAAGACAATCGTCAAGGCTTTAGTGAAGTTAATCACCTTTGTTTGTCTTTCCAAATCTATTCAGTCAGACCAAGGTTCAAATTTCATGAATCTCCTGGCTTCAGTCCATTTGAATTAGTGTTTGGCCATACTGTTCGTGGTCCTTTGAAACTTATGAAAGAGAAATTTCTCTCTTATGATGACACTTCCTTAAATTTACTTTAGTATGTGTCTGATTTCAAAACTAGACTTTCAAAAGCTTGTGAGGCTGCTCGGAAAAATCTTCAGTCAGCCCAAAGGAAAAGAAACAGCTATATGACATAGGGACAAAAGAAAGGATTTTAAAACCAGGTGATAAGGTACTAGCTCTTTTGCCTCTTCCTGGAAAATCTTTGCAAGCCATGTATTATGGTCCATTCACTGTAGACAAAACGATCAGTGACGTAAATTACATAATAAACACTCCTGGGAGGCGCAAGCTAAAGCAGCTGTGTCATATTAACATGCTTAAGGAATACATTGATAGGGACAATGCAACTTTAACATCAGTAAATCTAGTTAGCTCTGTTCCATTTAATTCATGTGACAATGATTGTGAGGATATTAATTCAGTGAAATCGGATCCCACATCATCAAAACTTCAGAATTCTGACATTCTGAGGAATCTCGACCAGCTGTCACATCTAGAGCCAAATCAGCGGAAGGAACTGAAACAGCTGATTTTTAATATGAACACTTATTTCCTGACATTCCAACACGGACAGACAAAATATTTCATGATGTGGACATAAATGGTTCTGAACCTGTAAAACAACAGCCATACAGGATGAATCCTATGAAACAAAAATATCTTAAAGAAGAAGTACAGTATTTACTGGACAATGACTTTATTGAACCAAGCCAAAGTGAGTGGAGTTCTCCTTGTATTCTTGTACCAAAACCTGATCAAACATATCGTATGTGTACAGATTTTAGGAAAGTTAATTCCTTAAGTAAAACAGATAGCTTTCCCATTCCAAGAATGGATGACTGCATTGATAGCATCGGGAATGCCAAATACATAACGAAATTTGACCTTCTGACAGGATTTTAGCAAATTCCATTCACAGATAGAGCAAAGGAGGTTTTGGCATTCACAACACCAGACGGATTATTTAACTATAAAATCATGCCATTTGGAACGAAACACTCTCCGGCAACATTTCAGTGCTTACTAAACATGGTAATTGCAGGGCTGGAAGGCTGCAGTGCTTATATTGATGACGCTATCATTTAAATGACCAGTGAAATCAACATCTTGGGACTATTAGAGCATTCTTTGATAGACTGATTAATGCCAAATTGACAATCAATCTTGCTAAAAGTGAATTCTGCCATGCAAGTTTGACATATTTAGGTCATGTTGTCGGTCAAGGTCATGTGAAACCTATTGATGCTAAAGTTGAGGCTATCTCAAATTTTCCCGTACCCAGATGCAAAAGACAGCTGATGCAATTTATTGGTATGGCTGGTTATTACAGAAAATTCTGTAATAATTTCTCTGTCATTGCTGAGACTTTGACAAATTTACTCAGCAAAAGAACAAAATTCCATTGGAATGCAATATGCCAAAATGCTTTTGATAAGCTTAAGACCATACACAAGAATGAACCAGTTCTCTTAGCACCAAACTTTGTAAAGGAGTTTAAGCTAGCTGTAGATGCTAGTGACGTAGGTGCAGGTAGTGTTTTGTTGCAGGAAGACGAAAATGGTGTGGATCATCCAGTTTGCTACTTTTCCAAAAAAAAATGTTTAATAAGCATCAGAGAAATTACTCTACCATAGAGAAAGAGTGCTTGTCTCTGATTCTTGCTCTGCAACAGTTCGAAGTTTATCTTACTCCTACTACAGCACCGATTGTTGTTTTCAGTGATCACAATCCACTGACTTTCATACATAAAATGAAAAACAAAAATCAGCGGTTGCTCAGGTAGAGTCTTATGCTACAAGGGTATAATTTAGACATAAGACATATCAGAGGGAGAGATAACATCATCCCTGACGCCCTTTCAAGAGCTTTGGCAGTGTCAGGAATTGTGTTTTTCTTTCAAACTGAAGTGGGTTGTAGGTACATGTAATTTTATATGCATTGTTCAATGTTTTATTCTTCTTAAAGCAAAAGAAAGCTTTATTACATACATCTTTCTTTTCCTCGAAGAGGGGGAGTGTTATGCATAAGAATTTATTTTTCTGATTCCCACTTTTACCCCACTGGGTGACCTAATAGTGCTATAAATATATTGCTTATTTTTTTATAGAAGATTCTCGAAAACTGAGTCACAGATTAATTTCATTTTTGTAAACATCTTGTTTACAAGGAAAAGTACTTTGGAACCTTCCAGAAAGTTCAGGTCTGCATTGATTTTAGCAAATTACATCATCTTATTCCACAGCTATGTGGAAAATTCTAGAGAAATCTTAGGGTCTTTAAAAGAGCTTGATTTTTCTCATTGTGTCGGCCTTTGGAGTTTGAAGTTTGGGCTTTTAAGAAAAGTTATTTCTGAATTCTGTGTTGGATTGTTAAAGGATATTACTTTTCATTTTTGGACTGTGAGTTCTGTGGGAACAAGGAAAATAGATTCATTCAGGATACTTCATAACATAGGTCAGTACATTTAATTTTCTTACTTCTACAGGTTAAAGTTAACATGTAAATAAACTTTGTTAAATTTTTCCAAAAGGCTTGTTTGCTTTTTCTTTCTGCTACGCCTGGCTCGTAACACTTGTCAGTCCTTATCTGTCCTTGTCAGTCCCAGTAGTGTTTAGTAGAACCGGATTGGGCTGCGCTTCCTTGTTTGGTGGATGGTCTCACATTTTGAAGGGTTCAATTTAATTTGCCAGTCTTTCTTCCAATGCTCTTGTTTTATAGGGTCCTCTTGCAGCAGTTTGTATTTTTGGTGGTGCGGACTTTGCGGTACTGCAGGTCTGCAAAGAGGTCAGTGGTGGAGGCTACTTATCTCAACATGTCATTTATGTTATGAGGAAAAAAGGGGCCCCAGGACCGAACCTTGTCGGATGCCAGCCCATGAAAGGAGCAGATTGTGATGCATGGCCTTCGCGGAGGATCTCTTGGCTACAATTACTGAGAAAAAATCTCTCTATCTCCTTCAGATGGTCATTGTCGATGTCGTTGTGATCCAACTTGCTGGAGGGGGTTTTGTGGGGAACCTTATCGAAGGCCTTACTGAAGTCAAGGAGCACTGCTCGCTTTCGCAGTAGCGCCTTGAACGAAAGGCGTGTTGGTTGTTTGTGTGTACGTCGTACTGCTCTAGATGCTCCATAACTTGGCTACGGACGATGTGCTCCGTGGCCTTGCAGTAGACTGATGCCCAGGATATTGGTCTGTAATTGACTTCCGATCACCCATTTAGTATATAGCTGTATAAAGAGCTTGCTTGCAGTAATGTGGAACTTGATCTTGTGCAAGGAGGCTTGAAATGCAAAGGCCTCACTGGCAAGGTTATTCAGGAACCTCGGTCGCAGACCATCGGGCCCTTGTGCTTTGGCGAAGGGGTGGTGGTAGTTCAAGAAATAGTTTCTTATAGGGGATTCATTATAGTCCTTATTTTCAACAAAAAGTCAAAGATTGTAGGTATTTGTAGAACCGCCTGATATATGTGATTAACAAGCACTAAAACCGCCTGATAAACGTGATTAACAAGCATGAAAACCGCCTGATAAATGTGAATAACAAGCACTAAAACCGCCTGATAAATGTGATTAACAAGCACTAAAACCGCCTGATAAATGGGATTAACAAGCACTTAAACCGTCTGATAAATGTGATTAACAACCACTAAAACCGCCTGATAAATGTGATTAACAAACACTAAAACTGTCTGATAAATGTGATTAACAAGCACTAAAATCGCCTGAAAAATTTGATTAACAAGCACTAAAGCCGCCTGATAAATATGGTTAACAAGCACTAAAACCGCCTGATAAATATGGTTAACAAGCACTAAAACCGCCTGATAAATGTGTTTAACAAGCACTGAAACCGCCTGAAAAAATGTGATTAACAAGCACTAAAACCGCCTGATAAATGTGATTAACAAGCACTAAAGCCGCCTGATAAATGTGGTTAACAAGCACTGACAATCTAGAAAAATATAGGCGATATTGAGCATTTTATCTGAAAAATGCTATTTCTAGAGATAAGAAAGACGCTATTTTAGCGCAAGGATGTATCATCGCAACGTGTTTCATTATAACCGATTTAACTTTTTGGCCTGTTTCTGTCTTGGAAGCAATCAGGCAATATTCATGATACAATAAAACTTCGATAACTCTTATACGGATTATTCGTTTATCATGGCTAATTCGAACTCACTCTTGGGTCCCTAGAGAATTATTCTTATAGCTCAAGAAATCTGTGTGTTTATGCTAATTTATGGAGTTTGTTTCATTTTAACTTTAAAAAGTATGTTGTGTGTACTCATTAAAATCGCGTCATTGAGGCGATTCTAATGAGTACACACAGCATGCTTTCATACTTTCATTTTATAAAAAGTCATACTTATGTCCTTAGGTCATCCCTATTATGTCTCAGCTTGCAGTAAAAATAACCCTCAATAACTCGAACGTCCACTATTTCGAACAAAAGCTCATGGTCCTGAAGGTGTTCGAGTTATCGAAGTTCGACTTATGTTATTTTAGTAGGAAACAAAAAAACCCCATAAAAAGCAGGATCAAAGTGCAAATTATATTTAATTTTCTTTGGATGCACCGAGTCCATTGCGAGTAAATTGAAAACAGAGTGCCACTGAAATCAATGTAAGGGGGCGTATTCAGCCCGCAGAACACGGCGCCTGATCTGGGTCTACGCAGTTTGCTTAAAGAACATTCATTTTGTTTAATTTGCCGCAAACAAAATCAAACTTGATAGATACCCCTATAATTTCAAAAGGAGCACTCCAAACTAAGTGGGAGATTCTATTGACATATCTGGGTTAGACAATTACCAATTCACTGGATTACTAGATATCCGACAACCGAAAAAAAGATTGATCATTGCCTTCACGTCTATATTGCAACTGTCAAATAAAGTTACCTTTTAATAGGAAAGCTTCCCCAGTTTGTTAAGTTGAAAATCAACCATTGTTGCTCGCCTTTCGAAAGTGGGGGGAGCTATATATTGCCATACCCCCGGCGTCCGGCGTAAACGTCGGCGTCCACAATTGGTTAAAGTTTACCTGAAAGCAACCATTTGTGCTGTTTTACAAATTTATTTTCAAGTAACGTTATCAATTTGTTAAAAAAATAAATAAATAAATAAATAAAAAAAAAATAAAACAATATATCACTCGATTTCCAGGGTTTTGGGGTTTCAATTTGTCTTGTTGAAAAGTTAATAATTTTTGTTGTATTACCTCCCTTATTACCATATCAAATTTACATACATTTTGTCAAATGCTTGTGCGCAGCCAACTAAAACAAATCTTCTCTACTACATGTCCGAGAGCAGGAAAGGCTCTGGCAAGACTGCGCAGCAATTTTTTATGCTGGTGGAAAATTTGTCAGAAAAGACAGAACAATGCACATGTTAAGCTTTTAAATTGTTCGTTGATGCGCAATATGATTTCAGAGATGAATAATGGCATGTTTTGTAAAATTGACCATGTTTGTAGGTACGAGCGCTGACTCATAAATATGAGGTCTCTTTCTGCCTAAGTTCAAGGAACGATCAAGTCAAGTTTTGCAATGGAAGGACAGGTGGTTTAAAATGGCTTTTCTCCATACATACCGGTGTTCATCCACCTCTGATAAAGGAACGGTTAATAATGTTCCTCTAACTGTAAATAAATGAAAAAAATGACATATCACTTTCATATAGACCACCCTATAACAAGCACACTTGATTGATTTACTTCGTGAAATACAACTGAGAAAAAAACTTTTATACAATAAGTTATCAGATAGTTCGACTATCTGCCTGTAACTGGACTCTGCAAAACTCTGCACAAAACTAATTCTACTGATTTCAGCAGTCAAACTCTCTTGTAAACGCGTCCTGGAAATTCTGAGTGACGACTTCTTCTCCTTAACCAGTGACTTGATTCTGAAATTATTTCACAGGAATGTTCCTTGGGTGACCCTCCACCAAAATTGCTCAAACCGTTTAGCTCAGGTGAACAAGATGGCGGCCAGAGCTATAAATAGAAAAACCTTTAAACGACATCTTCTCCTGAAGCAGTGGATGGATTTTGAAATTACTTCACAGGACATGTTCCTTGGGTGACCCTTTACCAAAATTGTTCAAACCGATCCGCTCGGGTAAACAAGATGGCCGCCAGAGCTAAAAATAGAAACACCTTCAAACGACTTTTCCTTAACCAGTGGATAAATTTTGAAATTACTTCACAGGAATATTCCTTGGATGACCCTCTACCAAAATTGCTCAAACCGTTCCACTCGGGTGAACAAGATGGCTGTCAGAGCTAAAAATAGAAAAAGGACCCTTCCAACCACGTCTCCTCCTTAACAAGTGGATGGATTTTGAAAATATTTCACAGGAATGTTCCTTGGGTGACCCTCTACCAAAATTGCTCAGACCATTACGCTCGAGTGAACAAGATGACCACCAGAGCTAAAAATATAAAAACCTTCAAACGACTTCTCTTCTTTAATGAGTGTATAGATTTTGAAAATATTTCATAGGAATGTTTTTTGGGTGACCCTCTACCAAAATTGCTCAGACTGTTCCGCTAGGATGAACAAGATGGCCACAAGAGATAAAAATAAAAATAAACAACTTTAAACGACTTCTTCTCATAAACCAGTGGACGGATTTGGAATTTATTTCACAGGAATGAGGTTTGCGGTTTTTAGCTCTGGTGGCCATCATGCTCGGCTAAGCAAAATATTCTAAGCAATTTTGTTAGAGGGTCATGGAACATTCCTTTAAAATTGCTTACTTTTAGAGACAGACGTCTTTTGAAAGTTTTGGTCCCCACCCCTCAGGGCTTGGCTGGGCTGCAAAGTGCTTCTACAGGAGTATTGGTAAACAACTTTGAAGGTCTTAGCCTGTCCAGGCAAAGTGAAGCGAGTGGAACCGTCTGTGCATTTAAACCCTGTTGGTTTCATTGGGCCGTAGGGCTTGAGATGTCATTTCAACAAAAATGAATTCTACTCCTCAAAATGACTTCTACTCCTAAACAGCCAGACTGATTTCGAATTAATTTCACAGAAATGTTCCTTGGGTCCAGCCCAAATTGCTCAAATCCTGCACTCCACCATATATTCCCTACAATTTCGTTTATACAATATGGATCAGAGAGCGATCCAGGGCCATCATGGCCCTCTTGTTTCTTAAGAAAAGAAAAACAGTAAGCCAACAAGCCCGTTTAATGAACAACCCTCTAAACCCAACTTTATATAAAGAAAGTTGGGTGTACAGGGGTACACATTATTTACTTCTTCTTCTTTTTTTTTACTTAAAACACCGAATACCTACAGTCTACATTTGGACTTTTTTTTGCATCACGAAAACACGCCTGCCTAATTTTGACCCCCTCAAATCCCACTTTCATATAGTAAAACTGTGGGGTACAGGGATATAGATCATTTTTCTTATTTCTGCTCAAACGTACACAGTGGGTACTCGTCATCGAGGCGGTTCTAGCGAGTACCCACAATCTATGTTTAGAGCAGACATATGAAAACAAATCTGAATTTTTATTGGAAAATTCTCATTTTGGTGGCTAAATTCTCTATATATTTGAATAGGCGTGTTTTCGTAATGAACTGAAAAATGCTATTTCAAGACATATAAAAGCCATAATTTTAGCACATAGATGTTTTATATTTTTGTCCCAGTGCAGAATACAAGTTATACAGAAAATAGGGTTAGTTTCGAGTTTTGTTTGTTTGATTTGATGTTTAATGTCCCCGTCAACACTATAAAGGTCATTTTGGAGACGCTGCTTCCAATTTTATGGGAGTTTAACCGACATTTAGATGAAATAGCCCTGATGCCCAAAGAAACCAATAGGGTCTATAAGCATGGACGGTCCGACTAGCACCGATTTGCCTCTAAGCGGTTTACCAGTATTCGTGTGCGGGTCGGATTCAGCTCTGCGTGGAAGCCATCATGCAGCACATTTATTCTTCAAGCCCCAATGGGCGGGGGCTGAAATAAGTTTCGAATCACAGCAAGTATACTTATTACGATGAATACGACACATTACGCAAACACGCCTATACAAATACATTGCCATTTTTATCGCCGAAAAAAATGAAGATTTTAAGATGAAAAATTGTGATATTTTTATAAATAAGGTATACCCCCGGAAACCCAAGTTTTTCTGTATAAAAGTGGGGTTTACGGGTGTCAAAATTATAAAGGCGTGTTTTCGTGATGGTTATGATACAACAATAGGGATAATTTCACCATGCACGGGGTACCGAAAAATGGGAAAGAATTTTAGATAACTGAAAGCAAGTATTCCTGCTTTTTAGCTCGCCTCATGATAGTAAGGGGGAGCTCTTTCTATACCCCCGGCGTCAGCGTAAGCGTCGGCGTCCGCATTTGGTTAAAGTTTACCCGCAAGCTCTAATTTGCGATGATTTACAAATTTATTTTCAAACAAAATTTATAATTAGTAAAATATTCATTCTTACTCCATTTCCCGTTTTTTTTTTTTTGTTTTTTGTTTTTTTTTTTTGGCTTTAATTGGACTTTTTGAGAAGTAAATATTTTCTACTGTACTACCTGCCTTGTTTCCCTGTGTTTAAAACATGCGCACGGACTTCTTTTTTGCGTTTTCCTCTATCTATTTTTTCTCTCTTTTTCTATCATTTTCCCTTATGTACTTTTCACTCTTTTGGACCTATCCTGTGGTGCAATGGATAAGGCTTTGGGCTCTGAATCAGGAGGTTATGTGTTCAAATACCGGTAGGGGAATGTTTTTCTTTTCTTTTTTTTTTTCTTTTTGAAAACACAGCGATTTCAGTTTTCAGGGTCTTGGGCTTAAGGCCAAGGTCACTATGGCTATTTATAGAAAAACATTGTCATCGCACTAGCACCTTCATTTAGTGATGAATTTTAATATAACTTCACACAAATGTTGGTTATAATGATATCTCGAGCGACTTTGACTTTCAGAATCAGGGGCTCAAGGTCAAGGTCACTGTGGCTATTTTTAGAAAAGCATTGTCATTGCTCTAGTGTTTCACATTTATTGATGGATTTTAAGATAACTTTACACAATTGTTGGGTTTGACGATATCTCAAATGAGTTCAACTTTCAGAGCCTGGTGTGCAAGGTCACTGTGGCTATTTTTAGAAAAGACTTTGTCATGGTTCTAGTGCCTCTATTTCTCGATGGATTTTAATATAACTTCACACAGATGTTGCGTATGATCATATATCGAGTGAGTTTGGCTTTGAGAGTCCGGGGCTGAAGGCCAAGGTCACTGTGGCTATTTTTAGAAAAACATTCTCATCGCTCTAGCCCCTACATTTATTTATGGATTCTAATATAACTTCACAAAAAATGTTGGGTATGATGAAATCTTAAGCGAGTGGGACTCTCAGGGTCCTTGGCTGAAGTTCAAGTTCGCACGTGTTTTTTTTTTTTTTTTTTTTAAAAACGTTATCATCGCTCTAGCACCTACATTTATTGATGGATTTTAATATAACTTTACACAAATGTTCCATATGATAATATCTCGAGTGATTTTGGCTTTCGTGATTCTGGGCTAAAGGTCAAGGTCACTGTGACTATTTTTAGAAAAACATTGTCTTCGCTCTAGCGCTGACATTTATTGATGGATTTTAATATAATTTTACACAAATGTTGCGTATGATAATATTTCGAGCGAATTCTACTTTTCAGTGTCCTGGCCTCAAGTTCAAGGTCACTGTGGTTATTTTGAGAAAACTTTGTTATCGCATTTATTTATGTTTGTTGGGCTGTTTTACATAAGAAAAAATCATTTTTGATTACTTAATTGCCCTCATCCATTTTAATAACTCATTTGCCCTCATCCGACGTAGGCCCCCAATGGCGAGCTATGTTGTCTTCTGACAACTCTTGTTTAAACTGACCTTCACTATTGTAGCGGCCCTGTTTGAGGCATTGGTAAATAATGCAGACGCCGCATCTGATCAAGATCTAAACTGTTTGCTCAACGCACGTGCATTTTTGTAAAACTTACCACAAAAAATACTGACATCCCTATGCTTAGAAATTGACCAGACTTATAAAGGTGGAATATGTTATTGGCATCTATGCCTTGTATAGTAGTCGCAGATAAAATTGACTAGGTGGAGCTACTCAGGGGCCAGTTTCATCAATAAACATCGTACG
The DNA here is from genome assembly GCA_963580285.1 of Lucinisca nassula. Classification (NCBI taxonomy): domain Eukaryota; kingdom Metazoa; phylum Mollusca; class Bivalvia; order Lucinida; family Lucinidae; genus Lucinisca; species Lucinisca nassula. Next base: position 45,316,316 of record OY757026.1, read on the forward strand.
ATTAATCTTAAATTGTTCTTACGCACTTTTTAAAGAACTGCGTACGTCAGTTTCATCAAAACATCGCAAAGTGTTCGTTCGAGCTAAATTTGCGTTTCACTAAAATATGTCGCAATTTTGAATATGCGCTTAAACAGGGCCACTACTTGTCACATGCGTGATCACGTGCCGTCTTGAAATAGCCGTGTAAAGTAGATAACACGTTTTAAGATTATTGGTTCAGGTGGACCTAGATGTATATTCAGTACAAGCAACGCTTAATCAACGTGATTCAACGTTGATTCTACGTTGTTTCAAACTTGTGTTTCCATTTCATTGTCGTAAGATACAGATATTAATTATCTGGACCCATTTCCCACTGTAACACTGGTGGGTTGGTATGTTTTGTGGACGTCGTGACGTCAGACAAGCGTTGATTTAACGTTGTCATAATGAACCTTTTACGAGCGCGTTTGTCAGTAAATGCGGGGCGGCGAGGTGGAGTGGAGGTGTGGATGGGCGGTTCTTCAGCATGAGTGCACGTGTATTGTTGAGTTGTTTATAATATTAGATAACGTAAGACTTCGCAGAGCATTTTTATTACTTTTTCACGCTCATTTTAATAAATTCAGAAATGCAAGAGCATGAATACAAGATTCAATTTATCGTATGAACTTAAAACACAGTTTATGCACGATTTTAACACAAAACGTCAATGCATGACGTTGTTTAATAAGGATGCCGCATATAACGTTACCTGACGTAGCCTCTGTAAGTGTTCGTATTTTACGTAATCAGATTTCAGTTCCGGTTTGTTGTTGGCAATGGTGACAGGTCTATAACAAATATTTTTTAATTTGATGGTTCGTCTGTCAGGCCGTCCAGCCTTTCTTTCGGCTCCTGCCCATCGGGGCTTGAAGAGATGGGCTGCATGATGCTTTAACGCAGAGCTGAAACCGACCGCACCCGAGCCTGCCCAGGCAAAGCGGTGCGAGTCGGTCCGTCCATGCTTATAAATATGTTCTATAAAAGGGATATTCTTTGGAAGCAAGGAATACACCACTGAACTTGAAAATATGAAGTGTACATGTTTTCTGGGCCAGACAAGCTCGTTTCGGCCAATTAGGAATAATCAGTGACCATTAAATATTTTCAGAAGTCCACAATGGAATCAATGATCCCAAAGGACAAGAAAATATAAACTACACTATGATGTAGGGCAGGGAGACTTTTTAAGGCCGCCACGCATTCCCAGATACCAGCTGTAGTGACGTTTAATAAACCCTATTGGTTTCATTTGGCGACAGGGCTTGAGATGTCATTTCATCTCAGTGTCGGGTATAAGTCCCACAAAATTGGAAGCAACGTCTCCAAAATGACCTATACAATGTTGAAGGGGACGTTAAACCTCAAATCAACCAACCAACCGTCCAGCCTTTCAATGAAAAATAAATTCAGTTCATTTGCAACATAGATACTACAGTATGACTGATTTTAAATGCTATAGCTTCATGTATACACAATTATACAATTGCCTGCACATAGACGAAATGACAGTACGCAAGACCACGATCCCCATCCCCACGCCGTCGACATTCAAGATTTTCGTACATACGAACGTACGCCCATGTACGTATGTCCTTCCGCACTAGGGGTACATACGTGATCCTGTAACCTCAGGTTAAGGCATTGTACCAGGAAGAACCTACAATTTTAAGAGCTAATATTTTCCAGACTATATGATGGAATGGTGATGGTTTGTAAAGGTCAAAAGGTTTATTCAGCAATACACTGGCCCTAACCTATGACCTCTAGGTCAAGTTATGGACTTAGAAAACTTTAAATGTTGAAATTATTTTTAAAATCATATAATGGATTTGGTTCATATTTGGTACGATGATAGATATACAAGTTTTATTCAGCATACCCGCGCCAGTGCCCATGGCCTCAAGATCAAGGTCACAGACTCATAATTTTCAGCATAATTGCGCCAATGCCCATGACCTCAAGGTCAAGGTCACAGACTCAGAATGTCAACGTTTTTTAATAAGAACTCACATTTCCCAACCCATTTAATGGATTTAGTTCGTATTTGATATGGCGAAAGATACAGGTCGTTTCTCCGGCTACTCCGTTTAGTTATCGCCCGAATCTGATTAATGATCGGCTCGAAATAAACGAAATAATCTTGAAAGGGCAGGAAAACCAAAACTCAAGGTCAATGTCACATTTGGTAAGTTATATTTTTATGGATTTTGTTCATATCTGGTATGATGATACATATTTTTTCCAATATTTAAACACCATTACCCACACCTACGCCGACAGTTTTCCAGCAGAGCAATACTGTCTTTTTTTTTTTTTTTTTTTTTTTTTTTTTTTTGGCAACATACTTTTTTCTTGGTGAGGATGGTCCCTGGGCGGGGGCATATGTGTCGTATTGACAATTCTAGTTTGATGTGATAATTTGAGGTACACTGTGTCTCCATTTTAATCAAATGTCTAATCGCAGATTGTGGGTAATCGTTAGAAGCTATCTGAACGCGTTGGTTCTTAAGTCTCCGTCAATGTACATATATTTTAGACCATTTTGGAGACGCTGCTTCCGATTTGATTGGGCTTTTACCCGGCATTGAGATGAAGTGACATTATAGACCCTACCGACCATAGAACCCGCTAGGGTTTAAGGAGCGGTCCCACTCGCACCACTTTTCTTGGGCAGGCTTTTACATTCTAACCGGTTAACCAGTAATCAAGAGGCGCTTCTAACGAGTACCCTCGGTCTAAGAAAACCCCACCCCAAACCCAAACTAAAGATTATAACAAAGGGGTCAGTTTCGAGGGTCTTCATTGCATGAGCTTATATAACTAATGGGCGTGATCTGCGAAGGTAAGCGAAATGGTATATTACGTACCACCCTTTTTACAATGTTACTCAAGAGCTTTAACCTATGCTGCCCGTATGGTCGTGACATGTCCAAAGTTTAAGACGAAAATTTCAATGTGTGATGTCTAAATATTCATCTCAGAATTACGACAAAATGTGCGAACATCGCAGATCTTTAACATTTGATGAAACAGGACTTTTGTCGTAAGAACTTCGTACGATCTTTTTAAGACGAAAATACGTCGCAAATGCTTTGATGAAACTGGCCCCAGGTGTTGTCAATATATGTCGAATTCGCTGAGATCATCTGAAGATTCGATAGAGTGCCTTTCGCATGCTTTCTGCAAGCGGACCAAATACCCATATACGTCAAATTATTGTTCGTGTTACAGTTGAATTCACACAATCGTTTGACTTGGTTTATCTTTTTGGTAATGGAACATTCCGAAGGCAGGCGCAAACGATATCTCCACCTAGTCAATCTTATTTGCGACTACTATCAAATGAGGTGACACACACCCGCTTAGTCAAAGGAAGAAAGTGAGAGTAGGATCTGTTTCTACTGAAATGATTTTTAGCCCGACATCTTGGAAACGCTTTATAAATAGATATCGACGGGCGCTTCATTCTGTTTGTTCCAAACGCGTTTTCACAGCGTACATATGTGGAGAGCAGTCTTATCTGAAGGGCTTTCCCAGTAACGTCATAAGACGTTCATAAATAAACTGGGCTATCACCAACTCAATCTAAATGGCTTCCAATGGAAATTGGAAGCCAAAAATGATATTTTCCTCAATTTCTCTGGTGCTCGCCATGAAAACATGCCTATATAATTTTGACCCCCCCCCCCCCTGAACCCCACTTTTATGTATCAAAACTGGGGTTTACATGGGTAAACATTATATCGAGACGGTTCTAACGTGTATCCACAATCTATATTTTGAGCAGAAATAAGAAAAATATCACAACTTTTCGCCTTAAAATTTGCATTCTTTCGGTGGTAAAATTTGCTATGTATTTGTATACGCGTGTTTTCGTAATGTTGCTTGTATGTGTTCGGATTGGAGACACTTAATTTGTTTGAAGCAAACAATTACAATACGGCACATATGTTTCGGATTGAAATAACTTAATAAGCTCTGTGTAAGCAACCTTATTACGGGGAATGTGTTTCAGGTTACCTTGCTTCAAGCAAACTCGTTATCGTGTATACTTTGCGGGTTGAAGTAGCATGCATTACAAAAACACTCCTACTCAAATGTATTGAAACTTTGCCACAAAAAAATGAAAAAAATCCGATAAAAAAATCCGATATTTTTAATATTTCTGGTAAAAGCATAGATTGTTGGTACTCTAATAAGTGCCCACATTCTATGTATTTGAGCAGAATGTATACCCCTGTAAATATGTTCTATAAAAGTGTTATCCTTTAGCAACAAGGAATACACCACATAACTGGAAAATATCGAGTGTGCATGTTTTCTTGGCCAGACTCGCTAGTTTCGACCAATTAGGCCTCAACAGTGACCCTCAAATATTTTGAAAATTCCACAATGGAATCAATGATCCCACAGGACAAGAAAATATAAACTACACTATGCTGTAGGGCAGGGAGACTTTTTACGGCCGCCACACATTTCCAGACACCAGCTGTTGTGACGTTAAATATGTTCTATAAAAGGGTTATCCTTTGGAAGCAAGGAATACACCATAGAACTGAAAAATATGGAGTGTGCATATTTTCTGGGCCAGATTAGCTAGTTTCGGCCAATTAGGCCTCATATCAGTGACCCTCAAATATTTTCAAAACTCCACAATGGAATCGATGATCCCACAGGACAAGAAAATATAAACTACACTATGATGTAGGGCAGGGAGACTTTTTACGGCCGCCCCAGTTTTACTATATAAGAGTGGATATGAGGGGGTCAAAATAATATAGGCGTGTTTTCGTGATGATCATCTCTCTGCAAACAAACACGTCACGTGACTTGTGTTGTGGGTTGACGTAGCTTGATTTGTTTCTTACAAAAAACCTCATTACATAGAGCAAAGATTCCAGATACAAGAAGCTTGTTTCTTCGCTGCATGCAAACGGCACATGTTTACTGGATTGAAGCCTAATAAATACAACCTCTATGCGGTGCATTTGTTGTGAGTGAAAGTACCTTGGTAAGCTCGTTGGGAAAACCATACTGAGGTGTATGTAGGTAGTTTGTAATAAAATGTCTCTATAAGGTCGCTGCAACTAATCAATTTGCAGTGAATGTATTTCGGGATGATGAAGCTTTATTAGCTCGCTACAAGTATGCTGTGAAACATGTGTAGCGTGTTGCGGCAGCTGGATTAGTTTGCCGCAGTCTCACTCGTTACGTTGCATGTGTTGGAAGGTAAATTTTGGTTAGCTGTGCCCTTTTTATGTCTGAATCATGATGAAGAATACAAAATGCATTAGAATATGGAGTTGGCTTATAGCACAGCCATCCCTCCACATTATAGTGCCAAGTCGGTGTACTTGAAAGCCTGTAAGGCAAAAAGAAGAATCAAGAATGTTGAGTATAGTAGATCCCCAAACATCTTAGTAACATAAAAAATTTTTGTTTGTATTGGAGTTTAACGGCCCAGTCTACACTATTTAGGCCATTTTTGAGCCCGTCAGTTTACCCGTCCACACTTCCCTTGGCATGCTTAAATGTAAGCGGTTAACCCGTACAGTGCAGATTCTTTCGCCAGAAACTGACAACTGCCCTTCTTGAATCAGCGGTAGGGAGAGAATGACCGTAGAAAAGATTTCATGAGCAATCTCCACAAGAGAATGTTGCAACCCCGGAAGGTATCGAACCCGCGCCCTCTTAGTCACCAATCAGACGCGCATCCGACTGAGGTACCGAGGCCGGCTAACATAATTCGTAAATAATCAAACAACTCATTTTATGCAATGATTAAATGTGTTGTACGAAAGGTGTATCAATCACGTGAACAAGTCCGTGAAATAAAGACCCCACTAAACCCCACTTTATATAGAGAAAACTGGGGTTTACAGGGGTAAACATTATTTTTCTTATTTCTTGTCCAAGACATAGGTTGTGGGTGCCCGTTCGAACCGCCTCAATTAGGCGGTTCTAACGAGCACCCAAAACCTATGTTTGGAGTATAAATAAGAAAAATATCAAATATTTTCATAAGACAAAATGCCTTTTTTGAGATTTGAAAAATGTACTATATCACATGGATGTGTTATCGTAATGATCCTTTGGAAGCAAGGAACACACCACAGAACTGAAAAAAAGTATGGCGTGAACAAGTGTTCCTGGGCCAGACTAGCTGGTTTTGACCAAATAGCCATCATCAGTGATCCTAAAATACTTTCAAAATTCTTCAATGGAATCATTGATTCAAAAGGACAAGAAAATATTAACTACACAATGATGAAGGTCAGGGAAGGGAGACTTTAACGGCCGCCACACATTCCACTAATATCATCTGTAGTAACGTTAAATATATTATGTGAAAGGATTATCATATGGAAGCAAGGAACACATCGCAGAACTGGAACCGTATGGAGTGTAAAGGTTTTTCTGAGCCAGACTAGCTAGTTGTTGGCCAATTAGGCCTCACCATTGACCCTCAGATATTTTCAAAATTCTACAATGGAATCATTGAACCCAAAGGACAAGAAAGTATAAACTACATTGTATTGTAATGAAACCTTTCCTAACATCCCCTGCAATCTTTCATGCGAAACAAGAAGCCATTGCTGATATTGGTACAAAACCTCAATACTAGGTGTAGCTATTCCTGAGAAAACTGTCAGAAAGTATCTGTTCATGAAAATTAGTATTCATTGCAAGTATGATAAAGTAGCTTAACCAGTATAAACTAGGCAAAGATATTCACGAAAATAAATATACTGTAGCAAAAATGATTAAGGGTCATAAAGCGTGTAATAAGTATTTAGCATATGACATATTCAGTTGAAAATAACAAAGGAATGGCTATGACAGACCTGGCTCCACAGTCCTTATCTTCTTTCCAAACCGACCCCAAAAAAATGTTTTGCAAATATTCGACAAATGCCCCTGCGACAGATTTGACATTAGATATACGACCTCTTTCCTCATGATGGTTTAACATTTATTTGTTATCATGTTACATTTCCGAAAGGCTTAATTGTATCGATTCCTAATCATTGCCTTCAGTTCTATTTTATAGAAAATGCCAGTTGAATTGTATGACATTCATTTGATCAGGTGTGCAAATTTTGCCTGTCGCAAGCTAATAGACAAACAAAAGGCAAAAGGCGGTGCTCTTTTGCAGTGTCTTATTTGTTGATTGGCTTTGTGTCATTGGTTCATATTGGTGTGCCTCTATGTCACTTACCTTCTTTAGGGACTTGAAATGGTTGCAACCTTTGATTGTGGCCTTTCCTGGGTGACCTTTTCTTACTAGTGTAAGATTTTCGATTTTGTGGCCCACAGCTAAATGAAGTATTTTCTTATTTCAAAGTCACAAGATGACTCACTCCCCTTGTAGTTTTACCATTTCATTGATCCAATCAGGAAAATAAAAATAATGATTAAGTCCAGACCTGTGTCTACTCAATTCTACTCAGTTACCGTAACGATGTTAAAGGTCCACCTCAAACAGCTGGGAGTTGTTGATGTGACTGAAATGGGTTTTTGTAATATATTACCGTCCTATCGAGCACAATAGGTCCGAAAATGTCTTTTTGTGTCATAAAGGATAAAGCAAGAGGATTTATATTTCCATTCTCGCTTGTCACTTTTTCTAGCTCGTCCTCCGTAACAGCACTTTATTGGAGTATTACTGTTTCGGTATGGCCCTAATTCAGGGATGATATTTAGACTTTTATGAAGCATATGTTTCTCCGATGATCTCGGACCTCCGTAATGAAATATTATCATGACCTGAAAGTGCACCTTTGAAAGTAATGTTGACGAATCAGTACGTTAAATAATTTACAACCACAGTAAGAAACGGAAAAAAATCATAAACCAATACTTTTTTTTTTGATTAAACAATATTTTACTTCAAGCTTTCAAGAGTCTCAGGTCGGGCTCATCGGAGTCTAACTGTTGGTTTTCTTTTGCTCCAGCATTTCAGTGGTTTCTTGCTGTCGAGTCCTCAACGTTGTCTCACCTCTGTGGTTCTTTGATTTTTGTGTTCACGGAGATGTTGCACTGATGAGTTAGGAGGCCTTCATGCGGACTGAACAAATTATTTGTCTAAATCGCGACGGAAGTAAGGGCGAGGATTGTGGCCACGTAAAATCGATTTAAGCCCCCTTGTGGAAATCTTCCACTGACCGTTCCAATGCGGCTCTTCTGTGGCGATTTATTTATGTTGTTGTTTGTTACTTACTGTGTGTATCACTTGTGTCTTTTGGTTTTGGATGGCCATATGGCCATTTTGTGGGAAAGTAACTGTCCTTATGGCCTTCCTTTGTTTAGGTTTCCATTATGGTCTGGTCGCTTAATGTTTGTATTTCTTTCCCTTTGGTGTCTTTTATGGTTGGAGTAAGTTAATTGTATCAATTCCTGATCTTTGTTTTACTTCTACTTTTCATACATTTACAATACGCATTTATAAACACGATATGGCTAAAGGATCTGACAGTAAGACTTTTGGATTACTATTGATGATTCCATTAGAGTCTGGTTATTTCATGCTTGTGTTTCTTTCCCTTTGGTGTCTCTGGTGAGAGCTGTGGGTTAATTGTACGATTCCTGATCATTGCCTGCACTTCTATTTTTGACTTTTTATTTGTAATAGGCGCCATCTCCTGAACAGCTACCCTCTGACATGGAAAAGCTACACATGTCATTGAGGTTTTGTACCAGTATCAGTAATGACTTCGTGAATCGCGTGAAAGATTGCAGGGCGGTTAGGTAAGGTTTCATCATAGTGTAGTTTACGGGAAACAAAAGGTTTATGTGCGATGTGTCAAAATGTTTCACCTGCGTAACGTAAATAGACCTCAATTTTGCGATTGGACACAGAATGGCAGAAATGCCATACTGCAATGTTAGTCTAATCTGGCTTGTCTAATCAGACAGCACGGATGAGCATGAATACACGTACTAAGCTGAGTCCTCGTTGGTTTGCATATGATATTTTATAACAGAACTGGTACGCACCGGCGGCTGAAAAGATATATAGAGTTTATTCATTCTCCTATTGGATATATGAAATTTTTTGCACTCGTTTCTTTATCGGATTTATTTTTTTACCTCCCGAGGTTTTGAATACCTCCTCGTTGGTTTGCATATGATATTTTATAACAGAACTGGTACGCAACCGTAGCTGAAAAGAACTACAGAGGTTATTCATTATCCTATCGGATAATATGATATTTATTGCACTCGTTTCTTTATCGGATATGTTTTACCTCCCAAGGTTTATAAATCTCATATTTCCAATGGCAGAAATGAATAAACTATATATTACATGCATTTCATCGCAATCCGCTATAGATTTTAGAGGCGTTTGTTTGCTAGTCTAGTCGACCCACTTACATGTACTTTTCGCTGTCATTTCTATTTTCGGTCGGCGGATTAATATATCAACATTTACAGCGTCGCCGGGCGCCATTTTGAAAAGCTGATCAATTCGAGAGATTCAAATGTGTTTGTCAGCCTCGATAGCGCAGTGGTTAACGCGTTCGACTCATGATTAAGAGGTTGTGCGTTCGAATCTAATCGAGGTGTGTCCTTGGGCAAGACACGTTATGATACTGTCTCACTCCGACCAGGTGTAAATGAGTAGCAGTGGTGTAATAGTCACTGTCTTTCTCTCGTGTACGTGAAAACATCCGGAATGAGTGTTTGAGAGCGATTAAATAAGCTTGAAGCTTCCATCGCAATCGAACTTAAATAACTTAGTAAAAACTAAACTAAATGTGATAAATATTTGTAATAAAAGGGATATTTATGGATTCCTGTATACAGATGGGATTAATTTGAATGTTTTACCAGTTTCAAAGTACTATATATATTTTAGCCGGTAAGTAAGCATTTCATATCATCACACGTGGTGCAGATTTGTCCACAGTAGCAGAAGTCTTTGTTATTAGACACAACAACAGCATCAATGTAATTTTCTTTCGACATCAGACGTTGATCTTTCTTATCACACATTAGCTGTATAGACTAGAAACTTTGTATTTCAGGCTAATATTTCATGAACATACAAATGGTGTTCAAAATTACCTTCCATGCCCATGGATTAAGGAGAAATGGAAGGAAACATGGAACTCTGGAAGAGATGCATAATTTATCATATTCTGTAACTTGCAGAAATTTTACAACATCAACAGACATGTTTTCTTAGGAATACATAACACTAGTGTTTCGTTAAAATTAAATGATCATTTTCCTGTATCTCTATTAAACATATGGTACGGGCATTCATAAAATCTACCTCCCCAAAGGGGTTCTAATGGATACCCACAACATTATGGAGCTAAAAAGAGAAAAACAAACACAACAATTATGGTGAACTGCCAAAATTATCACTCATTTATCACATAATAGCACATTGTCTGCCTTGTGTGTTTCTATGTATTTGTACAGGGCCAGTCCACATAGAAAAGCACTGTCAATGTCACTGTCACTATTCAGAATCAGAGCCAACTATTTGCCGAATTATACGATACTTTCTTCTCGAAGGACTGGCATACTGGAATTGACTTGAGTGACTTTCCCCTGTATAGAAGTTGAAGACACCACCTGTAATTGTTGTGGTGCCTTGGAATATGTCGATATATTTCTCTGAGCTGAATGTCTCGCTTGTATTAGATGGTTTGGATTTGATTTATTAGTGATCCCATACGTGAAGATAGAGGCTCAGCAACAGAAAGAGGGGTTGAGTTTGGCTTTTCATTTGCATTTTCAGAACAGTTACTACTTAGTTTTGATTAAGATTTAACACTATGTAAGTTTTCAATTATCTGTACTGTGGCAGTTGGTGAATAAGATCTGATTAGTTAGATCCTTTGGAAGCAAAGAATACACCAAATAAACGAAAATAGCAGACTCGGTTTAATTGAGTCTGTTCATGACCAGTACTGAAATGTGCAACACCGGCCACGCCCTCTAGCACCGGCTTAAGCAGAACTCTATTTTCAAAATGATTCTAAATGAACTCAATGATCCCAAAGGACCAGAAAATATAATCTGCACTATGATGGATGTACTAGGAGACTTTTTACGGCCGCCACACGGCACAGCACCAGCTGTAGTGAAGATACCCGACATTGAGATGAAATGACATTTCAAAGCCCTGTCGCCCAATGAAACCAAGTGGACATGCCGACTCGCACTGCTTTGCCTCGACAGACTTAGATCCTCTAAGCGGTGCCCAGTATCATTGCGCTTTTGAAGCAGGTGCTTCCTAACACTGTGGTTAGTCAGTTTGCTGCCGTCTTTTAATTCTTGGCAATTGGCTTTCATGTTCGGTAGAACCTTATATATTTGTTTCTTTTCTATGGGGATTTCTCTTGAACCAGCAATGGTTGGGATTATTTGGATTCCTTTGGTGATTTATTGCTAGAAAGAATGGGACATCTACTTTATTCATTTCTTTAGGCCTGTGTGGTCTGAAGACTTGTAAGCTTCTACAGGACATTTTAATTAGTTTTCAGAATTATTCCACACTTTTGGTTTGACTTTTCTGACACCCGTTGGGTCATTTCCCCTACGTGTCGTAGTTTGTCTTTCCCGTTTATGGCACAAATACTCGTTCCCATCTGCATCACGGCAAAGTACAATGTCCCCCATCTAAGATTCCTTGCTCAACACCACCTCGCATACATGTACTAGCGAAAATGACACATGTAATAGATTAGTGGTTTGGTATGGATTCTCAGTACCTAGCTTACCTCATTCATATAACTTTTCTATGTCCGAATCTGATTAACTCTTCACTTTTATTAAGCTTGTTACCAAGCCCTTTAACCTACAGATATTGTATTTTCGCCTTTAAAGCTTGATTTGTGTATGGAAACAAGTTGATTTTGATGACATTATGGGGATATCTACTGGACTTGAAATACCGCTCTGGACTGGAAAGAAATCATCTTATAAAAGAAGGTTCATAATGCTCTCCTTTCTGTTTCTTTACATTTACAAGATTATTTCCGAATAGTGTGTCCAACTTCACGGGCAAAAGACTCTCATTGGAGCGACTTTAACCTCTGGAGAGACAGAAATAAAAATCAAAAATGAGTTCCTTTAAGAGCAATGAAAACATTCATAAGAAAGAAGATGGGTCATACTACGTAGTTTCGGCTAATAAAGCCTCATCAGTGACCCTGTAATGATCCGACAAAGAAAGCCAGAGGAAACATACTGCAATTTTGCGAATTTTGAATAGGCAGTCGATTCAAAGACTGATATAAATCAAAACGAGGTCAAAATAATTAAAAACCTGTCTAGAATATGAGTCTAAACCAATAATTTATTTCTGATTTCTCAGAATATTCACGCTGATCTCAAAGGACCAAAAGTAAAATATAAACTGCACTATGATTGATGTACGGGGAGACGTTTTACGGCCGCCTTAAAAAGGCTCATGTCTTATTCCGTTTTCCTTTTTCGTATTCTCATTCACTTGATCTACAATGAACTGGTCAACTTCAGCATCTTTCATCAGATAGCCTCCAAATTTGGAATGAGCCAGACCCTGAATTTGAGGGTCAGGCTGCACTGACTGGTGAGTATTCAGTATTTCATCAAAAATCAAATTGCGATTCTGAGAGAATGTGATTTATTTGCTGGATAGTCAAACTGGTCAGGATAGCTGCCACGATTTGTATGCACACTAGGATTCAGCTTCATGTATACAACAGAAGACAACAAAAATTGGTTTCCTTCTGCTTTTTATTCTAAATATTTGTTTACGTTTAAATTTAGGATAGCCTCTTCTTTCGTCATTTAATGTATTGGCAGCAGGGTCAAGATCTAGGTCATTCATAGAAGCTTGTAGTTTGTACAAAATTAGTTCCGGCTAAAGAGATTTATTTCCCCGGCTAAGAGGAAATATGTCTTCTTAGCAAAAAGAAGAATACCAAGTTTATGTTAAGTAGAAAGCATAGTATTTCTCTGTTATGCTTGTTTTATATGTTCTTAAAACATGTCATGACACATAATTAAAATATTCTGGTGCTTTAACCATTCAGAGATTACGGTCAACAAAGGCTTTATGTGCGATGTGTCAAATTGTTTCACCTCCGTAACGTAAATAGACATCATAGTAATTGGACACAGAATGGCAGAATCGAAGACTGCAATGATTCTAGTATACATACTGGTTCAAACATTATTACTTACCTAAATATGAACCCTTGTTATTATTTATTTTGGGTTGTAACAGGGGGAATTTGGCCTACCCCTGGAAACCACGGTTTTACCTTTTAAAGGTGGGGTTTGAGGGGATCGGAATCATATAGGCGTGTTTTCATGATTTCAAGTGTAATTCGCCATCAACGGAAATGCATCTGTAACTCATTCCAAGTCGGCATGACCGCAACCTGTCTTTTTTCAGTATTTTACATTTTTGCGGGAAATCTGAATGGTAGTTTTAGACGTCCTTTAAGTAACGTTTATTGATGACGTGCAGTTGTATATGTTCTTGTCTTCACGACGTTGTTAGTTACCTGTCATTAAAAATATGTCGCCGAAGAAGACCGGGGTTCCGGTTGAAACGTCCGGCAAAATAAAAGACTTTTAGTTGGTTTTCTTTTGAAAAAAGACTTTGATATATATATTTTTTTTTTGGTTTTGAAAAACAAAAACAATATGGTGGTTTTATGTTGGTTGTTACTCGCAACGGAAAGCACAAAAAGCATTTCTTTTAATTCTGGCAAAAATGTGAATACCTTCTATTTACATAAGATTTGGTACTAAGTTATTTAGACAGGTTGTGGGTATTCCGATGGGCACAAATTGCGCACCCCTTGTGGCTGATATGTTCTTGTTTTGTTATGAAAGAGACTTCATGCTGTCCCTTTCCGTTGAAAACCAATCTGAAATCATTGAAGCCTTTAGCTCAACTTCTAGATATTTGGATGATTTATTAAATATTCACAATACCTATTTCGATGGTTTGATCAGTCAAATTTACCCCCCCCCCCTCCCCCGCCAGATTTTGAGTTAAATAATGCAAATTCTTCTGACACCGAGGCCTCGTTTTTTTATTTACATCTTTCTATTGTAGATGGGTTTGTTTCTTGCAAATTTAATATAAATGCGATGCTTTTGATTTTGAGATTGTTAATTTTCCTTTCTTGCATGGTGATGCTCTTCGTGCGGAATCACACGGCGTTTATATTTCGCAATTAATTCGATTTGCCAGAGTCAAGTAACTGACTTCAACAATCGTAACAAATTGTTGACAGCTAAACTACTTAAGCAGGGTTGTCGGCATCATAAACTTCGCAAAGCCGAGTCAAAATTTTATAGACGTTATTCTGATTTAATTTCTAAATCCAATGCTGGACTGAAATATCTTCTGCAACAAGGTCTATCGGAACCCGAATTTTATGGTGACTTAGTATATAAATTCATAAAAATACATAAATGCATTGACTTTAGCACCCAACTTCGTAAAATCATTTTTCGATTTAAAAAGATAGATGTTATACGATAGACTGCATGCATGGTAGTTAACCCAGTCACGGTTGACCACTTTGCCTCCCTCTTTAATTGTACGCCGGTTGATTAGGCCTCATATTCTATGACGGTTCCAGCGTAAAGGCTTACTGAGAACTATTACTTAGAGAGTATCTAATTTTATGTAGTGATGGTTGGTGCCTGATGCCCTGTCTCTGGTCGGGCCCATCGGAGTCTAACTGTTGGTATTCTTTTGCTCCGGCATTTCAGTGGTTTCTTGCTGTAGAGTCCCCGCCTCTGTGGTTGTTTCATCTCTGTGGTTGTTTGATTTTTGTGTTCACGGAGATGTTGCACTGCTGAGTTAGGAGGCCTTCATGCGGACTGCACAAATTATTTGTCTAAATCGCGACGGAAGTAAGGGCGAGGGTTATGGTCACGTAAAACCGATTTAAGCCCCCCTCCCCACAGTGGAATTTGTTTCACTCACCGTTCCAAGGCGGTTATTCTGTCGCGGTTTACTTTTGTTATCGTTTGTCTTTGAGTGTGTGTATCTGCTACATGTGGGTTTACGGCGTCCCGCAAACCCCCAAGCTGGCAAGACAACCGAGCGTGATCTCTGACAGGTGTACGGGCAGCTGTGTGGTAAGGCTCAAGAAAGGTATCAAATGAATGACAAGAATTATTTACAGTATCTATATACAACAATACTAATACAAAACATCACATTTAGTTGCTTCTGTATCCCACTCACGACGTCCGCCCCGTAGGCAAAACAATGTTCTGTGCTCGGAACGGGGATACGTGAATGCCTACAGAAGCAAACAAAAACAACAACAAAATAAGAAAAAGAAACACAAAACGCGACTGGCCAGATTAAACTAGTTTGTCGACCTTGTTGTCGACCACAAGTTGATTTATATTATTTACGATTCGTATTCACATGAACTTGAAGTCCCGGTAACTTCTTCGTTAACTTGATTCTAGGTGGTTTTCTAGAACCTGTTTATATTGGTCTCGACGGTCTGTAATTGGGTCTGTCCGCCCTTGCTGGACACTGATCCGACAGCGTCGTACCAGTACCTGCTCCTATGTGACAGGGAGCAGCATGTCACCACACATTGTCGTGCCTGCAAATTACGATAATTCGACTAAGATACAGTTCACAAAACATACACACTATATCATGATCCCCTTCCCGGAGAAGTAAGAATATATTCATGCATATACCGTTATTGCGCATGCGCCGACCAGACACACAGGCTGATTAGTGCATGCGACAAATAACCGTACAGCAGCACTCAACTTGACTGTGCACCAAACCACCAGCACCCAGCGCTTGACACAATAATACTCAAAGTTTATGTTTCCTTACTGAGCACTACAGAAATCAATTAATACTCACTACTACTGAGCATAATACCCATCAAATTCGTGCTCACTACATTATCACAGGTAAGAGGCAATTGAACAGACCACGCCTTTGCGCTACCTGGTCAGCCGCCAATTACAGGAAACATAACAAACTCTATTTCATATCCTTCTCCGCGACACGGCTCACAAATAATGCTATTCACAAATTCATTACATTAACAACAGATAGAAACTACAAACAGGAAGATTTTCATCTATTCTCCACAATATTTGTTAGTGTCTCATAAGGACTAACACTGTTTGCCGTAAATTCTTTCTGTATTTGGTAGGCACCACGTCACAACCGTTCTCGTGACGCTGATGACGCAGCTTACGTCATCCACGCCGCTCAGCCCGTTATGACGTGTGGCGACTAAATACTCTCACTTATCATCATCACGTTCTTTTTATGTACATACATGCACAAACCGAGTTCTCAAACAAAAACGGCATTATTACAAAATGAATTCGTAATTCTTCTTGAACAAAATTATTTCTAATCAACATGAACATGCTTATAAAATCAAATTCATCACGGTTGTAAGAGTTTGCCCTGATAAGGAAGATATGGTTAAACCTGTCTTAATTTTACGTCCCCTCTACACCTAATATCATATAGAGACGGGACCACGGTTTTCTAACCACAGCTAGTCAAAAGTCATGGATCGAACAAGTGACCCGACGTTTGTTAATTATATTCTACAAAAGGGGTCTATAAAAGCCTAAATGAATCTAAAATGAGCGGGTCTCAACACTTTACGTCTCACCAACATCTAGGGTCAGAATGAGACAGGGCCTGGCTTAAAAGACTCATTCTACTTCTGGAGAAGCCTGTGATCGATACTGCGACCTCTTGCTGGCAAAGCTAGTAGCCTAATCACTACACCTTCAAAAGTTAATCCAGAATTGGCTTCAGGAAGTTGAGGTATACTAGAAGTAAACCCCTCCAAAACCTACAAGCATGTTCATACAAAAATAATACTAAACATAGATTTAACATATCTTTCAATATACTTTCATTGTCCCGCCACGATGTTGTGTTCAGTCGTTAGAACTTGACCTGCTGCTGAATAGTGTTCGTTTTTCAGGGTTTTTATATCTATGAATACTACCGGAAAATCATGCATACTCATATTAGCTCGCTGAAATCGTGGCGAGGTAAAGATACTGTCCACAATCATAGCCAGATAGCAAAAATCGAGTAGATAATGGATTTGCGTTCAAATAGTATTTCCCATAGGGAAAAATGATGAAACGTCCCTACAAATCAATGGCATGACTGCCGTCAAAAAGAACACTCACAACAACGTGACCGGATTGAAAATTATATATGGCACAATTTGGCGGTTGGCGATTTTTAGGCAAATTTTATAGAAATCCGCCCTATTGCGGCCAACTGTGTGGTAAAAAAATCTCCACAAACCACTCATGCATACATCGTATGATATGTGCATGACTTGTGCATGGAGCAGCGCATTTTACCTACCGTATTTCACCCAAAATATTTCAATCACACCGCCTTGCCATATACCTACTAAAATAATTTAGATGTGCATAAGCACCAGAGAGGTTTCCTATTCCACCTCGTAACAGTATCGCTTTTGATAGTCAATTGGCCATTTTGTGTGAAAGAAACTGTCCTTCTGGCTTTAGGCTATTGATGTTTCCATTAGGGTCTAGTTACTTCCTGTTTTTGTTTTTTTCCCTTTGGTAATTGAATGAGTGTTTTAGTTTTTATTCTCACCAACAACTAAGGTCATACAGAGACGGGACCTCAGTTTAAAGACTCTGTAGAAGTCCGGGATCCATCCTGCGACCTCTGGTTTACAAGGTGACATTCCCTGTGTTTTGCTTATATTATTTTGCTTTGGATGGCCAGTTGCCCATTTTGTGGGAAAGTAACTGTCCTTTTGGCTTTCCGCTATTCATGTTTCCATTAGGGTCTAGTTATTTCTTGTTTGTGTTTCTTTCCCTTTGGTTCGCTGATGGGAGCTAAAATTATTGTATCGATTGCCTTCACTTCCATTTTGCAATCATCTCCGTAACGGAAACAGTAGTTTTAGAAAATATCAAATGTACATGTTGATATAGTTCATAGCATTACAAGGGCCATATAATATCGTCAATACATTAATGTTCAGTTTAGTTATGGTTTTCTATAAGGTCTTTCGCTACTTGGTTCATTGCAATGTTGTCAAGTAACATTGTTTTATTTAATACTTCTTTCAAAACCAGACTTCTGTATTTTATTGTAATGAACCAGTAACATAGGTACACCAGTTTAGCCTAAATTATATTTAATTAACATTGTCACTTCACTTGTTTAAAATTAATATTCAATACAAGTGCTTTAAATCTTTAAAACTTGCACGGACATGCTTTATATGGTACAAGCTATCCTCCGTAACGACGACTTGTTGTGGACAATTGTTCGTATACTTTGTCTACATGTGTGTGTTGTCGTGTTGTTTTGAATAGCCGATTGTCCTTGTCCTCAGAGGGTCCGCCGGATCCGTCTGTTGGTTTTTATTTCAGTTGTTTCGTACTGTATTTGCCTAAACCACGACAGAAGTAAGGGCGAAAATCGATTTAAGCCCCCCCCCCCCCCCCCCGTGTAATTCATTTCACTCACCGCTCCGAGGCGGTTCTTCTGTCGCGTTTATTTTTCTTGTGGTCTGTCTTTGAGTGTGTGTATCGCTTATACTTTTTTGTTTTTGGATAGCCAATTGGCCATTTTGTGGGAAAGTGACTTTCCGTTTGGTTTTCCGCTATTGGTGTTTCCATTAGGGTCTAGTTAATTCGTGTTTGTAGTTCTTTCCCTTTAGTGTCTCTCATGGGAGCTGTGAGTTAATTGTATCGATTCCTGATCATTGCCGTCACTTCTATTTTGTATCTCATGATTCGAACATTAGCCACTGCTATACCGTTAGTTTGCCATAAGTTGAAGTTTGCAAACTTGCACAACAAGATACTGATATTAAAATTTGGTATACTGCTTACGGTACGACAAGGTTATTTTTTTCGATGTTTCCAATCAATGATTAGGTCATTTTTCGAAGACTCACTGTCCGACCCACAGTATCAAAAAAAACTGTAAGAGTTCTATCGAATTCCCTATCGTATCTGAAGTCGATGAGGTTTTGAGTATGGTATATTGTTTCATTTGATGTTTAACGTCAACGTCAATACTGATACTGTAAAGGTCATTTTGGAGACATTGCTTCCAATTTTGTGGGACTTTTACCCGACAGTGAGATGAAATGACTTCTCAAGCCCTGCCGCCCAATGTAACCGATAGGGTTTATAAGCATGGAAGGTCCGATTCGCACCGCTTTACCTGGGCAGGCTTAGATCTTCTAAGCGGTTTACATTTACTACGCAAAGCCTTTTCAAAATTTTATAGACGCCATTCTGATTTAATTTCAAAATTCAATATTTGACTTAAATCTCTTCTGCAACAAGGTCTATCGGAACCCGAATCTTATGGTGACTTAGTTTATAAATTCAGAAAAATATATAACCGCAATGACTTCAGCAACCAATTTCGTAAAATCATTCTTCGATATAAAAAGATTGGGTACAACATGGATGTTATACGACAGACTGCATGTATGGTAGATAACCCAATCACGGTTGGCAACTTTGCTTCCCTCTTTAATTGCACGCCGGTGGGTCGGGCCTCAGATTCTATGATGGCTCCAACGTAAAGGCTTATTGAGAATTAGAGAGATCTAATTCTTGGTAATGTTGGTTGGTGCCTGATGCTCTGTCTCTGGTCGGGCCCATCGGAGTCTAACTATTGGTTTATTTTGCTCCAGCATTTCAGTGGTTTCTTGCTGTCGAGTCCTCACCGTTGTCTCACCTCTGTGGTTCTTTGATTTTTTGTGTTCACGGAGATGTTGCACTGATGAGTTAGGAGGCCTTCATGCGGACTGAACAAATTATTTGTCTAAATCGCGACGGAAGTAAGGGCAAGGATTGTGGCCACGTAAAATCGATTTAAGCCCCCCCCCCACCCCCCAGTGGAAATCTTTCCACTGACCGTTCCAAGGCGGTTCTTCTGTGGCGGTTTATTTATGTTGTTGTTTGTTACTTACTGTGTGTGTCACTTGTGTCTATTTATTTTGGATGGCCATATGGCCATTTTGTGGGAAAGTAACTGTCCTTATGGCCTTCCTTTGTTTAGGTTTCCATTATGGTCTGGTCGCTTAATGTTTGTGTTTCTTTCCCTTTGTTGTCTTCGGTGGGTGGAGTAAGTTAATTGTATCGATTCCTGATCTTTGTTTCATCATCGGAGTCTAACTGTTGGTTTTCTTTTGCTCCAGCATTTCAGTGGTTTCTTGCTGTCTAGTCCTCACCGTTGTCTCACCTCTGTGGTTCTTTGATTTTTGTGTTCACGGAGATGTTGCACTGATGAGTTAGGAGGCCTTCATGCGGACTGAACAAATTATTTGTCTAAATCGCGACGGAAGTAAGGGCGAGGATTGTGGCCACGTAAAATCGATTTAAGCCCCCCCCCCTCCCCCGGTGGAAATCTTCCACTGACCGTTCCAAGGCGGCTCTTCTGAGTCGATTTATTTATGCTGTTGTTTGTTGCTTACTGGGTGTATCACTTGTGTCTTTTAATTTTGGATGGCCATATGGCCATTTTGTGGGAAAGTAACTGTCCTTATGGCCTTCCTTTGTTTAGGTTTCCATTATGCTCTGGTCGCTCAATGTTTGTATTTCTTTCCCTTTGGTGTCTTTTATAGGTGGAGTAAGTTAATTGTATCAATTCCTGATCTTTGTTTTACTTCTACTTCACAAGTACTCGTGTGCGAATCGGTTTCAGCTCTGCAAGGAAGAATCATGCAGCCCATCTATTTCTCCAAGCCCCGATAGGCGGTGGTCGTTTAAGTATGGTGTTATGCTAAACTCCACACCTAAACAACAAACAAATGTGATTCATTAAACATTTATTGAAGTATGTACAACAACGGGTTATGAGCAATTTCCCTTAAGGAATTCACTTCAAGGCATTTATTCTTGTAACAAAAGGACACACTGTGTGTTCATAATTGTTTTATTGCCTCCTGTGATATACTGTCTATAGCAGATCAAAGGCGGTCCTTAATAGGGTGATCAGTAGCTCTTGTGGAATCCCCTGACCGAGGCACTTAAGAGGAAAATCAATAATGTACATACTAGTCAACAGTTGATAAATTATTGATTTTCCCCAAGACGGCCCCTTACCTGTTGAAAACAGAGGACTTCTCTACAGTCAGCACTGAGGGCTATGTAATATTATGTAAGGAAATGTCCTCAATAATCAAGAATAAATGCTTTTAAACATGACCGGATGGTTTTCATACTTCAGAACAGCATTGGTTTTCGAGCAAAGTAAGTGAGCATAAACTTTCAGTAGGACCCTGTGTTCTGCATACTTTAATGAACACTAAAAGAATTGCCTATAAAAACTTTTGATCCATAATGTGGCGAAAAACGCTTGTTTCAGGGCTTTGTTTGTTTGTTTGAAATGACTTGTAACGTCCTTTCACTATTTAAATAATTTTGCAGACGTTGCTTTCAATTTGTAGGGTATTCTACTCGACATTGAGATGAAATGTCATCTCAAGCCATGTCGCCTTGTTGCAGGCTAAAATTGTAAGAAGACAATCGCTCGCAGTTTTTCTTATTAACAGTGGAAGAACGCTGTTCATGTCATAAAGTCGCCATGATCCATTCATATTGGAGAGAACCGTGGCTTGTTTTTACGTTACTGAATGTCTATGGGAGGTCGCGTGAGTCAATGTAGTTATCAAGGTGTGGACAATATTTGCATCCAAATAGTTAATTATAGTAATTATAGGGGGTTTCTGTAAATTCAATGAGAATGAAAATTTAATTTGATAAATGGTGTAGAAGTAAATGTTCAGTTGCAAGAATTAAAAAATGGTATAGGAATTGAAAAACCTTAACCAACTGTCCTTTTTTCTACAATACAAAAGGTCATACGCATTTGTAGCAAAAGTCAAGAATGTAGGTACAGTAGTTTCTGAAAAAATCTTTGAAGGCACGACACAAAGATACACAGATTCATAAACACTAGGAAAAGAAAATCAAAGCACTGAAAGTGTTGAGGTGTCGACTACTGTCTCTGAGTGTAGGCTGAGAGAATAGTCCTGAACTTAGACTTTTTCGTTCAACCCTTAAATATCAGCGTTTTAAGTGTAGGCCTGATCAGACGCCGCGTTATGTTGCCTTGTGTGGCGTCTGTTTATTACCTAACCACGGTTACCTGATTCACCAGCTAGGAACCGTTATTGCACTGATAGCATTTTGGAGGTTCTCTAGTTTATTTATCTTTGAATTTAAATGCATTTATTTATTTACTTGACCTTGCCCAAAATCTTAGCTTTATCGTGTGCCCTTCTGTATACATGTATTCACTATAATAGGAGCAACACAGCAGATTCTTCTTACTGCAGTTACAATATTCCATTGAAAGTGCAAAACAAGCTTTGCTGAAAATGTTTTTTTTTTTTTTTTTTTTTTGTGTTAAAACACTTTGACCACTTAATTGCCTTTTTTGAATGTATATCCTAAGGCTTGTTTTGCTGGCCGGAATCAAACTATCTGTATATAGCTCAGAATTTTCAACAGTTTCCGTTACGTGCCCGCTGAGGTCCGTGGGCTTTGGTTGATTTCGTCTACATACGATAGACGCCTAAGATGCCAATGACAACAGTTCTCGTCTGCTTTGTTGTTTACTGTCATTGATGCAAACAATGTAAACACAGATCGAACAGCTCAACTACGAGCAGTTTGATCAGCTTCCACGCTGTTTGCCGAGATGCAAAAGTATGTGTAAAAAAAGTTTGAAAAGTATATAAAGCAGACGGCATAAACAGTCGCCGTATATGTTCTGTAGTGACGACAGTCCTGAACTGCGATTTAACCCTGAAATACCAGTATTTTAAGAAAATACTGTAGACCGTGATCAAATGCCGTTTTCTCTGGCGTCTATCTGGGTCGACAATGTTTATCAAACCCAACACGAGATTCCTGTCCAGATTCTGACTGCCTGGAAAGGCACCTAGACCTGCATATCCAAACACTAAGGACCATTTTGGTAGATGTGAAACCAACATCTGAATTAGCCAATTTTGTTCAAACCTCTGTGGTCTAGGGGGTAAGAGGGCTGACTCCTCATCATTAGGTATTTCACCACTGTGGCCACATTGGAGCACACCAAGTTGTGCAATGGAAGGCCAGATGTTTTTTCTTCTCGGGGTTCTCCGTTTTTATGCCCCGCCAAAAAGTGAGGAGGGGCATATGCGTAAGTCTGTACGTAAAACATTGTAGTATTGTTCTTTTCTTTGCAACTTGTCCTGTTGTATTTGATATTGGGCATTGAAACATGCAACACATTTCAGACATGCATTGAAATTGTGCAAAACGGAAACAGGATTCTGGTCCACCCACAGTGTAGAATTATGTTCCCTTGGACGACTTAATTAAACATTTGGCCATATGTGTAGCATATGAGGTTAAATAATACCATTCGTGTCTCTGCAACTCCTACAGTATTTGCTGCAGGACATTGTTACTTCCAACACTGTTCAGACATGCATTGCACAAGCGCATTAAGGAAACAGAATTCTGATAAATCCCTTATTGCTGAATAATGTCCCCTTGAACGACTTAAACTTTTTCTAGTTTATGAGGTTAAATAGTACTGTTCGTGTCTCTGCAACTCCTCCTACAGTATTTGATGCAAGACATTGAACCGACAACGGAATATGTACTTAAAGGAACAAGATTCTGATCCAGTCCCTTATTACAGAAGTTTTCCCCCTTGAACGACTTAAACCATTTTGGCCATACGAATATCATATGAGGTTAAATAGTACAGTTCGTGTACCCGCAACTCCTTCTACAGTATTTGATGCAGGACATTGAACAGGCAACGCCGTTGTGACATGAATTGAATATGTGTCTAAAGGAACAAGATTCTGAGCCAGTCCCTTATTACAGAAGAATGTCCCCTTGAACGACTTAAACCATTTTGGCCATACGAATATCATATTAGGTTAAATAGTACAGTTCGTGTACCCGCAACTCCTTCTACAGTATTTGATGAAGGACATTGAACCGGCAACGCCGTTTAGACATGAATTGAATATGTGTCTAAAGGAACAAGATTCTGATCCAGTCCCTTATTTCAGAAGAATGTCCCCTTGAACGACTTAAAACATTTTGGCCATATGAGTAGCATATGAGGTTAAATAGTACTGTTCGGGTCTCCATGACTCCTACAGTGTTTGGTGCGACACAGTTCAGACATGCACTGGACAATTGCATAAAAGAAACATGCGTTGTGGATTCTCCACAATAAAAGAATTAGGTTATATTTTCCATGTATTAAATATAGTTATAATATGCTACATAAGGCACATTAACTTTACAATAGGTTGCATTACAATTACGGACGTAACGTCGCGACGCTAACGTCGTTGCTAGGGAGTCAGGATAGTAACAACATGGAGTAACAGGAACAAACAGTTGAGGAACATTGCAGAGAGGACAAAACAATTACAGGAACAATACAGAAGGAACAGTTGACAGAAAGGAACATAACAAATATTGGAACAGTACATATAAGAACATAGAAGTTAGGCAAACAACACTAAGAGACTTCAGATAAATATATATACAGGAATCACAGAAATACCTCACATGGACATAGCAATATTCAAATACAGGACAAAAAGTATTTGACATTAACATTTTACCACTTAAGATATCCTAGCATTCATCATAATTTTATGTGGCATTGATAATATACATGTAACATTCTGTTGTTCTTATTAAATTGTGTTTTGCCACATAATTGGTGCCGGAACCAGAGAATTGAACTTTAAGGGCTAAATCTACTTCTTCACATGAAAATGGAGACATCGACAAACGCAGTTCCATTAACAACACAAACCTACCGTACTAGTCCTTGCTGGATCTGCAAAGGCGATCACTGGAATGACTGTTGTACGAAATATAAAACAGCAGAAGCCACAAGGCAGAAAATTCAAATACAAGGGAAATGTTATATTTGCCTTTTTGCTTTTCAAAACAGGTTTGCTATTATTGTAAACGATATTGTCACCATCACAGGAGTCAGTGTCTACATAAATTCGGATCCTAAAACAGACGATGGCACAGACAACCAGTGGAACAAAGAAACTGCAACATAAGACTGGAATTAATACGGAGCAAGAATCAGAGGGCAACACGGAAGAATTGCGGCACAAGGAACATCAAATGGCTGACTGTATAAATGAAAAATGCAGCCTTGAAAGAGAAGATCTGTAAATTGGCGAAGGAAAATGAACTGCTTCGAGTATCTCAGATGCAATGTAATAAAAAGACACAGCAGCAAACTGACGAAATTAGTCAGTTAAAAGGAAGAATAATAAAGCTGGAACAAAAAGACAGTAACTTTGATGAGTCACAGGTCATGGACAGTGTTGCAAGGCAGTTATCTGATCTGTTTAGTAAGATGAACACTTACAATAAAGCGCGATTGAGACACGTCCAAAAAGGAACACATGTGAATTTAAAAGGGCGACTATCCAAGATCTCTCATTAAATAAACTTATTGAGCTATTTCAATTGCTAATAACTGCTGTTCAAAATGCTGATATGAAACTAATTCATACTTCAGACACAACAGAAAATTCGAACACACAAGAGAAACAGATTTGAAACATAAGCGTATATAATCATGGACGTATGTACTTGCCTTTCGACAGATGCAAAGTATGTTTCTAACGGTAATTTTAAAGCTCTTTATGCCTTTATAACTTATGTTTATTTTATTACCAATGGTAAACTGACACCCAGTTAAAATCTTCTGTTGCGGGAGTGTTGTGGATTCTCCACAATAAAAGTATACGGTTATATTTTCCATGTATTTAATATAGTTATATTACGCTATATTAGGCACATTAACTTTACAATAGATTGCATTACAATTACGGACGCAACGTCGCAACGTTTACGTCGTTGCTAGGGAGTCAGGATAGTAACAACATGGAGTAACAGGAACAAACAATTACAGGAACAATACAGAAGGAACAGTTGACAGAAAGGAACATAACAAATATTGGAACAGTACATATAAGAACATAGAAGTTAGGTAAACAGCACTAAGAGACTTCAGATAAATATATATACAGGAACAGACCTGGGGTAATTGTTTTCTGTATTCTTATTCGAATACTATTTAAATACATTTTTTGAGTATTTGTGAAGTATTCTGTATTCGTGGATTTTTTAGAATAAAAGTATTTGTACTCGAATACATTTCAAAAGTCATGTATTCATGAATAGTTTTACGAGTACATTATGAATACTTTTGCTCTTTACAAAAAAAAATGAAACAATACATAAATGTTTTTATTGATGTGACGTAAGTCCTTGACTGCTCATGTAGGAACTTCTGAAATTACTATTAGATGGTTTAATACAATACATAACAGAAATCTAAGAATATTGGTTGATTTATTTGACTGCATTGGTGCAAATAAAAGCTTTTAAGATGACAAACATTTCATTATTATGTTTTCGTATTTTCTGTGTGTGTGTGTGTGTGTGTGTGTGTGTGTGTTAACATTTTCGTGTCCGCTCCATAACTTTTGAACCGCTAGACATATTTTCATGAAACTTCACATAAATGTTAAACACCATGAGACGACGTGCAGAACACATGAACCGTAACTCTTGCTTTTCTACTTTCAGAGTTATTGCCCTTTGAATGTTACGAGTTTTACCATACACTTGTGTCCGCTCTGTAACTTTAAAACCGTTGAGATAATTTCATGAAACTTCAAACAAATGTAAAGCAAGATAATAGGATGGGCAGAACACAAGAACCACAACTCTTGTTTGCATACATTACAAATTATTTCCCTTTGAAGATTGTAAATTATGTATCTGCTAACATCTTCGTGTCTTCTCCATTACTTTTAAATGGCTTGACATATTTTCATGAAACTCCACACTTATGTTGAACACCATGAGACGACGTGCAGAACACATGAACCATAACTCTTGCTTTCCTAATTTTAGAGTTATTGCCCTTTGAATCTTGAAAATGGCCATTCTATGGAATATGGCCTGTATATGCAAAGAAGCTTTTGACATTGCTATTTTCAGCTGAGGTGATGGCACTGGCCGGGTGTATACGCCCCACTGGGCACTTTTGTCTAGTTATGATTATATTGCTTTTAAAGTGACTGGCATTATAATTTGTTGACTGAGAGGTATGAAAAACAGAAGAAAATAACATCTGTTTTCAATTAGATATTTTTATTCAGAGACACTTCAATCACAAATAACTCACAATCATGGCCGACCACTGTGGCACATGACTATTTCTAGTCTGTTCTTACAAATGTATCAATTTGTTACTATATGATGTTTTAGACTGATTTGTGCTGATTGCATAAAATAATTTCTGCTACTCCTCTATGTCCAGTGAACTCTTCAATTTGTATTATTCGACAGGTCCATTTCAATTTAAGAGGCGTCTTCTTACTTTTACTATTTTTGCAAAATTTAGAAAATTAGAAAGTACTGTACACTTTGATCAGACACTTTATTCTGTGACATATGGTCTTAATCTACACTGCCAAGGTCCCGTTTTAAGGGACTGTAGGCATTACTGTGTATAATTGTAAAGTTACCTGTATGTCATCTTCCAATAGATTGCCTCAGGATAGAGAGATAGGTGTTTTTACAACTGAACATGCCACAAAAACCTACAAATTACCCAAATTATTATGTAATTCCAAATACTGGTTAATTGATGAGCTTTGTCTCCCTGTTGATAACATATTAAAATCATACACCAAAAAAAAAATTGCCTAACTAGTAAAATGAAAGTGAAGGCAATCTGAAAACTGAAATCCCAAAAGTAGAAATACAAGGCAATAGGCAAACTGATTGATTTATTATGTGCTGGCCACCTTTGACACTTGTTTCTCACAAGAAACAGACACAATAATGGCCCTTATTTAGTTTCAGCAGTATATGAATCGATAATACGAAAACATGCCTATACAAATACATTGTAAATTTTATCACCAAAAAATCACCAATTTTAAGATGAAAAATTGTGATATTTTTCTTATTTCTGCTCAAAATACAGATTGTGGGTACTTGTTATAATCACCTCATTTTATAATCACAGACAAAATCCCCCATCCCCCAACAAATTCTCCCCCACCATTTGTTTAGGTGGAAAAAATCCCCTTTGGACATAATCCCAGCTGCTGTTTGTGAAGGTGGACAAAATCCCCCACACCTCCACATGCACAATTACTGATTTTTGAAAATCAATTTTGTATGTACATGTATCATTTTAAAAACTGCAGATTCCAAATCATATTTGGAATATCATAGCTATATTGGTGCTAATGGAGAAATTATTGCAACAAGCAGCTACAACAGGTGACATAATACAGAACAGTAAAATCATCAATGTGACTAAATTCTAACAATTAATAAGAACATTAAAAATGAAACAAAGTACTTCTTTAGTCATGGCAAAAGATTAAATTCATTGAACTGACTTAATAGCATAATGTGTATTTACATCATGAAATTTATAAAGAAATGTGTTAAAAAGTCATCCCAATAATCAAGCAGAATTTTCAAAAGTGATACATTATCCTAATGAGGCAGTTCTAATGAGTACCCATAATCTGTATGTTAGAGCTGAAATAAGAAAAATTGGGTTTACATCAAACCCCAGTTTTACTGTATAAAAGTGGGGTTCAAGTGGGTCAGAATTGTATAGGTGTGTATGTGATGTACTTGGTAATGTAATTCATCAATCATCAGCTTTTGATTGATAAATGCTGCAGACACTACAAATGACCTGTGTCATACAAGATCCTGCACACCTTCATTGATTGTGTCTTAAATTGTTCTAGAGAAAACATAGAGATGTGTATCTGTCTATGACCCAAACATTACTACAGTCACCATGTGTTTTTGTTTTGTATAAGTCCTCCATTTTGATTGAAATGTATTAAAAAGTATTCTAAAAGTATTTGAATACATTTGCAAAGTATTTGTATTCTCATTCGAATACATTCATAAAAAAATGTATTTTTATTTGTATTCTGTATTCGTGAAATGCAAAGTATTTGTATTTGTATTCAAATGCTTTTGAAAGTATTCGACCCCAGGCCTGTACAGGAATCACAGAAATACCTCACATGGACATAGCAATATACTAATACAGGACAAGAAAGTATGTGACATTAACATTTTACCACTTAAGATATCTTAGCATTCATCATATTTTTATGTGGCATTGATAATACACATGTAACATTCTGTTGTTCTATTAAATTGTGTTTTGCCACAACATGATTCTGATCCAGCCGTTTTTTCCAGAATCATTTCCCATAGAACGACTTAAACATTTAGCCATATGTCTCTTGGAGAATGTTGCAGTATCTAGTTTAATTAGAATATGTGCCTGTCTACTCCATAGGTCATGCAAGAGGCGTTTGGCGGGGGCATTCATCACCATTAGTGATTGACTACTTTATATTATTACTTTTAGACTTTGGTTTGTGGTATAATTTTGTAAGGAACGTAAAGATCCAGATCGGACATCGTAGAACGAGGCGTCCGAACAGTCTACACTATATGCACTATATGCAAACTGGTTTCATAGTGACCTTGACTGAAGTTTAAACCTCAAATGCATGAAATCTGGTTTCGCCTGTCAGATAATCGCATAATGCTGAAGGAAGCTAAAATTAGTGCCGTGTATAAAAAGCGCATTATTGGGTTTTGCATAGCGCTATTGATAAACCAACTGACCTAACATTGATAAAAACAGAACTATTTTTAACCGAAATCTTGGTTTTCCAAAAGTGGTCACGTGGTTCAGTTCTTTGCTTTATAACCTTGGGTCAAATGGTAAACCAGTCGACCAAAACATCTGTGTATACCATAGGCATACTATATATGTCGAGGGTATGCATAAATAAAGAGTAACATGTCTAGTCTTTTCATCCCGTCCGTGGATCTCTAATGTTTATTTCGTGTAATCAGTTCAGAAGTATTCGATTTTGTCTACCTTAAAAACACTTGTCCCGTCTTTATTTACTTCCCTTTTATACAAGATCATTACGGGTTTGCCGAATTCAGTTTGAACAGATACTCTTCGTTTGCCAACTTGTCCCCAACGTAAGTCCTGAAAAGAAAAACAGGAGAAATCATATTCATTATAATAAAACTACACTTTTTATAGAGAAAAGTCGGTTAACAATAGTATATATTATTTTCCTGATTGTCGCTTCAAAACATAGATTTTGGGCACTCTCAAGCAAGCAAAGTTAGAGAAGATGAACACTTCTCGAAATTCATAACTTTTAACAAGTACAGCTTAAACAGATGAGCACTTCTATTTCAGAATCAAAAGCAACTACAGCGGCACCAGAATACAGTTCCCCCATTTTAAAACATCAAGAAGCTACAGTTGAAGCAGATGAAATCATTTTTCAAGAACTCTAACAACTACAACTAGTCCTTTGAGATCAGCGTGAATATTCTGAGATATCGGAAATATATTATTGGTTTAGACACATATTCTAGACAGGTTTTTAATTATTTGGACCCCATTTTGATTTATATCAGTCTTTGAATCGACTGCCTATTCGAAATTCGCAAAATTGCAGTATGTTTCATCTGGCTTTTTTTGCCGGATCATTACAGGGTCACTGATGAGGCTTTATTAGCCGAAACTACGTAGTATGACCCATCTTCTTACTTATGAATGTTTTCATTGCTCTTAAAGGAACCCATGTTTGATTTTTTTTAAGCCACTGAACCGTTCTTTTATTTCAGAATATGTAGCAACTAGCAACTAGCAATGAAGAAGATGCAAGTCTTTTTCAAGAACTCTAGAGATACCAACACAAGCCGATGAATATTGCTTCTATTTCAGACCCAAAAAAGCAACTACAGCTGAAGCGGATGACAATTTTATTCAAGCGCCTCCAGCAGTTTTAGTAACTCTAGCAATTTCAGAATCTCTAGCGGTTTCAAAAACTGTAGCAATTATAGTTAACTAGGAAAACACATCTTCTATTCAGAACCTCCCTCCAGCAATTTTAGAAACTTTAGCAATTACAGTTATAGGGATGCAAACTTCTTATATTTCAAACAATCAAAAAATTTCAGAAACACTAACAATAACAGTTAACGGGGAAAACCACTTCTCAGAACATCTAGCAATTAATGTTAACGAGGAATTCAAGAAAGTGGTAGTTAAATTTTATGTTGATGAACATTTCTTCTTTTTTTTCAGAAAATCAACCAGCTACAAATGTAGCAGATGAGCATTTATCTTATTTCCTCTAATGAATACAGTTAGTTTTTGTTTCGAACCAACTAGCAAATTAACTTAAGAAGAACACTTTACCTAGGACATCAAGCAACAACAGCTGAACAAGATGAATATTGAAGCAGCTAAAATTGAAGCATCTCCTATTTTAGAATCTCTAGAAAGTACAGACGAAGTAAATAAAAATTATATTACCGAACAAATAGCAACTACATTTGAAACTGTGCCTATTTTATAATCTCTAGCTCTACGCCTAAAGTAGGTCAAAATTCTATTTCTGAACATGAAGCAACTACAGCTGAAGCATCTCATATTTAAGAATCTCCGGCAACTACATCTGAAACAGGGACACATTCTAAATTAAATTAATTGCAGAATAAGGCGATAAATAATGTTTCAAAACCTCTGTCAGCTAAAGCTGAAGAAGATAGAAATACTATTACAGAAAACAGACAGACAGGTCTCTATTTTAGCACCTCTAGAAACTAAAGCTAAAGCAAATAAAAAATAGATTACTGTTTGCAATTACAGCTTAAGCTGATTAACGATTTTCCTATTTCAGAAACATTTGTAATTATTTTAATTTTGAGATATCTACTACTACAACCGAAGCAGATTGAAATTATATCACATTTTTTTAATAACAGCTTAAGCCGATTAACGATTTCCTTTTTCAGCATTAACAGATTAACTTATTTTAACATATGACGTCGCGTCTGAGAGTGTATGGTAATAATCTGAGAGTGTATGGTATATATAGAGACGCCAGGTAATATTTTCGATAGTCCACTTGTGGATTAAATATACACGTACGACGTCCTTAACGACGTCGCGTTTACTTATCGCGGAATATTGACATTTTTATTAAACAATCGTGAATAAAATGCGATATAAATTTCATATGATAAATAGAATTTTGCATTTGTGCTCATGTATTATTGAACTTATTTTTTAATTACAGCTTAAGCCGATTAACGATTTCCTTTTTCAGCATTAACAGATTAACTCATTTTAACATATGACGTCGCGTCTGAGAGTGTATGGTAATAATCTGAGAGTGTATGGTATATATAGAGACGCCAGGTAATATTTTCGATAATCCACTAGTGGATTAAATATGCACGTACGACGTCCTTGACGACGTCGCGTTTACTTATGGCGGAATATTGACATTTTTATTAAACAATCGTGAATAAAATGCGTTTTAAATTTCATATGATAAATAGAATCTTGCATTTGTGCTCATGTATTATTGAATTTATTAAACGCGTTGAAGAAAACGGATAAAGTGCTCGACAAAGACTCGCATTTTATCACTTTTCCTCAACGAGTTTAATAAATTCAATAATACATAAACGCTCATGTAAGATCCTCTATTTAAAATAGATATCTAGCAGCTACAGCTGAAGCAGATGGAAAAGCTTGCAACTATATTTTATAAGCCTCGTCTCATATTTCTCATTTATCAGTTACCTCTATATTAATTGCATTGTAACGCACTGACCTGATAAAGATATGCTATTTCAGGACAAGCGAGCTTTATCAGGTCAACGTGACATTGCAGTTTTTGAATGAAGCGGACTACCGGCAAAAAGGCAAATTGGAAACAAATACGTTAAAAGAATATCAAAAGAAAAATAACGATCAGCTGATAGTAAATATACTGACCGATTATATTCCGCACCAGAATGTTGGGTCGCAATGAAGACAATCGATTACTGATCGTAAATTGCATATTTTAAAGAGTTTACAGGAAGGTAAACTGATAAATACATGTAGAATACCAGGTTCGTGTAAATTTGATATCAAGTTTATCAGGCTCGGCTTCGAGAACGCATGTAGAATCGCTCGTCAATTCTCGCGATTCTACTAGCGTTCTCGAAGCCTTGCCTGATAAACTTGATATCAAAAGACACGAACCTGGTATTCTCTATTTATCAGGCGGTAAACAATTACGCCTACAAAGAGATACAAGAGGAGCTTAACAGTGTAATAAGCAGAGATAGCTGGTATTCTGGTGGGGAAAGAACACGTTTCTTAAACTACAACTGAGAAAAAGAAAACATTAAGAAAATGCACTATTGAAATGGGCAAGTTTCAGGTGGATGGTTGGTTGGATTAACGTCCCCGTGAACACTGTATAGGTCATTGTCGAGACATTGCTTCCAGTTTTGGGGCATTTTACCAGACATTGAGATGAAATGACTGCTGAAGCCCTGCCGCCCAATGAAACCAATAGGGTTGTCAGGCCTCAGATTCTATGACGGTTCCAGCGTAAAGGCTTATGTTGGTTGGTACCTGATCTTCTGACTCTAGTCGGGCCGATCGGAGTCTAACTGTTGGTTTTCTTTTGCTTCAGCATTTCGGTGATTTCTTGGTGTCGAGTCCACATCGTTGTTTCATTGATGTGGTTGTTTGATTTCAGTGTTCACGGAGATGTTGCACTGATGAGTTAGGTGCCTTCATGCGGACTGAACAAATTATTTGTCTTTGCCCCCCCCCCCCCCACCCCACCCCAAGTGGAATTCCTTTCCGTTGACCGTTCCAATGCGGGTTTATTTTTGTTATGGTTTGTCGTTTGGTGTTTGCGTCGCTTATTTTATTTGGATAGCCTATTGGCCATGTTGTGGGAAAGAAACTGTCCTTTTGGCTTCCCGCAATTGGTGTTTCCATTAGGGTCTGTTGTTTCGTGTTTGTGTTTCGTTCCCTTTGGTGTCTCTCATGGGAGCTGTGGGTTAATCATATCGATTTCTGATCATTGCCTCCACTTCTATTTTATGTGCATGGACGGTCCGACTCACACAACTTTTCCTGGGCGGGCTTAGAACCTCCAAAAGTCCTACTTTTTAGTTCTCCATATCTCCAGGCATTTCCGTTCTAAATGAAGCTAAACTGATTTTCACGATTGTCAATCATTGTAACCTTAGAAATAACTTTAAAATAAATAATCTTTAGATACTCATCATCAGGAATCGTTCATTGTAACAGTTTACATTGTATTCGGAAAAGATGTACATATTTTAGGCTAATGTCCAATTTGGTCACACAGGCTTTTGATTTTTTTAATATAAATATTATTCGACAGACTGCAAGCGTGGTAGTTAACCCTATCTCGGTTGATAACTTTGCTTCCTTCTTTAATTGCCTAACAGTGGGTCGGGCCTCAGTCTCTATGGCGGCTGCGGTCTAAAGGCTTACCTTTTAATAAAGTCAGTTGATGCTGATTCTTTGTCTCTGTTCGGGTCCACAGGAGTCCACATTTGCTTCAATATTTCAGTTATTTCATTCTTTCGAGTCCTAAGCGTTGTTTTCGGGCCTCCGTGGCCTAGTGGATAAGAGCGCTGACTCTTAATCATGAGGTCTCTCACCGCTGTGGTTCGAGCCTCGCTCGGGTCACATGTGAGACGCCAAGTTCTGTAACGGAAGGTCAGGTGGTCTTTCTCTGGGTACTCCGGTTTTCGCCCACCTCTGATTAACGATCGGCTCGATATGAGTGAAATAATCTTGAAAGGGTTGTAAAACCAACCCCCCCCCCCCCCCCCCCGGAAAAAAAAACCTAAGCGTTGTTATATCTCTGTTTTTATGTTCTCGGAGATGTTGCATTGAGATAGAAACACTTCATGCGGTCTTTAACAATTAATTTATCTTAACCGGGCGAGGATTGTGGCCGATTTAGGTTCCCAATAAAAAATTCTAGTGACTGCTCGCTCCATGCCAGTAGGTCTGTTGTGGCTTATAAATGTCTTTCTTTGTCTTTGCAGGTATATACTGCTATTATCTGTTTTAATTTGGTTGATGATTCCGTCCCTTTATTATCTTGGGTGGAAGGTGTAAGACAATTTTATCGATTCCTGATTATTGCCTTCACTTCTACATTGTATGGGTGAAAATCAAAACCGTGTGTCTTTCGGAAACAATTGAAGCATGTGAACTGGAAATTAATAAATGCAGTAAGGTTAATGTTTTAATGTATTACATGAGTATTCAAGATCAAGGTCATTCCTGGACCTTAGCCCAAGGTCATTCAGATATAAAATTTTAAAATATGTTTTCTCAGAATCCACTTAACCATTTTTCAACACTTAAAATCTGTTAGAAACAAGGAAATGAAAATAAAATGGTGACCAGTACGGCTGCTATGCCTATATGTAGCAAATACACTTCAAAAACTTTCTTCTCCGGCACCAATAAGCCGGTTGCCTTGAAACTTGGTACTTGGCATTTGGGACCCGGGCCGATTGCTCAAATGATGACTCTGGCCTCACCCTGGCTTAATTTATGCCTTAAAAGTGGATTTATTTTCGGAAATTATTGTTGCCTGTTAATTTTAAATTTATATATGTAATAGATTAAATGAATAAATGAAGCTCCATGAGTACCAAAGGTTAAAGTAACTTCTATCCGAAGGTCACTGAAATATCAAAATATAAAAAAAAAACTTATTTAAAACAAAACAAAACAAAACAAAACAAAACAAAAAAAACGCTGGGAAAAATGGTCAGTCGGTCCGGGTCACATGACCATGGTTACCGCCATGACCAAATGTGGTAAACACTTTTCAAAATCTTCTTCTGTGGTACTTGTTGGCCAATTGCTTTGAAACGTGAAATGTGGCACTGGAGATTGAAGAATGACATTCTATTTTAGGAAAGGGCCGATCATCATGGTCCTCTTATTTTTCTTAGCTGCTTAATATTTCTTCTTCTTCTTCTTTAGAATTGTGTTGTTGTTCGAGCCTTACCCCAGTTTTCCCTGTATTCTTCGGTTTCAGTGCATCGAAATCCTTTAAAGCTTGTCCATAGCCGCCAGACTTCTTATAGACTGTCTGAAGGTCACTTGAAAAAACCGCTGTAGCTGTCTTCAGTAGTTTGTCTGTAATTACAGTGGCACCTAAGCCCAGCTGTTCAAAGCCTCGCTAGCTGACCCAATTGAGCCAGAGCACGACAGCGCCCATCGAAGACTCAGATCAGCCTGCGCACCCATATAGTATAACCAGAGACTTCTCTTGCTGCATGAAGGAGCATTGGGCCCTTATCTATCCTTAAAGCACACAACGAAGACTCTGATCAGACTGCGCGGATGCGCATGCATATCATAGTCTTCAATGGGCGCACA
The DNA here is from genome assembly GCA_963580285.1 of Lucinisca nassula. Lineage (NCBI taxonomy): Eukaryota > Metazoa > Mollusca > Bivalvia > Lucinida > Lucinidae > Lucinisca > Lucinisca nassula. The sequence continues at coordinate 45,352,743 of OY757026.1, forward strand.
TGTCTTATTGTAGGTTTTGTCATGCGCTGGCTCAATTCGTGGGTGAGTGGGTGTTTGAGTTTTACGTCCCACCAAATGCGAAGGTCATTCGAAGACGGAACCTCTGTTTAAAGACACATCCGAGAAGCCCGGGATCGATCTTGCGACTGCTGGTTTACAAGGCGAGTAGCGTAACCATCACACCACGGAGCCTTCTAAACCCAATTCGTCGGTGTTTGAAATGTCAAGCAGTGGCGTAGCACATCACGTGAACAATTTCATGAAATTAACACTCCCTAAACCCAACCTGTGGGCGATAAGGGAACTTTTTAAAGGCAAGAATTTGCCCCAATATAGGGAGCAAATTTTTCCAAGTGATCCCTATTTTGTCAACATATTGTAATAAAAGTCATACTGTAATAAAAGGCATACTGTAATAAAAGTCTGTAATAAAAGTCATACTGTAATAAAAGTCATAATGTAATAAAAGTCATACTATAATAACAGCCATACTGTTATAAAAGTCATAATGTAATAAAAGTAATTTTATAGACATTACGATAGCACTTCCATGTGCATTAGGTAAACATGTTCGTGTGAAATAATGACGTCCAACATGGTGTCAGAAAACGACAAATCAACACGGAAGACAACGACCACCCAAAACCTATGTTTGGAGTATAAATAAGAAAAATGTAACACTGTTATATTTTGTATATCACACGGATGTGTTATCGCAATGTCTAGAAAAAAAATGACAACATCTTTCTTATTTCTGCCTTCAGCATAGTTTGTGGGTACTCGTTAGAACCGCATCACTGAGTAATCTATGTTTCGAGTAAAAATAAGGCCAATAATGTCTACCCCTGTAAATCCCAATTTTCTCTATACAAAATGGGGTTTAGATGGGTCTTCGTTTGTCGTCGTGATGACTTATTACATTCGTTCATACCTTTAAAACGGGCATTTTTCTGATGAAAATTTGAAAATGAAATATGTTTTTCTTATTTCTGCTCGAAACCTGGGCTGTGGGTGCTCAACGTGGCGGTTCTAACGAGTACCCACAATCTATGTCTTAGAGTAGAAAAAAAACAAACAACGAAAAATAATGTATATCCCCGTAACCCCAAATTTTCTCTACATAAAGAGGGGTTTAGGAGGTTGTTCATTACACGGCCTTGTTAACGCTCTTCTTTCCTTACTTTTATCCTCACTTGCGTGTAATTTTATTTATTTATTTATTTCGTATTTCCGCCCTTCGGGGCTTGACGTAATACATCGGGGTGCATGCTGCTTCCACGCAGAGCTTAAACAGACGGTGCAGGAGTACTGGTAAACAGCTTAGAGGGTCTAAGCCTATCTAAGCAAAGTGATGCGAGTCGGACCGTCCATGCATATAAATCCTATTGATTTCATTGTGCGGTTGGGCTTGAGATGTCTTTTCTTCTCAGTGTCGGATGTAAGTCCCACAAAATTGGAATCAACGTCTCCAAACAGATTTTAATAATGTTAATGGGGACGTTGAACCTCAAATCACACAAATCAAATTTAATCTCTCTATATTTTCTCTATGTACATATTTAACCCATTTTGTACCGGAAACCCCAAAACGGATACCCTGGCAAACAGTGCAGGCCCACATCAGACGCCACAGAACACGGCGTCTGATCAGGGCCTACACTAATTGCAAAAGGTTCAGCCATTTTCCAAATCTTTTGAAGAAAACACAACCTGACACTCCTAAATTTTGAAGTGGATTCCATTTGGTAAACAAGAGGACCATGATGGTCATATGTGCTCGCCTAAGCTAAGAGATTCATATGTGGGTCCCAGGTCTATGATTTGAACAATCTTGGTAGAGGTCTACTAAATGAAGCTTAATATCAAATATCAAAAGCCTGGGCCTTCTGGTTTCAGGCAAGAAGAATTTTAAACATTTTCCCTATGTAAATTCCGTGGGACCTGGGGCGGGGTGCTTTTTGGCCCCCGGTCTATAATTTGAACAATCATGGTAGAAGTCCACTAGATGAAGCTTCATACCAAATATCAAAGACCTAGGCCTTCTGGTTTCAGACAAAAGGATTTTAAAGTTTTTCCTTATATATGTCTATGTATAACCAGGTGGCCTCAGGGTAGGGCCATTTTTGGCCACAGGGGTATAATTTGAATAATCTTGGTACCGGTCCACTAGAAAAAGCTTCATACCAAATATCAAACATCTGAGCTTTCTGGTTTCAGAGAAGAAGATCTTTAAAGATTTTCCCTATGTAAGTCAATATATATATATACATCCAATGGGCCCAGCCGCCAGGCCATATCTGGTCACAGGCCTATAATTTGAACAATCTTGGTAAAGGTTTACTAGACGAAGTTTCAAACAGAATATTAAAGACATGGGCCTTCTGGTTTCAGACAAGAAGGTTTTCAAAGGTTTTCTCTGTATACCTCTATGTTAACCCAGTGCCCATTTTTAGCTCTTGGGCTATAATTTGAAAAATCTTGGTAGATGTCCACTAGATGAAGCTTCATACCAAATATCAAAGACCTGGGCCTTCTGGTTTCAGACAAGAAGATTTTCAAAAGTTTTCCCTATATACCTCTATGTTAACCCAGTGGGTCCCGCCCCTGGGCCATTTATGGCTCTAGGGCTATAATTTTAACAATCTTGGTAGATGTCTACTAGACGAAGCTTCATACCAAATATCAAAGACCTGGGCCTTTGGGTTTCAGACAAGAAAATGTTTAAAAGTTTTCTCTTTATACCTCTATGTAAGCCCAGTGGGCCCCAGACCCGGGGCCATTTTTGGCCCAACGGCTTTAATTTGAACAAACTTGGTAGAGGTACACCAGATGAAGTTTCATACCAAATATCAAAGACCTGGGCCTTCTGGTTTCAGACAAGAAGATTTTCAAAGGTTTCCCCTATATAACTCTATGTTAACATAGTGGGCCCCGATCCTGGGCCTTTTTTGGCTGCAGGGTTATAATTTGAACAATCTTGGTAGAGATCCGCTAGACGAAGCTTCACACCAAATATTAAAGACCTTGGCCTTTTGGTTTCAGACAAGAAGATTTTTAAAAGTTTTCCCTATATACCTATGTAAAACCAGTGGACCCTGCCCGGGGGCCATTTTTGACAACTGGGCTATAATTTGAACAATCTTGGTGACTTAGTATATAAATTCAGAAAAATATATAACCGCAATGACTTTAGCACCCAATTTCGTAAAATCATTCTTCGATATAAAAAGATTGGGTACAACATGGATATTATACGACAGACTGCATGCATGGCAGTTAACCCAATCACGGTTGGCAACTTTGCTTCCCTCTTTAATTGCACGCCGGTGGGTCAGGCCTCAGATTCTATGACGGTTCCAACGTAAAGGCTTATTGAGAATTAGAGAGATTTAATTCAAGGTAATGTTGGTTGGTGCCTGATGCTCTGTCTCTGGTCGGGCCCATCGGAGTCTAACTGTTGGTTTTCTTTTGCTCAAGCATTTCAGTGGTTTCTTGCTGTCGAGTCCTCACCGTTGTCTCACATCTGCGGTTCTTTGATTATTTGTGTTCATGGAGATGTTGCACTGATGAGTTAGGAGGCCTTCATGCGGACTGAACAAATTATTTGTCTAAATCGCGACGGAAGTAATGCGAGGATTGTGACCACGTATAATCGATTTAAGCCCCCCCCCACCCCACCTCCCAGTGGAAATCTTTTTCCACTGACCGTTCGAAGGCGGTTCTTCTGTGGCGATTTATTTATGTTGTTGTTTGTAACTTACTGTGTGTATCACTTGTGTCTTTTTGTTTTGGATGGCCACATGGCCATTTTGTGGGAAAGTAACTCTCCTTATGGCCTTCCTTTGTTTAGATTTCCATTATGGTCTGGTCGCTTAATGTTTGTGTTTCTTTCCCTTTGGTGTCTTTTATGGGTGGATTAAGTTAATTGTATCAATTCCTGATCTTTGTTTTACTTCTACGTTGGTAGAGGTCCACCAAATGAAGCTTCATACCACATATGAAAGAGCTGCGCCTTCAGGTTTCAGACAAGAAGATTTTCAAAGGTTTTCCCTATATACGTTTATATTAACCCAGTGGGCCCCAGCCCTTGGTTATGTTTGGCTCTAGGGCTATAATTTGAACAATCTTGGTAGATTTGCACTGGATGAAGCTTCATACCAAATATCAAAGACTTGGGCCTTTGGGTTTCAGACAAGAAGATTTTTAAAAGGTTTTTCCTCTATATCTCTATGTAAGCCCAGTGGGCCCGGCCCCGGGACCATTTTTGGCCCCAGGGCTATAATTTGAACAATCTTGGTAGAGGTCCACTAGATGAAGCTTCATACCAAATATCAAAGACCTAGGCCTTCCGGTTTCAGGAAAGAAGATTTTCAATCCTTTTCCCTATATACCGATATGTTAACCCAGTGGGCCCCGCCCCTGGGCCATTTTTGGCTCTAGGGCTATAATTTGAAAAATCTTGGTAGATGTCCACTAGATGAAGCTTCATTCCAAATATCAAAGACTTGGGCCTTTGGGTTTCAGACAAGAAGATTTTTAAAGGTTTTTCCTCTATATCTCTATGTAAGCCCAGTGGGCCCGGCCCCGGGGCCATTTTTGGCCCCAAGGCTATAATTTGAACAATCTTGGTAGAGGTCCACTAGATGAAGCTTCATACCAAATATCAAAGACCTGGGCCTTCTGGTTTCAGACAAGAAGATTTTCAAAGGATTTCCCTATATAACTCTATGTTTACCCTGTGGACCCCGCCCCTGGGCCATATTTCGCTCCATGGCTATAATTTTAACAATCTTGGAAGAGGTCTACTTGACTAAGCTTCACACCAAAAATCAATGACCTCGGCCTTTTGGTTTCAGACAAGAAGATTTTAAAGGTTTTCCCTATATAACCCTATGTAAAACCAAAGGGCCCCGCCCCGGGGCCATTTTTGGCCCGATGCCTATAATTTGAACAATCTTGGTAGAGGTCCACTAAATGAAGCTTCTTACCAAATATCAAAGACCTGGGCCTTTTGGTTTCATACAAGAAGATTTTTCAAGGTTTTCTCTATATAACCCTATGTTAAACTAGAGGGCCGCGCCTCGGGGCCATTTTTGGCCCAAGGGCTATAATTTGAACAATCTTGGTAGAGGTCCCCTAGACGAAGCTTCACACAAAATATCAATGACCTGGGCCTTTTGGTTTCAGACAAGAAGATTTTTAAACGTTTTCCCTCTATAACCCTATGTAAAACCAGTGGGCCCCGCCCTGGGGCATTTTTTGCCCCAGGGATATAATTTGAACAACCTTGGTAGAGGTCCACTAGAAGAAGCTTCATACCGAATATCAATGGCCTGGGCCTTCTGGTTTTATACAAGAAGATTTTTAAAGGTTTTCTCCTATTTTTTCCCTTTTTGTTGCCATGGCAACCAGAGTTCTGCATGGAATTGAATTCTGTGAATAACTTTGAGAGAGGACCACCTAAGGATTATTTCTGCCAAGTTTTGTCTAAATCTGTGCAGTGGTTTAGGAGGAGATGTTGTTTAAAGAAATTGTGGACGGACGGACGGACGGACGACGACGGACGTTGACCGAACACAATAGCTAACCCCGAGCCTTTGGCTCGGGTCAGCTAAAAAGGGTTAATTGAGGTAATGACAAAATAAAACGCGACAGATAGATATTAATTTTCTCAACAGTTTTTTTTTTTTCAGTATACGGAACCCGGGAAGGGACATGCATTTAGCTTGTGTGCACAACATAGATCTAGTGCGGACAACATAATATCATATGCGTCTGATTAAATTGTGCAAACAAGAAAATATGTTGTGCGAACAAAATTTTAAGTTGTGCGAACAAGATATTATCTTGTGCACACAAGATAACGTATGCTGTGCGCACAAGATATTATGTTGTCCGCACAAGCATGGTATTAAGTTGTGCGAACAAGATAATATCTTGAGCGCTCAAGATATTATGTAGTCTGCACAAGATCTATGTTGTGCAAACAAGATAATATGTTGTGCGAACAAGAAAATATGTTGTACGAACATGGAAATATCTTGTGCGCACAATATAATATCTTGTGTGCACAAGACGTTATGTTGTGCGAACAAGATAATAAGTTGTGCGCACAAGATCTATGTTGTGCAAACAAAATAATACCTTGTGCGCACAAGATATTAAGTTATGCTAACAAGATATTATCTTGTGCACACACGATAATAACTTGTGCGCACAACATATTAAAATAAATTACATGCCCCTTCCAGGGTTCCGTAATTTTTTCCTTTCTTACACATAAATTTTCTCCCTGCTGCGCCATCTGGTAATATAACTGATTTTATCATATGACGTCGTTGATAAGCAGTGGATAACGTCATGTAATAAAAATCGTATGACCACACGTGTAATCACAGTTTGGTGGGATTAAGTATCGTCGTGGTGACGTCCATGTCAAATTCAAAGGCGATAAAATCTAATTTAAAGTAGTCATATGATAAACAGAATCTTACACTCGTTTCATAAATTTCATATGAAATGACCACTCGTGTAAGATGCTCTATAAATAATACATTAGTTTTAACCATCTTCTAATTTGATTTAATGTTCAAGTTTATGAATATTTAAAGATGCGAACCTATATGGACGATCAGCAGAGGAACTCTTCTGTCAAAAGAAACAACAGCTACCTCTAGCTCAAAATAATGGAGGTACTAGCCTCGGTTTTAACCATTTTACGGTTAAACTGACTCCGTTATCCGATTTTTTTTTTTCGAAGAAAGAAAAGAACAACTTCTCGTGCTGATTATAGTCTACATTTATAAATTTTCTGCGCTCGCTTTGGACTGAAATATGACTAAATCATAACGACTGAAGCCCGAAAAAATCAAAATGGCGTCTGCTTACGTCAGCTCGATCGCCACTATCGTGTTATTAATCAACAATTTTCGTAGTGTCCCAGCTACAGGTCCGATGCCAGCTGTATATTATTAAATGACTTGAGGCCGAAAGCCAAAGTGCAATACAGCTTCCCGAGGACGTGTAACTTGTCAAGTACGTTATCACTTGATCAAAGAGTTTTATTAAGTGAATCACAAGATAAATTAGCAATACTACTTGGGGTAGACTCCTTACGACTTCTTCTCGTTTCGCGCATTTCGGCTTGACATCCTTCTGGCTTTAAACATGTTTTTTTTGCCATAGTCTGTTTTCAGTTTACAAAGTTGGCTTCTAGTCTTGGCGTGCGAAGCTCTGACGACAGCCCAATTAATTTCAAGTAGTATCGTACTGATGGCAGAATAGAAGTAGGAAGGCATGCTATCGACATTAACACGAAGCTAAACATATTGGTCTGGCTTGACGTTGCATTTATCGAAGGTTAAAGTGCGTAAGAAACATAACCCATATGGCGTGGACCGACTACTCTGTGGAGATCAACCTACCTATCAGACTAGCCGAACTTCGCTTCGTTCTTGCCCCTTGGTAAAAGTCTGAAATATTAAGAAGAAATGAAATTATATTATACATCATGGTTCAAAGGCGGAGAATCAGATATTGAAAGGGAAGTTCAGATTAGGTTTTTCATAACTGTTGATTGTTTGACAGACATTGTTCGATAGACTCTCTCTCCCTCCTTGAAAGTGTTAGTGAATTATATATACGAGGGAGTATGGGCTTATTAATGTTGTTAGAACTTATAGTCCAACCCAACTGTTTATTCCATTGTAACTGAATAAGCTAAAAACAAATATGTTGAAAGTCAACTTCCTCGGAACCTCGGTAAAATATTAACTCAGTGGCAACTGTTTGTACAAGAAGTGTCTATAAATTCCTGAACTAATCGGAAATTTCATGATCAGAAATAAGCGCAAGTGTCGACAATGCCGCTTGTAAACAACAATCAAAATTATGCCAAACTGCTGTTAAGGCTGTTTAAGGTACAAAGTGCGATTTTGTTTTTACCTTTGTCAATATGCTTTTCACTTTCATAAGTCTGAACCGTTTCCATAATTTTCCATACTAACATCCATAAATTTGCATTTTGGCCGCAGCCCACTTCAGTCGCATTAAAATCATGTATGTCCGTAGTCTATGCACGATAGTGTATTTATTTTCTAATTTGTGAATACATACAAAGCACGATATGCATAATCCTATTCCAAGTATATAGATCATTCTAATACACAAACATGATTCAGATATAATGCGAAACTCTAGTCTGCTATTAACGACACAGACATCCATAGGCTATTCTATTACATTTCCCATTTTTTTCTGCTAATTTTCAGGAATTAAAAAAAGTTTGCCTTTTTCAAGTGAGAAATCACACCGCCGTATACATGTTCTTCTGAACTAGGTGCCACTCGGATATTTCACTAATAATTAACTCATCGTTTGAGAGGCCCGAATGTATCAATAGACGACTTATGTATAACCTACCGTTCAGTTCAATTTCATTTTGTTGAAGCGTTCCGTCGTTTGGCTTTATTTCAAATGAGCTGGAGTCACACACGGCAACACAAATGGCACAAAGTACAAGAGAAAATATCATTTTTGCTCTGAAATGCAGATACAGAATAAGTCGAGCTGAAACAGAATAAGACCTATAAACAATAGCTGTATGGATCGGTAGGTCGCAAAAACTGTTGTTGTTTTTTTCTCAAAATTTTATTCGATGGAAAAACGAAAAAAAAAAAAACATTTAAACGGTTAAATTTTAACTATTTAAAAAAAATCAATTAACGATGTTAAAAACACAAAGAAAGCAAAAGAACCGGATTTTAAGTATTAGTTTAGCTATTTTGACAGTTTTATTAATTTTTATCAAAAGTGCTAGAAAACATTAAGGTCGGTAGCTAAGAAAATCCTTATATTTTTTCTGGATGACAATAAAACGTGCAGGTAAGGCAAAAAATAATCAGGGTCAGTGGGGTTAGCGAAAACAGAGCGATTTTAGACCTAATATCAAGGCACTGACTGGTGGGTCGATTGTCTCTATATTTGATTACTGCCTTGACCTGTAATAATATTGCGCTCTGTCTTTTAATCAGTACGCAAAACCTTCACCCACATATGGCATATACATATAGATTCTTGCACACCAGACAAGGAAATCCGTGATTTTACCTTGGGATAGAAATTTATGCTCTGACCCTGGTGTTCCGACCCAAAATTGAATATAATCGCGTGTTTGATAAATACACTGATTGATTACGACCTCGTATGCGCCGTCGTTAAGGTTGACGCCACAACAACGTCACTAAACATTCCTGCAGTGTCAACACAATATGGCGGTCGTTGGTAACCGAAGTGACTGCGGCATTAAAAATCCGCTTTAAGGTTGACGCCACAACAACGCCACTAAACATTCCTGCAGTGTCAACACAATATGGCGGACGTTGGTAACCGAAGTGACTGCGGCATTAAAAATCCGCTTTAAGATTTTCATTTTTATTTTTAAAAAAAGCATTCAATCCATTCACCATATTTGCATTATTTGCTGGCTCCCAGCTTGCACATTGTCAATATTGGAAAAACAGGTAACCAGACACCCTGACCTTTCAAGGTCAGGGGGGTCTGGTTACCTGTTTTTCCAACACTTATAATTTTCAGACTAGGAACCAGCAGATAATGCAAATAAGGTGAATCCTCACATCCTGTCAGTTAGCTGCTAGCTATGTATAAATAAATAAAAAAAAAAACAAAAACACAAACAAAATGTTGTACATTTCATTGCAAGCTGCATATGTTTATGCGTCATAAACTTTCTAATAAATACGAGAATTGCAGGCTCCGGCAAAGTCCAATCGAAACACTTCTCAAATGTCCATGTGAAATAATGGCGTCCAACATGTTGTCAGAAATGACAACTATTAGGTAAAAATTGTACCACTTTTGAACATAGATTGGGGGTGCTCGTTCGACCCCCTCATTGAGGCGGTTTTATCGAGCACCCACAATCTATGTTTTGATACAAAAAAAAACATTATCCCGTAAACCCCGTATTTTTTTTATATAATGTGGAGTTCAGTGGGGGGGGGGGGGGGGGGCTTCATTTCAATTATTATCGTGATGCCATAAATTAGACCTACAAAATGAAACAAGAGCATGCCAAAATGAGATCAGACAATGTATATTGCTTGATTCAGTTTTGAAATTCCTTGATGAATGACATTTTTTTGTCACACTGACTTTATGCAAAGAGATTCATTAAACAGTACTCCTTAGAAATTTGCACTGTTTTGTACTACAGGTGTAAACGCTTGAGGTGGTTCCATTTCCAGGGGTGTCATGTTTGCTTTTATGTGATGTAAAGCAGCGTAGACCCAGTTACAGTGTCTGATCTTGGTCTATAATATTTATCCATGTACCAAAAATTGGCAGCTAAGCAAATGTGAATTAATTTGCGTGTGATGTCATTTAACGTTATTTCGAGTCAGCCAATCAACAACTTCGCAGGCGCATAATTGGTGAATGAAAAACTATCGTATGATTATTTGCACGAGGTGATATGGTTGAACCAATTACTTTCTCTAGACGAAGGACACCAAAAAACAATAAATGACTACAAGGACTTGTGCGAGAATAGCCTGCATTATTAACCTATCTCTTACATGAAGTGTTAAAATAGTAATTTTTGCTATGGGATGCGTTTGAACCATTTGTAACCTGAGTGAGTATTCCACCTTCCATTTTTTAGCCTTTGCGACGGTTGAGTTGGTTTTCTGGTTATTATCATTTTTACCTGCAGCGCATATAAAGCGGAAAACCATATCTAGACAACGGCACGTGACTGCTCGCACAGAATTGTTGACAATACTGTCGTAGTGATTACCATCATAATATCCTTCATAAAATAATAGGTCGGCAAGCTATGTTGGTAGTTAATAGTCAAACCTATTGGCTCATGGAGTTGTGGACGATCTGATGCATTATTATTTTCGGTATTCTGCCTACAGCAATAGTGCTACAGGTCGTCCACATCACATCGGAACAATAGGTCTGGCTATTGCCCAAACAGCGAATGAATAACTATATACAATGGAGTACGCAAAACTTTCTGGATTGGATTGTCACTTAGGCATTGTCATCCCCGGAAGCCATTTAAGGAAGGTCATGATTAGTTAAATGCCAATGTCGACTTCAGGCAGCGCTCTGCAATGACCTGTCGTATATGGGGATTCTGGGTATCCACCTTTTTATGTGTCCAGTTTTCCATTTTTAGAATATATATAAAAGCGTGTGATAAATTAAGGAAAATCATGACTCTTTCGGTATAAAATTGTGAGACATACACATAACAGGTAAAATTTCAAACACGAAAAAGTTTGGCTTCTTGCAAATTTTATACATGCATTAATCTGGTTGTTACTTTTTACACATCGCGTAGTAATGTCTATTCTATGCAGGATAGTGATGTGTCATACCAGATAGGAAGAGCTTCGAAGTATATGACATGCTTAGACAATGGTTAAATGTTATTTTCTATTGTCTCGACATCAGTATTAATGGTCACAATGATTAAAAACTGGGATTAACCGGAACGCTTCCTAAAGTTATTACACGCTCTCGTGCTCACAAAATAAATAGTAAATACATGATTAAAGCCTTAAATAATAAACTATAATATGCGAGCCTTGGAGACAATTTATAGGGGCGCGCTATATTTTTAATTCCGAGAGATCAATCATATATTTAGCTATACCGCGTGCAAAATCCAAATTGTTTCCGTTATTGGACACAATTACGAGAAAAAAAACATCAGTTCATGTGGATGGCCAAATGACGTGCATAGGTAGTATTAAGTTGCGTCAAACAGTGCAACGTTTCTGGCGTCACCGCGACACAGCTAGGACAGAAACAACATGGTCGTTCGATTAAATATTTTTAGCTCTGTGAATTCTGTAAGAAAATATGCAAATAAAAAACATTCATTTAAGCTTTAGAAATCATTTTCGAGATTTACGCACAATCGCAGTGGCAATGGGTAATTATCTTAACGGACCATTCGAATCAGGAAAGCCCGAAAATGTGAGAATCTAGATTAAATTTCTGAAAATGTATTTAAATAAATATAGCAAAGATAAAACCTTTCAGCCTGGCTGGTTTCCTGAGTGTCAAGGGTTATATTTTATTGTTTTATACTTGAAAATTAGGTACCATAAATGTAGGTTCGGTCACCAGATATATTATAGGTTAGTAAAACGCATTACATGCTTCAAACACCCATACTTTGCTATAAATACAATACACCCCTATCATTTTCAATTTCACTAAACTTGTTCCTGATCTTGATATTGACACTAACACTTCTGATACCCATGATTGAAAAAAATCAGTGTATTGCTTTACTGCCGCTAGTCATATTATTGGCCATTTAAAATTATTCCTGATTCTAGGATACGAAATAATTATGATTTCTAAAGGACCGAAATTTCGATTTCCTTCTAAAATTGATTTCAATAAGTTAGAGATGAAATCGCTGCTGCCTTGAATGAATTTGGTAATCCATGGTGCCCTCAAAGAATGAAAGCTTAGCATTTTGAAACTAGTGAACAAACGCATTTCTTTCAACTCTCAAAATACCAACTTATTACTTCCTGAACCTAAGACGTCTTCACGTCGACTTAAAATAGGTATTCAAGAATTTCATAAGAAGTTTGTTTTGGCTGCATGAGATAAGGCCGCTAACAATACGTTCGTTGTTTGACGGCTCCGCTATGTTAATACTCTTCAGCAAGAACTTGGTGGTACTAAGTCCTATGAACTTCAACCTTTGACTGTAGAGAGGGCTTAAGCTGACCACATTTGTCGTTCAGCAACTAAGTTTGCTGTATGTGTTAAGAAGGCAAAGACAAGCTTCCTGCGTTTTATTGGTTGCCTAAACTTCATAAAAGACCATACAACGCATGGTTTATTGCAGATTCAAGCTCTTGTATTACCAATGAACTTTCCAAATTGTTAACTTTATGTTTTACTGTCATCAAAAACATGTGATTAAATATCGCGACAAAGTCTTTTAAAGATCAGGGAGAAATCTGTTTTGGTCAATAAAATATTCTTATGAAGTTTTAAATAAATTAAAATCCATACGTTTTCGTGCTTCAAGTCTGTCTACTTATGATGTTTCCAGCCTTTACACTACACTTCCTCACAATCTTATATAAGAAAACTTTAATGATTTAATTGAATGGACATTTCATGGGGAAGACTCCCTCTTTCTTGCGTGTAGTGTAAGAAATGCTTTTTTCACTTCCGAAGAGCATAAAAAATATACTTTACGGTCATATCAGAATATGTGTGAAGCTCTCACCTTCCTACTTAACAATATTTACATAAGATTTGGTACAACGTTATTTAGACAAGTTGTGGGTATTTCGATGGGTATAAATTGCGCGCCCCTTGTGACTGGTCTGTTCTTGTTTTGTTATTAAAGAAACTTCATGATGTCCCTTTCCGCTGAAAACCAATCTGAAATCATTGAAGCCTTTAGCTCGACTTATAGATATTTGGATGATTTATTAAATATTGACAATACCTATTTCGATGGTTTGATCAGTCAAATTTACCCCCAGAACTTCAGTTAATTAAAGCAAGTTCCTCTGATACCGAGGCCCCGTTTTTGGATTTGCATCTTTCTATTGTAGATGGGTTTGTTTTCCTGCAAAATTTTAATAAACGCGATGATTTTGATTTTCAGATTGCAAACGTCCCTTTCTTGGATGGTGATGTTCCTCGTGCGGCCTCCTATGGCGTTTATATTTCGCAATTGATTCGGTTTGCCAGAGTGTCTAGTCATGTACCTGAGTTCAACACTCGAAATAAATTGTTAACTGCTTAACTTCTAAATCAGGGTTATCGGTATCATACATAAACTACGCAGAGCCTTTTCAAAATTTTATAGACGTCATTCCGATTTAATTTCAAAATTCAATGTTGGACTTAAATCTCTTCTGCAGCAAGGTCTATCGGAACCCGAAGATGATGGTGACTGGCCCAGAAAACATGTACACTTCATATTTTCCCGTTCTGTGGTGTATTTCTTGCTTCCAAAGGATAACCTAGAACATATTTAACGTCACTACAGCTGGTGTCTGGGAATGTGTGGCGGCCGTAAAAAGTCTCCCTGCCCTACATCATAGTGTAGTTCATATTTTCTTATCCTTTGGGATCATTGATTCCGTTGTGGAATTCTTAAAATATTTGAGGGTCACTGATGAGGCCTAATTGGCCGAAACTAGCTAGACTGGCCTAGAAAACATGTACACTTCATATTTATCAGTTCTGTGGTGTATTCCTTGCTTCCAAAGGATAACCCTTTTATAGAACATATTTAGTGTATAAATTCAGCAAAATATATAAATGCAATGACTTCAGCACCAATTTCGTAAAATTGCACTTCGATATAAAAAGATAGGGTACAACATAAATGTTATACCATAGACTGCATGCATGGTAGTTAACCAAATCACGGTTGACAATGCACGCCGTTGGGTCAAGCCTCAGTTTCTATGACGGTTCCAGCGTAAAGGCTTGCTGAGAATTAGAGAGTATCTAAATTTATATAATGTTGGTTGGTGCCTGATGCTCTGTCTCTGGTCGGGCCCATCGGACTTTTTTGCTCCAGCATTTCAGTGGTTTCTTGTTGTCGAGTCCTCACCGTTGTTTCATCTCTGTGGTTGTTTGGTTTTTGTGTTCACGGAGATGTTGCACTGATGAGTTAGGAGGCCTTCATGCGGACTGAACAAATTAATTGTCTAAATCTCGGCGGAAATAAGGGCTACAATTGTGGCCACGTACAATCGATTTAAGCCCCCAGTGGAATTCGCTCCAAGGCGGCTCTTCTGTCGCGGTTTATTTGTGTTATGTTTTTTCTCTGAGACTTGGGACTGAAAAAGTAGGAAAGTACAATAGCAGGTGCGTCCTCCTTTTGAGGACTTGTGCATTGCATCAACTGCTGATACCTAACACAGTCTTCCGTCTGCAAATATGAAGGATGCATCCTCGCTCCAAACAATGGTATCTCACCTACTGTGCCATAGTTCGAAGAAAAGACAGACAGGATGTCAGAGTGACACTGACTATGTATGCTGCAGACTGTTGGACAGATCACAGGCTTGTTGTCAACCTGCATATTCAGCCCAGGCAAAAACTGCCTTATATACTGGCTGTTTTTAGATTAAACAAGACAGCAAGATGCAAAATAGAAGTAGAGGCAATGATCCAAGCCTTCATCCATGTCATCGGCAGCATATATGATGCAATGAAACTCAGCCCAGACGATCACGAAGAGAACTGCACAGTTTTAAGAGATACCGTTCACTCTTCGGCAATGGATTTCCTAAGACCAGTATCTCGTAAACACCAAAGTAGAAGTAAAACAAAGATCAGGAATCGATACAATTAACTTACTCCATCCATCAAAGACACCAAAGGGAAAGAAATACAAACATTAAGCGACCAGACCATAATGGAAACCTAAACAAAGGAAGGCGATAAGGACAGTTACTTTCCAACAAAATGGCCATATGGCCATCCAAAATTAAAAGACACAAGTGATACACACAGTAAGTAACAAACAACAACATAAATAAATCGCAACAGAAGAACCGCCTTGGAACGGTCAGTGGAAAGATTTCCACTGGGGGTGGGGGGCCCAAATCAATTTTACGTGGCCACAATCCTCGCCCTTACTTCCGTCACGATTTAGACAAACAAACCGCTCAGTCCGCATGAAGGCCCCCCAACCCATCAGCGCAACATCTCCGCGAACACAAAAAACCAAAGAACCACAGAGGCGAGACAACGGTGAGGACTCGACAGCAAGAAACCACCGAAATGCCGGAGCAAAAGAAAACCAACAGCCAGACCCCGATGGGCCCGACCAGAGACAGAGCACCAGGCACCAACCAACACCACCAAGAACCAGATCTCTCTAATTCTCAATAAGCCCTCACGCTGGAGCCGCCACAGAACCCGAGGCCCGACCCACCGACGCGCAACCAAAGAGGGAAGCAAAGCTGCCAACCGCGACCGGGCCAACCACCATGCATGCAGTCTGTCGTACAACACCCATGCTGCACCCAATCTTTTTATATCGAAGAATGATTTTACGAAACTGGGTGCTGAAGTCATTGCGGTTATATATCTTTCCGAATTTATATACTAAGTCACCATAAAATTCGGGTTCCGATAGACCTTGCCGCAGAAGACATTTAAGTCCAATATTGAATTTTGAAATTAAATCAGAATGGCGTCATAAAATTTTGAAAATGCTTTGCGCAGTCCACGGTACCGATAACCCTGATTAAGGAGTTTAGCCGTTAACAATTTATTACGAGCGCTGAAGCCAGCCACATGACCACACACTCTAGCAAATCGAATTAACTGCGAAACACAAACGCCACAGGATGGCGCACGAGGAACATCACCATCCAAAAAAGGAAAACCCACAATCCCAAAATCAAAGTCATCGCGTTTATCATAAATTTTGTACGTAACCAACCCATCTACAATAGATAAATGTAAATCCAAAAACGGGGCCTCGGTATCAGAAGAATTTGCTTTATTTAATTGAAGTTCTGGGGGGTAAATCCGACCGACCAAACCATCGAAATAGGTATTATGAATATTTAATAAATCATCTAAATATCTAGAAGTGGAGCTAAAAGCTTCAATAATTTCAGATTGGTTATCAATGGAAAGCGACAACATGAAGTCTCTTTCATAACAATGCAAGAACAGATCAGCCACAAGAGGTGCGCAATTCGTACTCATCGGAATACCCACAATTTGTCTAAATAACTTAGTACCAAATCTAATATAAATATTGTCAAGTAGAAAGGTGAGGGCATCACACACTTTCTGACATGACCAAAGTGTATAATGCTTATGCTCTTTAGAAGTGAAAAATGCATTTCTGACATTACATGCAAGATAGAGAGAATCTTCTCTGTGAAAAGCCCATTCAATAAAATCATTAAGCTTTTCTTTTATAAGATTATGAGGAAGTGTAGTGTAAAGAGTGAGAGTCAGGTTTGATGAGAATGATGAAACAATCCAGTGACTCCTTGAAGAAAAACACAAAAAGCGCAAGAAAGACCTCACTGACATCTTGCAAAGATTAGCTGAGCACGTTGATAGTGTTCTTAATAGGCTATCAACTATCAATGATGGCGCCATCAACAGACTACCTCAGGTGGAATATAATATGTTGCTTGATGAGTTCCCAACTATTTCTAAAGCGATGAAAGCAATTAAACGTCTGTCATCTGACAAGGCCGAGGATCACATGCAATATGTGCTGAGATCTTCAAAGCAGGTGGCATCCCAGTTGCAAAGAAAACGACAGACTATTTCACATTTAGTGGAGAAAAGGAGTCATTCCTCAAGAATTCAATGATCCGTCAATTTTCCAACTATTCAAATGGATTTGAAATCCTCAGGTCTGCGACAATCATCGTGGCATTGTTAAATGCTGGGAAGGTCCTTGCAAGAGTCCTACTTAACTGACTGAATGAACACCTTGAACAGTCAGGGCTTTTATCAGAAAGCCAGTGTGGATTAAGAAAGGGCGGTGGAACATTTGGCATGATGTTCGCAGCAGGAAAGACTCAAGAGAAATACCAGGAACAAAACACGGACCGCTGCATGACCGTTATTGACCTTACCAAAGTATTTATTACGATCAGCCGTGAGGGTCTCTGGAAAGTATTGTGATATTTGGCTGTCCAACCATATTCATAGCAATGGCGAGGCAGATCCATGGTGGTATGCTTGCACGGGTCCAGCATGATGGTGAGTTTTCTGATCCATTCCCTGTGACAAATGGAGTCAAGCATGGTGTGTACCAGCCCCAACACTGTTCAGCATGATTTTCTCTGCCATGTTCGCAGACGCTTTCCAGGATTGTGACAGTGGTATACCTATTGGGTATCGCTTTGGTTGGAAGCTTTTCAAACTTAGTAGGTTGCAAGTCAAATCCAATATGCAGAGAGAGGTGCTCGCTGAGCTTCCATTTGCTGATGACATGGGTGCAACAACAGAAGGCAAGATGCAAAAAGGTGTAGATCAAGTATCTGTCTTCTGTGACAGCTATGACCTTACCATAAGCATTAAAAAGACTGAGGAGCCAAACATAACAGTCAAAGGTAAAATATTGCAAGTGGTAGTTAAGTTCACATACCTTGTGAGCATACTGTCAAGAGCCGTGCATATTGATGACAATGTAAATGCCAGGATTGCCAAGCTAGTGCAGCATTTGGCCGACAAAGGGGTAGTGTTTGGTATCGAAGTTGAAAGACGCTCGACACATAGCTAAAGGTCTACAGAGCTGTGGTGCTGCCAACACTATTATATGTATGTGAATCATGGGCAGTTTACAAACGGCACGCCAAAAGACTGAACCATTCCATTAAGCTTTCTTAGAAAACTCTTAAAGATCAAGTGGCAGGGCAGGATTCCAAACAAAAATTCTTCAAAAGGGCCGAGGTTGCAGAGTGTACAAATCCTTCTGAAACTGGCATAGGTAAAATGGACAGGTCATATTACCAGGTTACCTGAGGACCGGTTGCCAGAGAAATTCCTCCATGAAGAATAAGAAACAGACAAGCGTCTTCATGGTGGTCAGAAGAAGCGTTACAAGGACACACTCAAAGCCTCTCTCAAGCACTTCAACATACCAACACAGTCTTGGGAGCAAAATAGAAGTGGAGGCAATGATCAGGTATCCGCACAATTAATCCACGGCTCCCATCAGAGACACCAAAGGGAAAGAAACACAAACATGAAACAGAAGACCCTAATGGAAACATCAACAGCGGAAAGCCAAAAGGTCAGTTACTTTCCCACAAAATGGCCAATAGGCTATCCAAAAGAAAATAATATAAGCGACACAAACACCCAAAGACAAACCATAGCAAAAATTAACCGCGACAGAAGAACCGCCTTGGAACGGTCGGCGAAGTTGCACAGGACCAAGCAAAGTGGCGATGTCTCATCAGATGGGGCGCTAGTGAATATGAGGCTAAATGAATCAGCGACGCCGAACAGAAACGTGCACAGCGCAAAGCCAGAGCTAAGGCTTCACCAACAGAGCTGTCATCCTCTAACCTCTGATGCTCTATCTGCAACACAGACAGTTCATAACTAGAATTGGTCTCATCAGCCATCTTAGAAGACACAAACATTAGCGTTTCTCACAAGAGATTAAGGTTTGTTATTGTCAGTTATTACAGACGAACTATTATGATATTTCCTGGCACATTAACCTTTAGCCTGCTGAATATTCAATTAAGCCACACCCATTTCTGACTTTGAGCCGGTCAGCTTACTTGATACAGTTTATTTTTACATATTCAAAAACTGAATGTCAAACAGTGTAGATCCTGATCAGATGGCTTCTTCAGGAGCCATCTGATCTGGATCTACACTGTTTGCAAAGACAGGGCTTGTCGCCTACAGCAGGCTAAAGGTTAATACAGCATACACATGAACACTTCCAATTCTATAACTACACAAATTAATGTGTGCTTATCGTTGTAAAAGCTAATACTTGCATTTATACATAATGTCAAAACTCTTGGATCCCTTAAAGCCAAAGAGAACAATACGCACAGTCCAAAGATGCAAAGTTTAACGAAAATTCAATTAACCCATAAAATGCCGATCACGATCGTCTGCCAGTTACTATATAACGTTCTGAATAATTAGATCCTTTGGAAGCAAAGAATACACCAAATAAACGAAAATAGCAGGCTCGGTTTTATTGAGTCTGTTCATGACCAGCACTGAAATTTGCAACCCCGGCCACGCCCTCTTAAGCAGTACTCTATTTAAAAAGGACCATAAAATATAATCTGCATTATGTTTCTGTACGGGGAGACGTTTTACGGCCGCGACGCGGCAAGACACCAGCTGCAGTGAAGATATATAAGTTCTGAATAGTGAGATCCTTTGGAAGCAAAGAATACACCAAATATATTCGTTTTTGCAAACAGTCCTCTAGGAGCAGCCTGATTTGGGTCCACACTGTTTGTTTGTATACAAAAATATTTCTTAAAAGGCGTTTGCAAAAACAATCTGCAGACGGCATAAACAGACAACATTTTCATTATGTAGTTATTGTCGGCGTCTTAAGGGTTAAGTTAGAGCATCCGTCCTGTGTACCGCAATTACTGTAACACTGAGCAAACAGTGTTAGCCCTGATGAGACGCCACAGAAGGCGGTGTGTAATTAGGGACTACAATGTTTGTACCCATCCAGCTATTCTAGACACAAGATCGGGTATTAAATTGCACTTATTCAGACTTTTAGAACAATAACGATTAGGAGTTGAGGTGTTCGAATGTTTAGGGTAAATACGGCAGTCAGTCCTCACCATCGATGGATTGTGGGCCTCAACAGAGTGAAAGGTGTGG
Source organism: Lucinisca nassula (assembly GCA_963580285.1). Lineage (NCBI taxonomy): Eukaryota > Metazoa > Mollusca > Bivalvia > Lucinida > Lucinidae > Lucinisca > Lucinisca nassula. The sequence goes on from OY757026.1 coordinate 45,373,143, forward strand.
ATATTGGAATCATAGGAGCTAAGACTGATAAGAAGCCGCACCACCTCCAGTTAAATGGCCCCCGCCCATTGGGGCAGGAAGAAATAGATGGGCAGCATGATGCTTTCACGCAGAGCTGAAACCGACCGAACACGAGTACTGCTGTACAAACCCTATTGGTTTCATTGGGCGACAAGGCTTGAGATGTCATTTCATCTCAATGTCGGGTAAAATGCCCACAAAGTTGGAAGCAACGTCTCCAAAATGACCTATACAGTGTTGACGGGGATGTTAAACCTCAAATCAAACAAACAAACCCTCCAGTTACTACATTAAACCATGGTAAGGGCTTTTTAAAAGTCCCAAAGGTTGTCTTGTACTAGAGCACGCTGTGTGTAGAAACCACAAAGAAGGACATCGACATCACGAAAACACGCCTATATAATTTTGACCCCCTTTAACCCCACTTTTATATTGTATAGTAGAAGTACAACAAAGATCAGGAATCGATACAATTAACTTACTCCACCCATCAAAGACACCAAAGGGAAAGAAACACAAACATGAAGCGACCAGACCATAATGGAAACCTAAACAAAGGAAGGCCATAAGGACAGTTACTTTCCCACAAAATGGCCAAATGGCAATCAAAAATAAAAAAAAAACACAAGTGATACACACAGTAAGTAACAAACAACAACATAAATAAACCGCCACTGAAGAACCGCCTGTGAACGGTTAGTGGAAAGAATTCCACTGGGGGACTTACAGTGGTAATCCTTATTTTTCTTATTTCTGCTCTAAAATATAGCTTGTGGGTACTCGCTAGAACCGACCTCGATGATGCGGTTCTAAAATATAGCTTATGGGTACTCATTATCTATATTGTGAGCAGAAATAAGAAAAATATCACAATTTTTCATCTAAAAATTTCAATTTTTTTAGGTAAAGTTTAAGATGTATTTGTATAGGGCTGTTTTCGAAATGATAACTGGTATGTTTTGCTAAGACTCAATATAAGGTATTGTTAAAGGCAGACATTCATTCTTTTTTCAAACTGATGACGACTGATACTGAGCTACGGGTAAAGTATCAGCACTTAGACCGTGCGTCCCGCCCATTGGAGCTTGGAGAAATAGATTTTGCTGCTTTGTGCTTCCACACAGAGTTGAAAACCGACCTAACATTTGATTAATACTAAACCGCTTAGAATTTCTAAGCCTGCAAAGAGAAAGTTGTGCGTTTCGGACTGTCCCAAAAACTCCCTAGGTTCCTTTGGACGACATGACTTTAGACGTCATTTCATCGCAATTTCGGGTTACAGTCCCGAAAAATCGGAAGATACATGTCCAAAACTCAAACAAATGAAACTTACCCCGCTTTATTGAAAACACTTGCAGTATGCTGCTCGTCAGTCATCGTCAATTACCGCACATTTCCGGAATTCTGAAACTATGTTCCTACTCAAACATTTTAGTTGTGTGTAATCGTTAGAACCGACATGATGATTGTCCTAGCGAGCAGCCTCAAACTTTTTTGAAGTAGAAACAAGAAAACAAATCAAAACTTTTCATCAGAAAAATATATAAAATTCAGTTGTAGGACCAAGAAACAATGCATTTGGTCACACGTATATATTTTCTGCTGGGATTCGTACAGGTTCTGTTTTAGAACGGAATGGACCAATAAAAAGGTAAATCGAATCATTCTGCCAGTTTAAGGAAAAAAAAAAAATAAATATACGAGTATAAGGAAATAATAAAGTCCAGAAAAAGTCCAAAACAATTACTTACCTTTCCAACATTTTGCTTAAGTCGGAAGGCTATTTGATACTTTTTACATTTTCGTTAAGTACATATTGAATCTGATACATGGTATTAAGTTTAAACAGGCATACTACTTAACGGGAATGTATACACCTTCATGGGAGGCAACTTCTGCAAAAGTATTTGTCTTCCATGTCAATAGGGGTCAACTCTTGTAGGGAATAAGTTGCCCTGAGCAAGAGTAGTCCTCTTTTTCAGCGGAACAGGGCTTATAGAAAAGCGAACAGGAAGTCCTGAAAGTTGTCCCCCCTTTAAAAACGGCGGAATTCTCTTCCAACCTTAACTATCAGGTTCTGTTCATCATTAGTCATATTTCATCTGCCGATCAGATGTTAGAATTTTCGAAAGTAATTGTCTACGCCTACGGGCATAGATTGTCTTAAGGATAGGTTTTGCTACGGAAGCACTTAATAAAAGGTCATTGTGACTGTTTTTTATTGACTGATTTCACTTTTCATAGACATGACTATTTTCCAACTGATTACCCCAGGACACGCCGGTTACACTGCAACACCCCCTTGCGTATTAATATCCGGTAATTGCCGGAACGCTGCCCGGAACGGAGCGTGGTAGCTTAGTTGTTAGTGCAGAGGCACCCCGGTTCGATTCCCACAGCGGTAATAAAGTGTGGTATCCAAACATGCTCCATTGGCTTCATTTGCAGGGATGAATGCCACAAAGTGCACCGTCCTTCGGATAGGGACGTAAACTGGAGACCCCTGTGCATGCAGAATCATTCCCTTTGCAAGTAAAAGATCCCTACAATAATTACATGGTTACTGTGTAGGCTTACATCATGCAAATCTGGAATGTATGTAATGTACACCTGCCTTGAAGGTTGTAGGAAGAAAAGTCAAAGGAAAAAAAGTCACGGAAAAAAGTAGGAAAATCATAGAATTGGTTTTAATCATGTTCCATATTTTTCTTATTTCTAGTCAAAATACAGATTGTTGGTGCTAGTAAGGACCAACTTGATGAGTTGGTTCTAATAAGTATCCACAATCTATGTTTTTGAACAAAAATAAGAAAAAAAAACGATATGGTATCATTATTATACCCCCGTCAAGCCTTTTCTATAATTATAAGGCGGTGTTAAAAGGGATAATCATTGCTTGGGCTTGTTGACATGATTATTGTTTTATCTAAATATAAACATATTATATATACTTTGTCAGTGAATGAACATTTAACATTCATCTTCTTAGAAACTCAACACTCTGTATATAATGTATGCATCACATTAACAGGCAGTGATATATGGAATGAACATCCTTTCAAACCCCACTTTATATAGGTAAAAGTAGGAAGAGGGGATGTTGTCATTATCTTAATTTTTAGCAACATCCTTTCATTGGAATATTTCTTTATTTTCGCATTTGTGACTTTATTGCCGTGACTTTTTTCCTGTGACCTTTTTTCCGCGCCCAGCCTAGAATGTCCGCGAGGGCGTAGGAAGTATATTGAGAACGAAACAAATAATATCAACAGTTTACTGTTCTCACGCTTGCAGAATAAACATAAATTCGTGGTTTACATGATGTTGATTTCGTCCTTATCTAGTTCTTCATACATCCAGTTCTTACTGCTCGCAAGATTTTTTTTGTTTTTCATAATGTTAACTTAGAATGTGAAATAAAAAAGTTAACCTAAAAAACGCGAAATGAAAGAAACCGTAAATGTAGGCATGAAGTGCAAGTAGTTGTTATTGAAAGATAGGTAGTTTTGTTTTTATGCCACATTGGAGAGACCATTTAGAAATCTTTATTTGTAAGCTGTGACTGTTATACACTTACATATTAACTGGCATATTATTACAACATATGCATGGTAAGTTTTGTCATTTTAGTACTGCAAATAATTAATGTGTGCTAGGCATAGACTGAAGCTTTTTGTGAAGGCTAATACTTGTAACACAGTATAGCTGGTCTCCTTAAAATATGTGGTGGCTTTCATTTTCGTTTTCGCGTGAGGTTCTTTAATTTATTAGTAGCTCGTTACAGCCGCTTGGAGCCTTAAACCCAGCCTCCCAGCCCCTCCAAACACCCATTTTGTCTCCAGTTCGGACTAAGATAATGTCGGAGATTGGTTTTATAGTTTCACTGTTGTTGTTGTTGTTTTTTGTGGGTTTTTTTTCTGCAGCCCTCACCCCTCTTTTTTAATAAATTATCGTATAAATCTTCTGCAATCCTCCCTCCTCTTTTTTTTTAACTAATAAATTATCGAATAAATCTTAGAATCCCCAATATGTCTTTATTACCTTAATGGCTACATTGACTGATTAAGTGAGTTCCACATGTCTTATCATTGTTATGCTGTAATAATAAACCTTGTAGCTTGTGCTACATCACGCGAACAAAATAGAAATGAAGGCAATGATCAGGAAACAAGTCCGTGGAATGAACACCCCCCTAGATCCCACTTTATATAGAGAAAACTGGGGGTGTACGGGCCTCCACGAGCACCCACAACCTATATTTTGTGTATAAATAAGAAAAATACCACGGATTTTCATCAGAAAAGTACATATTTTAGAGAGGCTAAAATGCTCTATGTCGCACGGATGTGTTCTCGTAATGCAAAACAAATGTTTAACGACAAACCGACGTTAATTAAGATTTGAATATGATTTATTTAAGGACAATTTATTTAATTGTGGTTAATATACAATATATTGTTTCTATTATCGCATTATTATTATTATTATTATTATTATTATTGGTAATCTTCTGAGTGGTAGAATATTTTTTTTGAGATCCAGATAATTTGTTGTGCAGACCATGATCAGAAGATTTCTGTTGCAACACTTGAACACCTGTTACAGTCTGCTGTGCTTATCAGTATTTTTACAGACATAACTTATGTTTAATTATGTAACACCAGCTGCCAAAAGTCTTTCTGACCAGTTCAAAGATAACTCGGAGTTAGAGTTATGCAATAAATATTATGTGCAACCAATCGGAACAAAGATGATCATAGTAGAGATTTGTCATTTGTGGCCTGGATAGGATTATGAACACTTGTCTGCAGACTATCTCAACCCAGCCATCCACCCCAGCACCTCCTTACTATCTTTCATGATCACGCAACAAATTTATAATTAGAAATGTAAAAATTTTGCACCAAATTAATTTGTATATGATTATCGTTTGCCCACATGTCACACAAGAGGATGTTCACTCTTGGTATGGCCTTTTAAACCCCACAACATGTTGTTTTTATTTGAGATGACACAGAAAGTTCATATTTATCATGTTATGGCTTGTCACTGAACCATCTGAGCTCAGCATGTTCACTGGAGATGACACAGAAAGTTCATGTTTATCATGTTATGGCTTGTCACTGAACCATCTGAGCTCAGCATGTTCACTGGAGATGACACAGAAAGTTCATGTTTATCATGTTATGGCTTGTCACTGAACCATCTGAGCTCAGCATGTTCACTGGAGATGACACAGAAAGTTCATGTTTATCATGTTATGGCTTGACACTGAACCATCTGAGATCAGCATGTTCACTGGAGATGACACAGAAAGTTCATGTTTATCATGTTATGGCTTGACACTGAACCATCTGAGCTCAGCATGTTCACTGGAGATGACACAGAAAGTTCATATTTATCGTGTTATGGCTTGTCACTGAACCATCTGAGCTCAGCATGTTCACTGGAGATGACACAGAAAGTTCATATTTATCATGTTATGGCTTGACACTGAACCATCTGAGCTCAGCATGTTCACTGGAGATGACACAGAAAGTTCATGTTTATCATGTTATGGCTTGTCACTGAACCATCTGAGCTCAGCATGTTCACTGGAGATGACACAGAAAGTTCATATTTATCGTGTTATGGCTTGTCACTGAAAACTTAAAAAATCTGAGATCAGTGTGTTCGCTGATGCAGATCATCCACAAGTGTATTGGTTATCACCATATCTATATCAGTTTCACAGTATCAGTTTCCATATCACCACAGAATCAGTTTAAGTCCGGGTCATGTTTTATGACCACATTACGAAAACACGCCTATACCAATACATTGTAACCTTTATCGCCGAAAAAAATGAACATTTTAAGATGAAAATTATGATATTTTTCTTATTTCTGCTCAAAATATAGCGTGTGGGTACTCGTTAGAACCGCCTATAAAAAAAATAAGGTTTACCCCTGTAAGCCCCAGTTTCACTGTATAAAAGTGGGGTCCGAGGGGGTCATAATTATATAGCCGTGTTTGCATGATGACATCGGCTGATCAGGTTGATCTTGTGCAGACAAGATATTATCTTGTTTGTACAACTTAATATCTTGTGCGCACAAGATAAATGCGCACAAGATAGCTTGTGCATGTAAATTACTATCAGGTTAGGTAACTCTTCTATATCTGTTGTTAAAATACTCCTCAATGCTACTCTTCAATGCTAGAGTTACTGTTACTGATTATTCTTAACTGTGACGTCATGAACGTCATGGAAACGACGTAACGTCATAGAGTTATTGTATGTCCACCATTGTTGTAAATAAAGTGTGTTGCTTCTTCTAAGAAGTTTTCCTGGCGTTTAACAATGGTAGCAGAGCGAGGTTCCGATCCTCGGACCTCTGGGTTATGGGCCCAGCACGCTTCCACTGCGTCACTCTGCTGAGTCATTCTCCAGATCCATCTTCACACCTGCCTTGTTCATCGCACTTCTTGATAAGAGTAATGGGATATCTGATCTAACTACATCTGTTTTAATTGATACTTCTTTTCTAGCAATTACTGCTGGAAAACAGTATTCAGATTGAGATTTAAGACGTGTTCCTCCTCCAAATTTAAAAATTATCTCATCTACTGTCTGCTGTACTTTCTTCCTGTCACCCTCATTCAATGAGTTGATGTAGCTATCTATCCAGTTCTGCCCACACACTGTGCTGCACCAAGCACTGTCCAGTATTGCGCAGTTGCGTGCATCAACGCCCAGCTGATATATCTCCTCTTTGTTGTATCCTGTAAACAACACTACATTCTCATCTTCGACCATATGTACCTTCTTAGTAGGTTAGTTGAATTGGGCGGTACAGGGATCAAGGCCTGATATGGGATTTGAAATGATAAAGATGAGCGCGAAGTTAAAATAAGGTACAGTAGAGGATCTGGTACGAGTCATCAAGAAAATAAGTAGGATGAAAGACTTAAGATGAAAGACGTTTATATTTCGCAATTAATTCGATTTGCTAGAGTGTGTAGTCATGTAACTGACTTCAACACTCGTAATAAATTATTAACGGCTAAACTTCTTAATCAGGGTTATCGGTACCATAAACTACGCAAAGCCTTTTCAAAATTTTATAGACGCCATTCTGATTTAATTTCAAAATTCAATATTGGACTTAAATCTCTTCTGCAACAAGGTCTATCGGAACCCGAATTTTATGGTGACTTAGTATATAAATTCAGAAAAATATATAACCGCAATGACTTCAGCACCCAATTTCGTAAAATCATTCTTCGATATAAAAAGATTGGGTACAACATGGATATTATACGACAGACTGCATGCATGGTAGTTAACCCAATCACGGTTGGCAACTTTGCTTCCCTCTTTAATTGCACGCCGGTGGGTCAGGCCTCAGATTCTATGACGGCTCCAACGTAAAGGCTTATTGAAAATTAAAGAGATAATGTTGGTTGGTGCCTGATGCTCTGTCTCTGGTCGGGCTCATCGGAGTCTAACTGTTGGTTTTCTTTTGCTCCAGCATTTCAGTGGTTTCTTGCTGTCGAGTCCTCACTGTTGTCTCACCTCTGTGGTTCTTTGATTTCTGTGTTCACGGAGATGTTGCACTGATGAGTTAGGAGGCCTTCATGCGGACTGAACAAATTATTTGTCTAAATCGCGACGGAAGTAAGGGCGAGGATTGTGGCCACGTAAAATCGATTTAAGCCCCCCAGTGGAAATCTTCCACTGACCGTTCCAAGGCGGCTCTTCTGTGGCGATTTATTTATGTTGTTGTTTGTTACTTACTGTGTGTGTCGCTTGTGTCTTTTGGTTTTGGATGGCCGTGTGGCCGTTTTGTGGGAAGGTAACTGTCCATATGGCCTTCCTTTGTTTGGGTTTCCATTATGGTCTGGTCGCTTAATGTTTGTATTTCTTTCCCTTTGGTGTCTTTTATGGATGGAGTAAGTTAATTGTATCAATTCCTGATCTTTGTTTTACTTCTACTTTCCATTCCTATATGACATTTCCAAGGTTGAGCAAAACTGCTGAATTGAAAATTGCTGTTTTCACTGATGCTTCACTGGGAAATATCGATGAAGGAACTGGTAGTAATGGTGCATTCATTATCTGGTTGAAGGACAATACAGGGCAATGTTGTCCAATTGCCTGGAATGCACATAAAATCAAGCGTGTAGTAAGGTCTACATTAGCAGCTGAAACCTTGAGTTTGCAGGAGGGACTTGAAGCTAGATACTACTACAGAGAGTTGCTGGAGAGTGTACTTTGGGTTAGGCAGAGAACCATTATGGTTGAGGCCTACGTTGACAATAAAAGCATCATTGAAGCTATACTGTCTACAAGGCTGGTTGATGACAAACGGCTTCGAGTGGATGTAGCAGCTATCAAGGAATCACTGCAGCTGCATGATGTGAACAAGATTCAGTGGATAACAGGACATTTGCAGTTGGCAAACCCGATGACCAAACAAGGTGCATCAGGGTTTAATCTACTGAAAGTGTTGCAGTCTGGACAGATGTTAAATGAACTGTGTTGCTGAGAACTAATCATAATGCTTTTTATTAAGATTTTTTTATCTTTTTAGCTTAATAGGGCCATTTGATCAGTTTAAAATTTTACAACTTTTCCTTTTAAAACATTTTAATAATTACCATCTTTTTTATGTTTCCTCAACTTTAAATTCCATTTGAATTTAAATCTGTTTACAACGTTACAGTAGTTTCAGCAAATTAAAAAGAAAAGAAAAGAAAAAAAAGAAAAGAAAATATAATTAATGTTAATTACTATCAGGTTAGGTAACTCTTCTATATCTGTTGTTAAAATACTCCTCAATGCTACTCTTCGATACTAGTGTTACTGTTACTGATTATGCTTAACTGTGACGTCATGAACGTCATGGAAACGACGTAACGTCATAGAGTTATTGTATGTCCACCATTGTTGTAAATAAAGTGTGTTGCTACTTCTAAGAAGTTTTCCTGGCGTTTAACAATGGTAGCAGAGCGAGGTTCCGATCCTCGGACCTCTGGGTTATGGGACCAGCACGCTTCCACTGCGTCACTCTGCTGAGTCATTCTCCAGATCCATCTTCACACCTGCCTTGTTCATCGCACTTCTTGATAAGAGTAATGGGATATCTGATCTAACTACATCTGTTTTAATTGATACTTCTTTTCTAGCAATTACTGCTGGAAAACAGTATTCAGCTTGATATTTCAGACGTGTTCCTCCTCCAAATTTAAAAATTATCTCATCTACTGTCTGCTGTACCTTCTTCCTGTCACCCTCATTCAATGAGTTGATGTAGCTATCTATCCAGTTCTGCCCACACACTGTGCTGCTACAAGCACTGTCCAGTATTGCGCAGTTGCGTGCATCAACGCCCAGCTGATATATCTCCGCTTTGTTGTATCCTGTAAACAACACTACATTCTCATCTTCGACAATATGTACCTTCTTAGTAGGTTAGTTGAATTGGGCGGTACAGGGATCAAGGCCTGATATGGGATTTGAAATGATAAAGATGAGCACGAAGTTAAAACAAGGTACAGTAGAGGATCTGGTACGAGTCATCAAGAAAATAAGTAGGCTGAAAGACTTTCATTCCTATATGACATTTCCAAGGTTGAGCAAAACTGCTGAATTGAAAATTGCTGTTTTCACTGATGCTTCACTGGGAAATATCGATGAAGGAACTGGTAGTAATGGTGCATTCATTATCTGGTTGAAGGACAATACAGGGCAATGTTGTCCAATTGCCTGGAATGCACATAAAATCAAGCGTGTAGTAAGGTCTACATTAGCAGCTGAAACCTTGAGTTTGCAGGAGGGACTTGAAGCCAGATACTACTACAGAGTGTTGCTGGAGAGTGTACTTTGGGTTAGGCGGAGAACCATTATGGTTGAGGCCTACGTTGACAATAAAAGCATCATTGAAGCTATACTGTCTACAAGGCTGGTTGATGACAAATGGCTTCGAGTGGATGTAGCAGCTATCAAGGAATCACTGCAGCTGCATGATGTGAACAAGATTCAGTGGATAACAGGACATTTGCAGTTGGCAAACCCGATGACCAAACAAGGTGCATTAGATTTTAATCTACTGAAAGTGTTGCAGTCTGGACAGATGTTAAATGAACTGTGTTGCTGAGAACTAATCATAATGCTTTTTATTAAGATATTTTTATCTTTTATCTTAATAGGGCCATTTGATCAGTTTAAAATTTCACTGCAGCTGGTGTTGTGCCGTGTGGCGGCCGTAAAACGTCTCCCCGTACATCAACCATAGTGCAGTTTATATTTTACTTTTGGTCCTTTGAGATCAGCGTGAATATTCTGATAAATCAGAAATAAATTATTGGTTTAGACTCATATTCTAGACAGGTTTTTAATTATTTAGACCCCATTTTGATTTATGTCAGTCTTTGAATCGACTGCCTATTCGAAATTCGCAAAATTGCAGTATGTTTCCTCTGGCTTTCTTTGCCGGATCATTACAGGGTCACTGATGAGGCTTTATTAGCCGAAACTACGTAGTGTGACCCATCTTCTTTCTTATGAATGTTTTCATTGCTCTTAATGGAACTCATTTTTGATTTTTATTTACAACTTTTCCTTTTAAAACATTTTAATAATTAGCATTTTTTTATGTTTCCTCAACTTTAAATTCCATTTGAATTTAAATCTGTTTACAACGTTACAGTAGTTTCAGCAAATTAAAAAGAAAAGAAAAGAAAAAAAAGAAAAGAAAATATAATTAATGTTAATTACTATCAGGTTAGGTAACTCTTCTATATCTGTTGTTAAAATACTCCTCAATGCTACTCTTCAATACAAGAGTTACTGTTACTGATTATGCTTAACTGTGACGTCATGAACGTCATGGAAACGACGTAACATCATATAGTTATTGTATGTCCACCATTGTTGTAAATAAAGTGTGTTGCTACTTCTAAGAAGTTTTCCTGGCGTTTAACAGTGCAGACCAGATATTATCTTGTTTGCACAACTTAATATCTTGTGCGAACAAGATTTTATCTTGTGCGCACAAGATATGATGTGCGAACAAGACAATATCTTGTTTGCACAATTTCCCAAGATCTATGTTCTGCGAACAAGATAATATGTTGTGCAAACAAGATAATATCTTGTGTGCACAAGACATTAAGTTGTGCAAACAAGTTATTTTCTTGTGCGCACAAGATAATATGTTGTCCGTACAAGATACATTATGTTGTTGATCTTGTGCGCACAACATATTATCTTGTGCGCACAAGATAATATCTTGTTCGCACAACTTACTATCTTGTTCACATAACATATTTAAAAACAAATTCATGTCCCTTCCCGGGTTCCGCAGGAAAGGCCACAGGCAAATAATTCAGCCATCTCAAGTCACCTAAAGGAGGTAAGACACATGAAGTCAAACAAGAACACCAGACGACACCTGAACCAAAGGCTCAAAGCCAATGAACCACTGCAAAAGAGATTTATGAAGCCCATATTTTCCCTACCTAAGGAGTAAGACTATTCAAAACGAGAACTTGATGTGTCGAAAACGTGTCTGTCTCGAAATAAGGCTGTTGCAGGTACGATCTCCGCCGGGTCGGCAACAATATATCGTTGTGATTAATCACGAAATCATTTTTACGGCTATTGTCTTCCTCCTCTGATTCCAGCAGGTCAATATTTTGCGAAAGAATGTCCATTGTACTGGTTAACAGTTTAGGAAAATCCTGTCTAGGAAAAGCATTGGTAGGCTCGATATCACCTATACAGAGTTGATTGTATCGTTCAACTCGGAACAAACCAAACAAAGCGCACATGACCGAAGACATACGTTTGCTTGATACATCTCATCTTTTTCCTTTAATATGCCATAAAACTGTTAGTAACCGCGTATGACCTCATTTGTGTTGACTGTCGTAAAGTTTCAAACGAAAAAACAAAACCCCAAAAAACACGGACTCGTTGTTGGTGCGTCATGTTCTGTTATTCTCGGCTCGCATATCAAATACAGGAACATTTATATATTAAGACATCCTTTTGGATTGATTAAAATGGTCTTTAAGTGTGTGTATCGCTTGTATTTTTTGTTTTGGGTAGCCAATGGGCCATTTTGTGGGAAAGTAACTGTCCTTTTGGCTTTCCGCTATTGATGTTGCCATTAGGGTCTAGTTATTTCATGTTTGTGCTTCTTTTCCGTTGGTGTTTCTGATGGGAGCTGTGGGTTAATTGTATCGGATCACTGCCTTCACTTCTATTTTTAAGACCACTAATGAACAATCCAAAGGTCGTCTCTAACTTGAGGACACTGGGTATAGAAAAAAAGAGAGAATATCGAAACCTTTCAAATGTGATAAGTTAAAAGAAGAAACAAATCTTAATTTTGGCCGGTCTTAATATCAGAATTCCACTGTAACTGGGTGATATATTTAGGTGCCTCACCGTTCATGCGAAATCACATCATATAAACAGAAGTGAAGGCAATGAAAAGTAATCGATACACATCACGAACACGCCTATATAATTTTGACCTCCTTGAACCCCACTTTTATATAGTAAACTTGGGTTTCCGGGGAGTATACCTTATTTTTCTTATTTCTGCTCTAATCTATAGATTGTGGTTACTCGTTAGAACCGCCTCGATGAGGCGGTTCAAACGAGTGCCCACAATCCATATTTGATGCAGAAATAAGAAAAATATCACAATTTTTCATCATAAAATTTTCATTTTTTTCGTCGATAAAGGTGGCAGTGTATTTGTATAGGCGTGTTTGCGTAATGATTACCTCACAACTCCCATCAAAGGAAAAGAAACACGAACAAAAATAACTAAACAATTATGAAAACGTCATAAGCGGAAAGCAAAAAGGACACTTACTTTCCCTTCCCACAAAACGTCCAAACATCTATTAGCAAGACGAACTATAACAATAAACAAAAACAGAAGAACCGCATTGGAATGCTCAGTAAAGGACAATCCTCGCCCTTGATTCTGCCATGGTTATAATAATATTTTTTTCAGACCGCATTGAGGATTTCTTACTCATCAGTGCAACATGTCTGAGAACATAAGATTCAAACGACTACCGGATGAAACAACGATGAGCACTCGGCAGCATGAAATAACTGAAATACTGGAGCAAACGAAAACCAACATTTAGACTCTGGTGGGCCCTACCAATATGTACAATACCTATCCGGGTGTGGCTTTCTGTTTTTGTTTTTTCTCATCCTTGTTATTTGTTTCTTTTAGTCCATATATTGTATTGTTTTGATCTTATACGGCCTCCGGGTTCCACCGAGTTTCACTTGGTTCTTCCATACATCATTTGTTCCAAATTTCCCGTTACCAGTTAGAATGACAGTTCTATCCCCAACCTGTGCGACCCTGCCAACCGCAAAAATCTGACAGTGAGAAATACAAACCAACGTAACGAGTGTAAAATTGAAGTGAGGGCAATGGCCAGGAATCGATACAATTAACCAACAGTTCCCGTCAGAGACACCAAAGGGGAAGAAATACAAACATGAAATAACTAGACTCTAATGGAAACATCAATAGCGGAAAGCCAAAATGACAGTTACTTTCCCACAAAATGGCCAATTGGCTATCCAAAACTAAAAATTTAAGGAATGCACATACTCAAAGACAAAAAATAACAAAAGTAAACCGCGACAGAAGAACCGCCTTGGAAACGTCAGTGAAACGAATTGCTCTCGGTGGGGGGCTTATATCCTCGCCCTTTCTTCCCTCGCAATTTAGACAAATTATTTGTTCAGTCCGCATGAAGGCAGTAACAAACATTTGAATCGAAAGGAATAATTTGAAACCATAGATTGAACAGTCAAAGTAGGACTACTGTCATACACAGATATACCGTAATATGTTTTCAAATTGTAGACAATTCCACAATGAAATATTAGAACTGTACTAACTGAAATCAAACAAGCATCAAAACCGTACATCCTTTCGATAAAAGAAAAGCAATTCTATAATGAAGAAATATATTATTAACTTGATAGCTAAACACCAGTATTTAACAAACAGTTTAGACCCCTGAGCAGCATCGTGAGCAGCTGTTGTTGCGGCGTATGATCTGGGTATACACCGTTTGCCAAAGGCGTCCAACAACACGCAACATTGACATACATGTAACATCGATAAATATAGCCAGACAATAATTATTTTCTATAAATAACCACAGCCTTGGTTTCCCAAAATTAGTGATAGTCACGTGGACTGATTCACTTTGGGTCGATTGTTTTACAATCGACTCAAAAAGCGCATTATTGGATTTCGTATAGCGCTATTGATAAACCAACTGACCTAAAATCGAAAAAGAAGTACAGAAATTTTGGTTTTCCAGTCTACCCAAAAACCTCTGTATACCTTAGGCATACTATATTTGTTGAGGGTATGCATAAATATACAGTTAGATGTCTGGTCTTTCATCCTGTCCGTGAATCTCTAATGTTTGTTTCGTGTAATTAGTTCAGAAGTATTCGATGTGGTCTAACTTGAAAAAAACTTTCCCGTCTTTATTTACTTCCCTTTTATACATGATCATTACAGGTGTGCCGAATTCAGTTTGAACAGATACTCTTCGTTCACCAACTTGTCCCCAGCGTACGCCCTGAAAAGAATACAAGAGTAGAGCGTGATAGCTCAGTGGTTAGTGCACTTGCCTCTGATGCTAGAGGTCCCGGTTTCGATTATCGGCAGCGGCGATAAAATGTCGGTGTCCGAACACGCTCCACTGGCATCATTTGCAGGGATAAATGTCATCCAGAACACCGTCCTTTGGATCGGGACGTTAACTGGAGGCTCCCTGTGCAGGGAGAACCATCCCCTGTGCAGGTTAACGAACCTTACCGTAATTACATGATTACTGCGTAGGCTTTCATCGTGTATGTAATGTGCACCTGCCAGTATTGGTCAAGTGTGTGTGTGTGTGAAATCGGGTTTAACGTCGCTTTCAACAATTTTTCAGTCATATCACGACGGTGTCTGGTTGCGACAGGGAGCTCAATGCTCACATTTATAGTGCTGCCTCACTGAAGTATCATGTCCCAGACACATTACATGATACCACACCCAGTCACATTATCCTGACACTGGATCGACCAGTCCTAGCTCTACCCCGTAAATCTGAGTGCCAAACGAGGAGCAGCTAGTACCATTTTTAACGACTTTGGTATGTCGCGGCCCGGGGTCGAACCCCAGACCTCCCGTTCCCCGGAGCGGACACTCTACCAACTGAGCTATCGGGGCCGGTCAGTATTGGTCAAATGTGACCGATCGCAGTATCAGTAGAAAGAAAGAAAAGAGAAAAACCGTATTATTAATAATAAAACTTAACTTAACATACATGTAAATTTTGGGCACTCTCAAGCAAGCAAAGTTAGAGAAGATGAACAATTCTAGAAATTCAGAAACTTTGACAAGTACAGCTTAAACAGATGAAAACTTTTATTTCAGAACCTGTAGCTACTACAGCGGCAGCAGAATACCATCCCCCGTTTAAGAACATTAAGCAGCTACACTTGAAGTAGATGAAATCATTGTTCAAGAACTCTAGCAACAACAGCTTAAGCCACTGAATAGTTCTTCTATTTTATAATACATGTATGTAGCAACTAGCAATGAAGATGATGGAATTCTGTTTCAAGAACTCTAGCGATTACAACACAAGCCGATGAATATTTCTTCTATTTCAGAACCAAAAGACAACTCCAGCTGAAGCAGATGACAACTTTATTCCGGAGCCTCCAGCAATTTTAGAAACTATACACTCAGTGGACATAAATGAGTTCCCAAAATTGTTTGAGGTCGTGATGTCTGTAAATCTGTAACTACATTTCCAGATCAAATAAATAAATAATAAAAGATCCAATGCATGTTACATTTACTAGAAGGTATTGTTTGTTCATTTCCAATAACAAATATAACACTTTTTCTTAGAAATCATGCCATGCATTGCTCTGATATATTCTTCATTTAGAGTACCGTGGTTTTAAAAATGGATTCAAAACTCTGCGCTGGCTCAAATATTTCTTCTTATTCTGAATGATTAAGATTTTCTCCTATAATCTATATAATTTTGGTTACTCTGATGTCTTTTTAGTATGATGGACAGATGAGAAACCAAACATGTTTACATTTTCCCAATTGAATTAATACATTATTAGCAGTGGGTGTGATAATTCTACTCCTGACAGAAAAAATAGTGCTATGGAAACATTAAGTAAGTAGACTACATAGTTTCTATCTAAATTAGTGGCATACTCTCTAATGTTTTAGTAACAATCATTGTAAAGAAGTATCTTTCTTTCACATAGGAAATGTAGCTATCAACAGTGGATAAACGTCTAGATAGGTGTTAGTCTTTATGGGGGTACCCAAAGAGATTGGCAAATTTATTGGACACTGCTATACAAAAATGAAGTCCTTTGTAAAAATATAGTTTTTTTTACAAAATTTTAAATCATATTTTTATCTTGTTTTATGGAGCGCAAAGAGTGCACGGCTGTTATAATGAGTCCATTGTTTCCTGGATCTCCTTGCTACTTCAATCCCCTAAGATATAATCAAACCATAGAAACTGTGATTCAATATCTCTACAATCAGATATAAAACAACGCCCATTTTCTGTCTGTTTTCTTAGTGTCTATCACCAAAAATATTTGCCTTTCGGTGATCTTGACGAATTTATGTTCCACCCGAAAGCATGTTAGATTTTCTGCAATGTATTGTCTCTAGGTAATAATTTACACAATCAGATTGTTTTCCAGTATTTTGCCAACATTTCTACCGATTTATATCGAACAAGATAAGAACTTGATACTATTATAACCCTTTAACCCTTTTCTCAAAAGAAAGGTGCTAATCTGTATGCTGCCTGACGTTGCCATGGCAACTGATGACATCATCATTGTACTAGGTGCTGATGTAAACATATACTCTTAATAATTTTATGGACCAATTAGCATTTGAGTATGATTTATAATTAGGTAGAAAATTGTAATTCTTTCAGACCATATTTTCCCAAATTTCTTGTCAGCCATTTTAGGAACTCATTTATGGCCACTGAGTGTAGCAATTTCAGAATCTCTAGCGGGTTCAAAAAACTGTAGCAATTATAGTTAACTGGGAAAACACATCTTCTATTCCAGAACCTCCCTCCAGCAATTTTACAAACTGTAGCAATTGGTTATAGGGATACAAACTTCTTATATTTCAAACAATCTAGCAATTTCAGAAACTCTAACAATAACAGTAAATGTGGAAAACCACTTCTCGGAAACGCCAGGAATTTCAGAACCTCTAGCAATTACTGTTAACGGGGATATTCACTTCTTCTATTCAAGAAACTGGCATTTAATTTTTTATGTTGATGAAGATTTATTTTTTTTTTTCAGAAAACCAAGCAGCTACAGATATAGCCGATGATCGTTTATCCTATTTCCTCTAACGAATATATCTTAAACACTTATTTTTTTTTACCATCTAGTAAATAAACTTATATAGAACACTTTTCCTAGGACATCAATCAGCCACAGCTGAACAAGATGAATATTGTAGCAGCCAAAATTGAAGCAGGAACGAACAGCCGAAGTAAATGAAAATTCTATTTCCGAACAGATAACAACAACATTTGAAGCTGTTCCTATTTTAGAATATCTAGCATCTACACCTAAAGCAGATCAAAATTCTATTTCTGAACATGTAGCAACTACAACTGAAGCGTCTCCTTAAAACAACCATTAATTGCAGATTAAGGCGATTAACAATGTTTCAAAACCTCTGTCAGCTAAAGCTAATGAAGATATAAATACTATTGCAGAAAACGTAGTAGCTACAGTTGAAGCAGATAGACAGGTCTCTATTTCAGAACCTGTAGAAACTACAGCCGTAGCAAATAAAAATTAGATTACTGTTTGCAATTACAGCTTAAGCTGATTAACGATTGTCCTATATTCAGAACCACTTGTTGAGATACCTGGTACTACAACTGAATATAAAAGGGTGGCAGCTGGAAATTATATGACATTTTCCAATAACAGCTTAAGCCGATTAACGATTTTCCTATTTCAGCATGAGCAGATTCACTTATTTTGATAATAGATATCTAGCAAATACAGCTGAAGCAGATAGAAACTCGGGCAACTATAGCTTATAGGCCGCATATAAAAATTCTCATTTATCAGGCGCTAAACCATTACACCTATAAGAAGATACAAGAGGAACCTTTACAGTTCCATCAGCAGAGGTAGCTGGTTTGCTGGTGGGGAATAAGCACGTTTCTTAAACTACAATTCAGGAAAGAAAACATTAAGAATATTCACTATTGAAATGCTTTAGTTGGATGGTTGGTTGATTTGAGGTTTACCATCCCAGTCAACACTGTATATGTCGTTTTAGAGACGTTGCTTCCAATGTTGTGGCATTTTTACCCGAAATTGAGATGAAATGACATCTCAAGCCCTGCCGCCCAATGAAGCCAAAAGGGTTTATTTGCATGGAGGGTCCAACTCACACAACTTTTCCTGGGCAGGCTTAGAACCTCCAAAAGTCCTGTTTGGTTCTCAATATCTCCAGTTTCAGTTCCAAATGAAGCTAACCTGTTTTGTTTAGGTTTCCATTATGGTCTGGTCGCTTAATGTTTGTATTTCTTTCCCTTTGGTGTCTTTTATGGATGGAGTAAGTTAATTGTATCAATTCCTGATCTTTGTTTTACTTCTACTTTCATAATTGTCAATTATTGTAAACTTAGAAATAGCCTTAAAATAAATGATATTTAGATATCATAATCAGGAATCGTTCATTGTAACAGTTTACATTGTATTCAGAAAAAAATGTACATATTTTAGGCCAATGTCAAATTTGGTCATACAGGCTTTTGATTTTTAATATAAATGTTATTCGACAGATTGCAAGCGTGGTAGTTAATAGAAGTAGAGGCAATGATCAGGAATCGTTGCAATCAACCCACAGCTCCCATCAGAGACACCAAAGGGAAAGAAACACATACATAAAAAAACAGACCCTAATTGAAACATCAATAGCGGAAAGCCAAAATGACAGTTACTTTCCCACAAAATGGCCAATAGGCTATCCAAAATAAAATAATATAATTAAGGCGTAACTATACCAAACCACAGAGGCCTTTCTGATATTTAATCTTCATCAGTGTATCTCAACCCCAAAGTTTTGAAACCGAAACGGATGACGGACAAGACCCGGCAAGCACAGCACATCCCCCCTCCGTGCACACACCGACCGACGTAGCTCATGAGACAGGTCAACTGGAGGCATCAGGCAAGAAACGCCAACCCGCGGACTTATAGGCGACCCCCACCGAGCCAACATCAGCAAACATGGCCCACACT
The DNA here is from genome assembly GCA_963580285.1 of Lucinisca nassula. Classification (NCBI taxonomy): domain Eukaryota; kingdom Metazoa; phylum Mollusca; class Bivalvia; order Lucinida; family Lucinidae; genus Lucinisca; species Lucinisca nassula. The sequence goes on from OY757026.1 coordinate 45,392,551, forward strand.
TCACGGAAGTCCCGGGCATCAGGAAGGAGATGCCCAAACTAGCGAGACTTGCAAAATTTAAAATATTACAAAAAGTGGCAACCTAATCTGCTTAGATACATGTCCCACCTGACAAGTCAGTCTTAGTTATAGAAACATTAGAAATTTATAGTGCAAAAATAAACGATATAATATAGTTATTTAAATCAGTACTTGAGCACTGACATCAACACCGCAGTGTCAACCTCAGCACTAAGGAACTGATACTGAGCTGATGATACCCTCGGGGACGAATGAATCATCCACCACTCCACGGAAGTCCCGGGCATCAGGAAGGAGATACCCAAAGTAGCGAGACTTGCAAAATTTAAAATATAACAAAAAGTGGCAACCATATCTGCTAAGATACATGTCCCACCTGACAAGTCAGTCTTAGTTTTAGAACAATTAGAATTTTATGCTGCAAAAATTAAAGATATAATATAGTTATTTAAATCAGTACTTGAGCACTGACGTCAACACCGCAGTATCAACCTCAGTACTAAGGAACTGGTACTGAGCTGATGATACCCTCGGGGACGATCGAATCATCCACCAGCAGAGATACCGACCCAGTGGTTGCAATTAAGGCGTAACTTTACCAAATGTAGTGGCACAGAGGCCTTTATGATATTTAATCTTCATCAGTGTGCCTCAACCCCAAAGGTTTGAAACCGAAACGGATGACGGACAAGACCCGGTGAACACAGCACATCCCCCTCCGAGCACACACCGACCGACGTAGCACTTGAGACAGGTCAACTGGAGGCATCAGGCAAGAAACGCGACACAAACATCCAAAGATAAATCACACCAAAAAAACCGCGACAGAAGAACCGCCTTGGAACGGTCAGCGGAAACGAATTCCACCGGGGGCTAAAATAGGTTTTACGTCGCCACAATCCTCGCCCTTACTTCCGTCGCGATTTAGACAAATAATTTGTTCAGTCCGCATGAAGGCCTCCTAACTCATCAGTGCAACATCTCCGTGAACACAAATAATCAAACAACCACAGGGATGAAACAACGTTGAGTACTCAACAGCAAGAAACCACTGAAATGCTGGAGCAAAAGAAAACCAACAGTTAGACTTAACCCTATCTCGGTTGATAACTTTGCTTCCTTCTTTATTTGTTTAACAGTGGGTCGGGCCTCAGTCGTTATGGCGGCTGCGGCCTAAAATAAGCCAGTTTGTACTGTTTCTTTGTCTCTGTTCGGGTTCACAGATGTCCACGTCTTTTGCTTCAACATTTCAGTTATTTCATTCTTTCGAATCCTAAGCGTTGTTTCATCTCTGTATTTATGTTGTCCGAGATGTTGTATTGAGTTAGAAACACTTCGCTTGGTCTTAACAAATAATTAAATAATTTGTTTTAACCATGACAGCACTAAGGGCGATGATTGTCACCGATTTAAGTCCCCAACAAAACTTTTAGTGACTGTTCCAAGGCGGTGTGTCTGTTGTGGTTTATAACAGTCTTTTCTGTCTTTGTAGATATGTACTGCCATTATCTGTTTTAATTTGGTAAAATAGAAGCTGAGGCAATGATCGGGAATCGATAAATCAACCCACATCTCCCATCAGAGACACCAAAGGGAAAGAAACACAAACATGAAGCAACAAACCCTAATGGAAACATCAATAGCGGAAAGCCTAAAGGACAATAACTTGGCCAATAGGCTATTCAAAATCAAACAACACAAGCGACGCAAACACCCAAAGACAAACAATAACAAAAATAAACCGCGACAGAAGAACCGCCTTGGAACGGTCAGCGAAAAGAATTCCACTGGGGGGGGGGGGCTTAAATCGATTTTACGTGGCCACAATCCTCGCCCTTATTTCCGTCGCGATTTAGACAAATATTTTTTTTCAATCCGCATGAAGGCCCCCTAACTCATCAGTGCAATATCTCCGTTAACACAAATAATCAATCAACCACAGGGATGAAACAACGGTTAGGACTCGACAGCAAGAAACCACTGAAATGCTGGAGAAAAAGACAACCAACAGTTAGAAACCGTTTTATTTCTTATGTTGGGATAAGAACTGTCCTATTGGCTTTCTGCACGTGATGTTCGAATTACGGTGAAGTTGTTAAAATATGTTGATGTTACCTACGTTGTTAAAATATGTTGATGTTTCTTTTCCTTTATTGGATGGGAGGTGTAAGGCAATTTTATCGATTCTTGATTATTGTCTTCGTAGAGGATCTTACATGAGTGATGATGTATTATTGAATTTATTAATCGAGTTGCGGAAAATGGATAAAATGCGAGGCTTTGTTGAGCATTTTATCCCTTTTTCTCAACGAGTTTAATAAAACACTGACTTAGAGGATCTTACATGAGTGTTCATGTATTATTGAATTTATATAACGAGTTTAGGAAAAGGGATAAAATAGGAGGCTTTGCCGAGCATTTTATCCTTTTTCCTCAACGAGTTTAATAAATGCAATAATTCATGAGCACGAATGCAAGATTCGATTTATCATATGACATTTAAAACGCATTTTATTCACGATTGTTTAACAAAAATGTGAAAATTCCGCTGTTAGAAAACGCGACGTCGTTAAGGACGTCATGCATGTAACGTAACGTTAGGGACGAATCTAACTAATTTGCATATTTAATATCGAATTTATTAAATGGCGTTATTACACTCTCAGACGCGACGTCATATGAAAAAACTTCTATATTGTATGCAAAAAAGTCAAAACCGTGTATATTTCAGAACAATTGAAGCATGTGAACTGAAAATTTATAGATGCAGTAGTGTTTATGTGTAATGAATTTACACGAGTATTCACGATCAAGGCCGTTCTTGGACCTTAGCGCAAGGTTATTCAGATATAAAAAATATAATTTATTTTATCAGAAGTCACTGAACCATTTGTCTACATTTCATTAGAAAGCTGTTAGGAACAAGGAAATGAAAATAAAGCAGTGTGCATTTACGGCTGCTATACCTATATGTGGCAAATACACTTCAAAAACTTTCTTCTCCGGCACCAATAAGCCGGTTGCCTTGAAACTTGGTACTTAGCATTAGGGATCCGGGCCGATTGCTCAAATGATGACTCAAATGATGACTCAAATGATGACTATGGATTCACCCTGGCTAAATTTACGCCATGTGCGTTTGTATAAGGAAAAGTGGAAAGTGTTATTTTTTTCGGAAAGTATTGTTGCCTGTTAATTTTAATTTTGTTTATTTTATACATAGCAGTGAAAACAATGTATATCTGAAACACATAAAACTGATATTTTCGCAGTGTGAAAATATAAATATTTTCACAGTGTGAAAATATTAATAGTATGAAAAATAACATGACCGTGTTATTTCACAGTAGCAGCCCGGCCTACTTTTCTCGCCAAAATTCATATGTTATCTATACAATAATTCTAAAAAAAATACTTTGCAAAGCACTTTTTGTACTGCAAAAATGTTGTATTCAAAATGGCGATCTGTTTATGTGTTGAAACTCACAGTTGTGGCGCCATAGCCAAGTCAAAAGTTGTGACGTAAGACCCGATTGATTAATTACAATAAGTGTCCTAAAATATTATACAATAAAAAGAAAGTTTACTTGTTTTCGATAAATATCAAAAGTATTTCATCGGGTGTGTTGAAAATATCAGAATTTTCACAAGTGCCTGTTAATTGGACGGGTTTTTCAAGGAAATATTCCGTCCTTTAGAATAGCGATGTCCGTGCAGGCGGGCGGGCGGCCGGTCGGGCGTCCGCGTCCCGGTTTACCTTTTGGTTAACCCTAAAAAAAACCTCCATAATGCCATTTGGCGTTTTTCTTGTTTTAAATTTGTATATGCAATAGACTAAATGAGTAAATGAAGCTTTATGAGTAATAAAGCTCAAAGTCATTTCTAGCTCTTGGACCAAGGTCACTGAAATACCATGAAAAAAAAACTTATTTAAAACAACAACAAAAAACCCGTGGGCAAAGTGAAGTTAATGGGTACAAGTCACATGACCATGGTGACCGCCATGGCCAAATGTGGTAAACACGTTTCAAAATCTTCTTTGGAACTAGTTGGCCAATTGCCTAGAAACTTGAAATGTGGCAATGGCGATTGAAGACTGACACAGTCAGATGAACACTCTATTTCAGGAAAGGACCGATCACCAGGGTGTTCTTATTTTTCTTAGTTCCTTTATCTTTCTTCTTCATTACAAACATGTTGTTGTTCGAGCCTTACCCCAAATGTCCCAATATTCTTCGGTTTCAGTGAATCAAAATCCTTCAAAGCTTGTCCATATCCGCCAGACTTCTTATAGACTGTCAGAAAGCCATTTGAAAAACCCACTATAGCTGTCTTCAGTAGTTTTCCTGTAATTACAGCGACACCTTAGCCCAGCTTTTCAAAGCCTCGCTAGTTAACCCGACTCGTTGATGTTTGAAACGTCAAGCAGTGGCGTAGCACATCACGTGAACAATTTCGTGAAATGAACACCCCTAAACCCCACTTTATATTCATTATTTTCTTATTTCTGTTCCAAAACCTAGGTTGTGGGTACTCGTTAGAACCGCCCCAATGAGACGATTCTAACGAACACATTTAACCTATGTTTACAGTATAAATATAAAAACAATATCACGGATTTTCATGGGGAAAGTAGCCATTTTGAAAATGAGAAAAAAATGCATAGTGTCGCACGGGTATGTTATCGTAATGAAGAAAAAAAAATCTATATAGTATCAATAACAGAAACAGGGACCGCTCTCACAGGAAAGAATTTTGCTCCCTTGCAGGACCAGACTCTTCCCTTTAAAAGTGTTCCATGTGATGATGGTGGAATAAGGTCATTAAGAAAACAGACCCGTGGGTCATTGTAAATACTTACATGGTTCCAAAACAGACAATTTTCTGATAAAAGGATTATATTTTTCTCATTTCTGTCACAATCCATGTTTGAGGCGGTTCTAACGAGTTCCCATAATTTATGTTTTAACCAAAAGTAAGGAAAATAATGTATACCCCAAGTAAACCCCATTTCCCCCTATATGAACTGCGGTTTAAAGGGGGTATTCATTTCGAGGTTTTGTTACATTGCAGAAGAAGAAGACGAAGACGAAACCAAGAAAGTGTACTCCTCTGATAAAGGGAACATTCTTAAAGGCAAGAATTTGTCCCCACATCACGAAAACACACCTATATATTTTTGAACCCCCTTGGACCCCACTTTTATATAGTAAAACTGAGGTTTACAGGGGTAAACCTTATTTTTCTTATTTCTGCTCCAAAATATAGATTTGGGTACTCGTTAGAACCGCCTCGATGAGGCAGTTCTAACGAGTACCCACAATCAATATTTTGAGCAGAAATAAGAAAATATTACAATTTTTCACCCTAAAATGTCCGCTTTTTCTGCGGTGAAATTTACAATGTATTTGAATATGCATGTTTTCGTGATGAAATATGGAGCATTTTTTTTTTTCAAGTTACAGTAGTCCCTCATTTTAGTCAACAGACTGTAATAAAAAGACATTTGCTAGACATTACGATAGCAGTCCACGTGACTTATTGCACTTTTTGATGAAAATTTGTAATTGTAATATTGTTTTCTTATTTCTAATACGTCGGTTTGGCCACATCGTACTTGAGTACGGGTAAATCGCTTAGAGGGTCTAAGCCTATCCAAGCAAAGTGGTGCGAATCGGACCGTCCATGAATATAAAACCTTTTGGTTTCATTGTGCGACAGGGCTTGAGATGTCTCTTCATCTCAATGTCGGATAGATGTCCCACAATATTGGAATCAACGTCTCCAAAATGATCTTAATAGTGTTAACAGGGACGTTAAACCGCAAATCAAACAAAAGAATTTTTCTCCCTGCGTATAATTGAGGTAATGGCCAAATATGAACGACACAATTCAAGAAGACAGATAGCTATTTATTTTCTCCACAGTTTTCTCCTTGCGTGCACATGAATTTGCTCCCTGCTGCGCCATCGGGTAATATGACTGATTAAATAATACACTAGTTTTGACAATCTTCTGATTTGTTTATAAAGATAAATGTTAGTATGTTTTAAATACGTGTGCCTATAGGGACGATCAGCAGAGGAACAACCATAAAATAATGGAGGTTCTAGCCTCGTTTTCTTTTTTACTATGTTTGGTTAAAATGAACCGATTATCCTAATTTTCTTCGAAAAAGTTCCTTTAAAGAGCAATTACAAAGAAATTTTAAGAATTCATAGGTTGAGGCAGGGTGAAAGCAGACACAAGGAGGGTCATTTTATCGAAAACCGCATGAAAAATTTCCCATTCGTTCCAAAATTATGCTCATTTATATTTGATACCTATTTTCCTCTAAGAGTAACATTCCCTGAATTGTCTTTGATTTTAACCCACAATGCAATATTCTGTGATGTCAAAGTGGTTGAAACTTTAAAAAAAAAATAAACTACCATAATTTCAATTTTGCAGTTTCCTAATATAGTTTTCTCATGCTCTTTGATTACTGTGTATCTTGTGCATAATTAAGGATAGAAATGAGAACTTTTATTTCGAAATTCAAGCTTAAATTTACAATTTAAGTATTTTAAAAAAAAAATGTTTAAAATTACCATTTAATTCAATATTTCATTCCAAGTAGTTAATGTGAGTGATTTAACATGCCTTTTGAACAGATCAATAATTCCTTATGTTATATCATCCACTTTAAAATAGAGGAATTTGGATTTAAATTATTTGAAAAAATATATAAAGTTTGAATTTTTAAAGTTTGCAACTGAAAATATGAGATAACAGGTTTAGATTATCAGTCGAGATCAGTTTCAATAATTCAAATAGGTGATTAAACAAGGTAGTTCACATTTAAAAAGTTTAAACATTTTAATGTGCATCTATGCCATCATAGAATACCTCATTAATATTAATGAAGTTGCTCTGTTTCCATGAACTATTTCACACTTCAAATTGCAATGTCTTGGAAACTTATAAAGATAATTTGATGCGGTTTTCGCCCTTCGATTTCTTGAATCAATGTCTTTTCAAATTTATTGGATTTCTATACCTTTTTATCATATGACGTCGCGTCTGAGAGTGTAATAACGCCATGTAATAAATTCGATAATCCACTGGTGGATTAAATATGCAAATTAGCTAGACACCTCCTGTAACGATACATGTACGACGTCCTTAACGACGTCGCGTTTACTAATGGCGGAATATTGACATTTTTGTTAAACAATCGTGAATAGAATGCGTTTTAAATGTGATATGATAAATAAAATCTTGCATTCGTGTCCCTGTATTATTGAATTTATTAAACTCGTTGAGGAAAAGCGATAAAATGCTCGGCAAAGCCTCGTATTTAATCCCGTTTCCTCAACTCGTTTAATACATTCAATAATACATGAACACTCATGTAAGATCCTCTTACTGATTATATTCTACATTTATAAATTTTCTCCGCTTGTTTTTGAGGTTTTTTGGATTGAAATATGCTTAAATCATAACGATTAAAACCAGAAAAATCATAATGGCGGCTGCTTACGTCAGCTCGATCGTCGTTTTCGTGTTATTAATCAAGAAAATTCGTAATGCCCCAGTTACAGGATGCAAGCTGTATAAATGGCTTGAGGGGGAACACCAAAGTTCATTACAGATTTCTGAGGACCTGTAACTGGGCCAATACGTAATCACTTGATCAAAGAGTTTTATTAAGTGACTCACAGATAAATTAGCAATACTACTTGGACCAGACTCCTTCTGACCCCTCCTCGTATTGCGCATTTTGATTTGACATCCTTTTGACTTTAAACATGCTTTTTGCTATGTTTGTTTTCAGTTCAAGTCTTGGCGTCCGAAGCGCTGACGACAGCCCAATTAACCCTTTTACATTACGATAACACACCCGTACGACGTAGTGCATTTTTTCACATCTCCAAAATTGCAATTTTTCTTATAAAAATCCGTGAAATTTTTCTTATAAATACTGCAAACAGAGGTTGTGGGTACTCGTTAGAACCGCCTCAATGAGGCGGTTCTAACGAGTACCCACAACCTATGTATTGGAGCAGAAATAAGAAAAATAATGTTCACCCCCTTAAACCCCAGTTTTCTCTATATAAAGTGGGGTATAGGGGGGTCTTCATTTCACGGACTGGTTCACGTGATGGTACCAGAATCACCAAAATGGGTACCCTGGCAAACAGTGCAGGCCCTGATCAGACGCCCTCCACTGTTTGCTAAAAGTTCAGTCATTTTCCAAATAAATTTTGAAGACACAACCGGACACCCCTAAATTTTGAAATAAACTCCTGCTATATATAAGGAGGACGATTCCATTTTGTGCAAAAAGGGTTGATCATTGATCGCAGAACAGAAGTTGAAAGGCATGCCATCAACATTATCGCGAAGCTAAACATATTGGTCCGGTGTGACGTACTTATCGAAGGTTAAAGTGCATACACTTTACGTAGAAAGAAACATCACCCATATGGCGTGGACCCACTACTCTGTGGAGATCAACCTACCTATCAGACTAGCCGAACTTCGCTTCGTTCTTGCCCCGTGGTGAACGTCTGAAATTTTAAGAAGAAATGAAATTAAATTATACATTATGGTTCAAAGGCGGATAATCAGATATGAAAAGGGAAGTTAAGATTAGGTTTGCTATCGCTTATATTTTTTGTTTTGGATAGCCAATTGGCTATTTTGTGGGAAAGTAACTGTCATTTTAATTTCCGCTATTGATGTTTCCATTAGGGTCTAGTTTTTTTATGTTTGTGTTTCTTTCCCTTTGGTGATGGAAGCTGTGAGTTAATTGTATCGGTTCCTGATCATTGCATTTACTTCTATTTTGTCACAAGTGTTGATTGTTTGACAGACAGTGCTGCGTAGACTCTCTCTCTCTCTCTCTCTCTCTCTCTCTCTCTCTCTCTCTCTCTCTCTTACCATTGCCTTCCTTGAAATTGTTAATGAATTATATATACGAGGGAGTATGAACTTATTAATGTTGTTAGAACTTGTAGTCCAACCGAATTGTTTGTTCCATTGTAATTGAATAAGCTAAAAACAAATATGTTGAAATTCAACAATATTAACTCAGTGGTAACTGTTTGTACAAAAAGTGTCTATAAATTCCTTATTATATATAATAACTGAACAGAAAATGTCATGGTCGCCAATGTCGAAAAGGCCGCTTGCAAATAACATAAGCGCCAAAGTCGACAAGGCCGCTTGCAAACAACAATCAAAATCATGTCAAACTGCTGTAAAAGCTGTGTTAGATAAAAAGAGCGATTTTGTTTTACTTCTGTCAATATGCTTATTACTTTCATCAGTCTGAAACGTAACCATAATTGTTTTCACACTTACGTCGATTAAATTTCCGTTTTGGACGCAGCCCGAATTAAAATCGTATATGTTCATAGTCTTTGCACGATAATGTATTTCTTTTCGAATTTGTGAATACATACAAACCACCAGATACATGATCCTATTCCCAGTGTATAGGCCATTTGAATACACAAGCATCACACAAAAGCGGATTCATATAAAATACGAAACTCACTCCACAGACATCCAAAGGCTATTGCATTACATTTCCCAGTTTTTTTTTTTCGCTAATTTTCAGGGAGTAAAAATTCTCATTTTAAGTAAGGATTCACCCAGAATTATTGTGTTTACAATTTTACCGCTATATACATATTTGCCTAATCATTAGCCCATCGTTTGAGAGGCGAGAACGTGCAAATGCACGACTTACTTGTAACTTACCGTTCAGTTCAATTAAATTTTGTTGTAGCGTTCCTTCATTTGGCTTTATTTTAAATGAGCTGGAGTCACATACGGCAACAAAAATGGCACAAAGTACGCCAGAAAATATCATTTTTGCTCTGAAATACAGATACAGAATAAATCACACCGTAACAGAATAATATGAAAGCACTGATTGGTGGGTCGATTGTCTCTGTATTGGATTTCTTACTGGTCCTGTAATTACATAACAAAAACACGCCTTTATAAATACATGTACATTTTATCGCCGAAAACATAAAAATTTTAAGATGAAAAATTGTGATATTCTGATTTCTGCTCAAAATATAGATTGTGGATACTCAGTAGACCTGCCTCATCGAGGCGGTTCTAACGAGTACACACAATCTATATGTTAGAGCAAAAATAAGAAAACTAAGGTGTACTGCTGTATACCCAAATTTTCTAAATAAAAGTGGGGTTCAAGGGGTCAAATTATATAGGCGTGTTTTCGTGATGATGTTAAATAATACACAAAACCTTACCCAGATATGGCATTTATCAGTTACCCCCTGTATATATTGCATTTTAACGCATTGACCTGATAAAGATATGCTATCTCAGGACAAGTGAGCTTAATCACGTCAACGTGGCATTGCACTTTTTTAATGAACCGGACTACTGGTAAATGACAAAAATGTTATTGTAACTGGGAAAAATGGCAATATTACTTGAATAAAAAATATAATAGGAAAACCATGGTTAGCTGATACTAAATATATCGACCACTAGAATGCTTGGACGCACTGTGTACCATCAATGACTGACCGTAAATCGCTAATTTAAGAGTGTACAAGGGGATAAACTGATAAATAGAATACCAGATTCATGTCATTTTATATCAAATTTATCAGGCTTGGCTTCGAGAATGCATGTAGAATCGCTCGGCAAGCCTCGCGATTCTACAAGCGTTCTCAAAGCCTTGCCTGAAAAACTTGATATCAAAATACGCTCACCCGGTATTCTCTATATACATGTAGATCTGTTACCTAGTCCTGTTGACCCTTGTATTGTTTGATTTGAGGTTTAACGTTCCCGTCACCACGGTAAAGGTCATTTTGGAGACGTTGCTTCCAATTTTGTGGGACTTTTACCCGTCACTGAGATGAAATGACATCTCAAGCCCTGTCGCCCAATGAACCCAATAGGGTTTATTAGCATGGACAGTCCACCTCACACCGCGGTTCCTGGAAAGGCTTAGATCCTCTAAGCGATTTACCAGTACTAGTGTGCGGGCCGGATTCAGCTCTGCGTGGAAGCATCATGCAGCCCATATATTTCTTCAAGCCCCTATGGGCGGGGCGGTGTCCTGTTGACACAAAAGTGTGTTGGGCCTCTTTTCATTTTTATGTGAAACATTACTGAATATTTCCTATCATAAGAAGCTGTGAACGAAAGCAAGACATGTTTGTCAACTTGATTGATATCAATATCGTCATATATCAAGGATTTTCAACTAAGGGTGGATTCGTTAAACCCATGGGCAAGGTCATATTTTGCCCAAGGCTATAATTTGAAACTCTTGGTATAAGTTCACTAGATGAAGCTTCATACCAAATATCAAAGACCTGGGCCTTCTGGTTTCAGAAAAGACAGGCTATAATTTGAAAATTTTGGTAGAGGTCCACTAGGTATCAAATATCAAAGATTTGGACCTTCTGGTTTCAGACAAGAAGATTTTTAAATGTTTTCCCAAAAACATGTGGGCTCCAGGGCGGGGCCTTTTTAGCCCCAAGATAATAATCTGAACAATCTTGGTAGGGGTCCAATTGGTGAAGCTTTATACCAAATTTCAAAAACCTGGGCCTTCTGGTTTCAGAAAAGAAGATCTTTTTAGGTTTTCCCCATACGTCTATGTAGAACATGTGAGCCCCGGGACCCGGCCATTTTGGGCCAGAAGCCTATAATTTTAACAATCGTGGTAGAGGTCCACAAGATAAACCTTCCTATCAAATATATAAGACCTCGACTTTCTGGTTTCAGATGAAGATTTGTAAAGGTTTTTCCTATATATGTCTATGTAAAACATGTGGGCCCCGGGGCAGGGTCATTTTTGTTATCAAGACTATAATTTGAAGAATCTTGGTAAAGGTCCACTAGATGAAACTTGATACCAAATATCAAAGATCTGGGCCTTGATGTTTCAGACAAAAAATCTTTTTAAGGTTTTCCCTATTTTAGCCTATGTAAAACATGTGGGCCCCGGGGCGGGGCCAGTTTTAGCCCTTTGGCTATAATTTGAACAATCATGATAGAGGTCCACTAAATGAAGCTTCATACCAAATATCAATGACGTGGTCCTTACGGTTTTAGAGAAGATAATTTCTTAAGGCTGTCCCTTTATAAGCCTATGTTAAACATTTGCGCCTCGGAGCGGGGCCATCTTTGCCCCAAGGCCATAATTAGAACAATCTTAACAGAGGTCCTCTAGATGAAGCATCATACCAAATATCAAAGACCTGGATCTTGTGGTTTTAGCCCTCTCAGTTAAAATCGTTTTGGCTCCTGAGCACTACATGTACAATGGGCTGGAACCATTTGAACAACTTTGAAAGAGGACCAACTATGGATCAATCCTGTGAAGGTTGGTCAAAATCCAATCAATTGTTTTAGAGGATGTGTCATTTGAAGAAATTGTTTTACGGACGGACGCACGCACTGACCACGGACGACGGACAAAATGTGATCACAATTTCTCACCTTGTCACTGAGAGACAGGTGAGCTAAAACACAATATTTCTTTGCAAGCTCCTGCAAAGTCCAATCAAAACACTCCTCAAATTGCAATCAAGAGCATAAATCAGACCTACAAATGAAACAAGAGCATGCCACAATGAGATCAGTCAATGTATGTTGCTTGATCCAGTTTTAAAATTCTTCGACCATTTTGTGGGAAAGTAACTGTCCTTTTGGCTTTCCGCCTTTGGTGTTTCCATTAGGGTTTGTTGTTTCATGTTTGTGTGTCTTTCCCCTTGGTGTCTCTGATGGGAGCTGTGGGTTGATTGTATCGATTCCTGATCATTACCTCCACTTCTATTTAATACCCACAGCGACTGAATCAGATACCAGGTCTGATGACAAATAAACATTATGAAGCGGAACATCAATAAATCTACCGTCCATGCTCTGAAAAAGGAAAACATTGGCCCAAAACCGTCTTCTCAGAAAAAGGTAGCGTATCTGCTAAAATAAGATATTAAAACTCCGGTATCTCGTAAGATTTTAATTGTGGTAGGATGGGCAAATTGTCACCATTCAGTGACTCAAAATCATATGATAAGAATGGTTAATAAATCTCCATAACCGAATCAGTCTCCGATAATTTGGTATCAAAAAGAGTTTCCTTCCATACACAATAGAAGTGAAGGCAATGATCACAAGACTGTATTTTTGACCTTAAACAGGTAAATCCTGGAGGTTTAACTATCTATTGTTTGTCTTTCCTTTTCTTCAATTTTAAACATTCAGAGATAAAAATGAACTGCACGTTTGCAGTAATCACCAACTACTTGAGATTGGGATAAGGGATTCGTGTCATTGTTTTCACCAGACGATTGAGAAGAATACTGACTTTTGTTTTAACCAGGAGGTTTGAATTGATTCTGGCCTTTGTTCTCACCAGTCGATATATTTATAGGAATAAACATATGGTTATAAGTACCAGATGAATTTTCTAGGATAGAGTTCTAGACATATTGTTGGGTTTTATGGTTTTCTAGGATAATGTCTGCTCACAAATGAAACTTGTATCGTCTGCCAAATTAGGAGCTTACTCCAAAGTTTTCATCGACAAAAGACCGAATGTCTGAATTTCTGCACCGTTTGAACTCAAGGACAAGCTGTTGAAGTTTATCATTATCAGATTCTACATTTTCAGAAAGACAACACCTATCAAATAATTGGTCTTTGTTTCGAGCAAATTCTACAGGAGTCTGGGCAACGTCATTATGTTTGCCGCTTAGGCCCAGGGACCAACTAACATGCCTCAGGAATAAGTTCTTTTACCAAATCATAGTCTGCGCTTTGGTCTATAGTAAGCTGAGTGTAAACGTCTCAAGTTTTCACAGCAACAGCGCTTTGAAAAAGCAAGATCCGATGTTCTTTTGGCCATTTTAAATTTCCAGCAACGTTCTCAAAATGCAAAAAGTACTTATCTACCTTTTTCCTGAAATGGAGGAACTAATGTGATGTGCCTGTGATACCAAAGTCACTGCCAGGGTCCAAACAGGTGTAGGTTTTACCCTATAATGACACTGGAGTTCCATTTCTTTCTTCCTAAATTGAAATTGCCCTTTCCGATTCTTTTTCTTCCATTTCACTTTTTTTATTCTGCATTTCTCTTTCCTTTTCTTTCTCTCGTTCGTCCATGTCTCTAAGCTAGCCCAGGCAAAGCGCAGCGAGTGGGACCGTCCATGCTTATAAAACCCTATTGGTATCATTGGGCGGCAGGGCTTGAGATGCCATTGCATCTTAATGTCGGGTAAAAGTCCCACAATATTGAAAGCACTGTCTCCAAAATGACCTTTACAGTGTTGACTGGGACGTTAAACCTACAATCAAACAAATAAAACCAAAATATACTTGATTTCATGGTTTTTCATACTTATTTTGACAGCAGTGAACCCATAAAGATGAAACAATATCTAGCAAATTTGTCCTTTTCGCCAGATTAAACAACTCCTGGGAAGGCTGAGTCACAAAGGCATTTAAATCAAATGACATGTTTGCTATTTCGTTATGTGGTAAAATTGAGGATTGATTGCTTGACACTTTTGAAAAGTCAGTCACTCTATAAATGTCAATCTCTTAACCAGATGAATTGACAATTACTACATCGCATGAACTGTCAAACCCATAAGTTTCCCTTCGGAAATGTTAATCTTTTTAAAGCAACTGCCAATTATGGAGCGCTGTGGTGCAGTAGTAAAGCATCGGATTTGAGATCGAGAGGTAGCCGTTTCGATCCCCGCAAGTCCTAAATGTTGTTTCCTTGAGCAAGAGACTTTATCCACATTGCTTAGTACTGGTTCCTACCCAGGAAAAGAGGGCCACGTGGAAGATTAGTACTAGTACTATATGTGTTACCCTCTATAAATAAGGTCGATTATTATTATTATTATTATTATTATTATTATTATTATTATTATTATAAGTGAAGACAATGATCAGGAATCGATACAAGTAACCCACACCTCCAATCAGAGACTGTCAAATTAAGAAATAGAGAAAAGCAATTGTAAATGCGAACCATGAGGATTGTAAAAAGAAGAGCATCAAATGCATATACGGAAAAATCTTCTACAGCCACCACACGGCACGAACAAAACAGCCCTGATATGCGAAATAGAAAGGAAGGCAATGATCAGGAATCTATATAATTAACACACATCTCCAATCAGAGATTATATTCTATATTTCAAAAGAAGTGACAATGGCTTGCCTTCATATGAAATGTCAATTCCCTCAAATTATCAAAAAATGTATTTCTACAGAGGAGCCCAAAATTTCAGTTACAAGGCAAGCTTAGAAAAAAAGAATGAAAGCGAAAAAGCCAAAAAAAAGTTTTTTAAAAACAAGTACAAACTATATGATCTAATGTAAACAGAAATCAACTTAGTTCTGTCTGTAAATATCCTTAAAATCCTGTTATCTGATTCCCACAGTATGTGCACGAAGCTAAAAATGAACAATAACCCATAAGTAATCCAAAACAGAATTAAGAATTTGATTTTCTTTAAACTTCTTAACTGATCTCAAGAAAAATACTTCTCCTTGTATAGATTCAGAAAAGTTTCTAGAACCCTGTAGGAAGAAATTTGCTCATATGTTAAAAATAATGTATTCTGGCATTTCCTGGGTATTTATTATGCTGTAAATATCGCATAACACTGTCATTGCTCAGTAAACTTTTGTTTCAAACTTTAGCAATATGATCAAGTCATACTAAATAAATAAATACATACATACATAGTTTTATAATTAACTTTTTTTTCTTAAGCTGTAAGACAGCTGGAATTAGGGTAAAGTCATATTGTTTGCCTTATTAAGCCAGATTACAGTTTCTGTTTTTCTTAGGCACCTGTTCATCAAGAATTACAAAAGAACTTCTAAATCATATTTAATCATAATCTGTTCATAAGAAGGAAGTATCAAAACCATATATTCTGTTGTCAAACACAAATCCGTTCTCATTGTAATCCTTGATGACCATTGCTTTGGAGGGGATAAATGCCTAAAAGGGTTATTTCCTTCTTGAGCAGTGTTTTGATAAATACATAACAGCAGGCTAATAAAAAGGGGTGTTTTAGGTTATTGAATTCAATTACATTATAGGCGATTTTATGCATGAAAGACTGGCTTTTGCAGTCTATGTTCTGGAATCACCAGTTTTATAAATTTAGAGTGGACATTTTACCCACTGCATTTATGTAACACTGAACTTTGTCGTGTTACTAGTTAAAGGACATAATTAAGAAAGGATCTGCCTTCTTAACATATTGACGGGAAAACCAGTGCGGACTTTTTTCACATTAATATTGGGAGCAGTTCGTTTGTTTATTATTTTACATGCTGGTGCGGAAACACAGAAAACACTTATTAAACAACGGTTTTTGTAACCGGTGTTCCTTACGACACAAAGATAAAACAACGATAAGCATTCGACAGCATGAAATAACTGAAATGCTGGAACTATGAAAACCAACATTTTAACTTCGATGGGCTCGACCAATGTGTACAATAACTACCTTCCTTCTTTTTCATCATTCTTAACCCTTTTAGTACCAAATAGAATCTCCCTCCTTATATATAAGCACGAGTCCATTCCAAACTTTAGGGGTGTCAGATTATGCTTTCTTCACAATTTATTAGAGAAATGGATTAACTTTGTGCAAACAGTGTAGGTCCTGATCAGACCTGGGCCTGCACTGTTTCCCAAGGTACCCCTTTAAGGGTTTCTGGTACTGAATGGTTTAATAATTTCCTTTTAGTCCATATAGTGTATTGTTTTTAACTTATACGGCCTCCGGGTTCCATCGGGTTTCACTTGGTTCTTCCATACATCTATTGTTCCAATTCTCCCGTTACCAGATAGAATGACAGTTCTATCCCCATCCTGTGCGACCCTGCCAAACGCAAACATCTGAAAGTGAGAAATACGAACCAATGTAACAAGTGTGAAACCCTGGAAAGGGCAGTTTGTTTTCGGTATTTATCAGAAAAGAAAATACTACCCGTTTTTTAATCAGCTGTCTTTTCACTTAAAATTCAAACCATTTGATTTCCAGATTGTCATAGCAAAAGGTTTTGATTTACATCTGTGTCTTTAAAGGCAAGAATGTACTCTATTTGTCACAAAGCACTGGAAAGACAAGTCACAGTCATGTTTGACAGTCAAGTATGTTAACTTTGCACCTGTTACCTCAAAACAGTACAGTGCCTGATGTAAATTTTAACAATTAACATCATAACATAATATTTTTGGTGTTGTTGGTGGTACAAAGACC
The DNA here is from genome assembly GCA_963580285.1 of Lucinisca nassula. NCBI lineage: Eukaryota > Metazoa > Mollusca > Bivalvia > Lucinida > Lucinidae > Lucinisca > Lucinisca nassula. Next base: position 45,409,866 of record OY757026.1, read on the forward strand.
AATCAGTATTCATCAATGACAAGTGCGTGTGCTGGCGAACCTTTTCATTGTCAACATATTTCATATAAAAGAAAATTTGATTGCTATTCAGATCTGTGATCTTAACATACGAAAGTAACATTTGACAGCAGCGCCACGAATGGAACGTTACAGTTCAAACAAAATGGGTAGTAAAACACGAAAGTAAAGAAATGAAATTAAAACAAGTAAGTCGTTTTAACCAGGCCTTATGTTCTTTAAATAAGATCTTTAAATTGATTATTTTCTTTTCAATATATATTAGAAAATAATTCTAAATAATGAAAAAGAATCGCGATAATGAAGCAAAAATATAATCAAAACATTTCCTTTCCAATATTACTTCGAAAAGTCATAAGAACGGACATAAAGAAAATGAAAGAAAACAAAAATTAGAAAATAAATAAAAAATTAAGTTTAAGTAATTTTAACTGGATATAATTATGGTATTAAAAAAACGAGATCTTCAAGCCGAACAAACGGAATAATAAGTCATTAAAATACGACATGAGACAAAAGCTTGTTGTTGAACATTAATTAAAAGAAATAAAGTAATAAAAAAAAGAAAGAAATTAAACCAAAAATAATAAGAAAATCAAACCAAGTAAAGAAGAAGTGAAGACAATGATGAGGAATCGATACAATTAACCCACACCTCCCATCAGATACACCAAAGGGACAGAAACACAAACATGAAATAACTAGACCCTTAGAGATACACCAATAGAGGAAAGCGAAAAAGGATTGTTACTTTCCCACAAAATGGCCAATATGCTGTACAAAACAAAACAAAATAAGCGATATACACACTCAAAGATAAACCACAACAAAAATAAACCATGACAGAAGAACCGCCTTGGAACGGCCAGTGAGAAGAATTTCACTGGGGGGAGGGGGGGGGCTTAAATCGATTTTACGCGGTCGCGATTTAGATAAATAATTTATCAGCCCGCATGAAGGCTTCCTAAATCATCAGTCCAAATCTCCGAGAACAAAAGAAATAAAAAACAACAGAGATGTACCAAGTAAAATAGAAGTGAAGGCAATGATCAGGAGTCGATACATTTAACGCACACCTCCCATCAAAGGGAAAGAAACACAAACATGAAATAACTAGACCCTAATGGATACACCAATAGCGGATAGCCAAAAGGACAGCTGCTTTCCCATAAAATGGCCAATTGGCTATCCAACAAAAAAAAAAGATAGAAGCGACACACACATTCAAAGACGAACTATAAAAACATAATTCGCGACAAAATAATCGCCTTGGAATGGTCAGTGAAACATATTTCACTGGTTGGGTACTTAAATCGATTTTTTACGCGGCCACAATCCTCTCCCTTACTTCCCCTACTTCCGTCGCGATTTGGACAAATAATATGTTCGGTCCGCATGAAGGCTTCACTGATGTTGCACTGATGAGTTAGGAGGCCATCATGCGGACTGAACAAATTATTTGTCTAAATCGCGACGGAAGTAGGGACGAGGATAGGATTTTGGCCACATAAAATCGATTTAAGCCCCTCAGTGGAATTAGTTTCACTGACATTTCCAAGGCGGTTCTTCTGTTGTGTTTTTTTTTTTTTTTTTTTTTTATTGTTATGGCTTGTCATTGAGTGTGTGTATCGCTTATATTATTTTGCTTTGGATAGCCAATTGGTCATTTTGTGGGCAAGTAACTATCCTTTTGGCTTTCCGCTAGTGATGTTTGCATTAGAGTCTAGTTGTTTCATGTTTGTGTTTCTTTCCCTTGGAGTCTCTGATGGGAGCTGTGGGTTAATTGTATCGATTCCTGATCATTGCCTTCATTTCTATTTTCCTATCTCATCAGTGCAACATCTCCGAGAACACACAAAATCAAACAACCACAGAAATGCAAAAACGGTAATGACTCGAAAGCAAGAAATAACTGAAACTATGGAGCAAAAGAAAAACAACAGTTAGAATCTGACCAGAGACAGGGCATCAGGTGCCAACCATCATTGCATGAAATTAAATTTTAATTCTAAGTGAGCCTGTACGCTGGAACCATCATAGACCGAAGGCCTGGTCCATCGGTGTGCAATTATAGAGGTAAGCAAAGTTATCAACCGTGTTTTTGGTTTAATTTTCATGCATGTAGTCTGTCGTATAACATTTCTGTTATGCCAAATCTTTTATATTGGGTAATGAAGTCATTGCAAGTATATTTTTTCCTGAATTCATATACTTAGTCACCATAAAGTTCGGGTTTCGACAAACCTTATTGCAGAAGAGATTTAAGTTCAACATTGGATTTCGAAATTAATCGGAATGACATCTATAAAATTAGAAACAGGCTATGCGTAGTTTATGATACCGTAAGCCCTGAATAAGCAGTTTAGCAGTTGACAATTTATTGCGAGTCTTGGAGTCAGTTATTTCATTAGACACTCTGGCAAATCGAAAAAAAATGCGAGATAAAAACGCCATAAGATGCCACACGAGGAACATCACCATCCAAGAAAGGAAAATTTACAATCTCAAAATCAAAATCATCGTGTTGATCATAAATTTTGCATATAAAACCTTCTACAATAGATAAAAATAAATAAAAAAAAAACATGGCCTCAGTATCAGAAGAATTTGCTTTATTTTACTGAAGTCCTGGGGTGGGGGTAAATTTGACTTATCAAACCATCGAAATAGGTAGTGTCAATATTTAATTAATCATCTAAATATCTTGATATCGAGCTAAAGGCTTCAATGATTTCAGATTGGTTTTCAACGGAAAGGGACATCATGAAAGTTCTGAAAAAAAAACTCTTTCATAACAAAACAAGAACAGATCAGCCGCAATTTGTACCAATCGTAATAACCACAATTTATCTAAATAACTTAGTACCACATTTTGTGTTAATATTGACAAGTAGAAAGGTGGTAGCTCCACATACTTTCTGACATGACCATAATGTGTATTTTTTAAGCTCCTCAGAAGTGAAAAAGCATTTCTTACATTACATGCAAGATAGCCGGAATCTTCTCTTTGAAATGTCCATTCATTTAAATTTAAAAGTCTTTTTATAAGATTATGAGGAAGGGTAATGTAAAGTGTGGAAAAATCATAAGTAAAATAGAAGTGAAGGCAATGATCAGGAATCGATACAATTAACCCACAGCTCCCATCAGAAACACCAAGGAAGAGAAACACAAACATGAAGCAACTAGACTCTAATGGAAACATCACTAGCGGAAAGCCAAAAGGACAATTACTTTCCCACAAAATGGCCAATTGGCTAGCCAAAGCAAAATAATATAAGCGATACACAAACTCAAAGACAAGCCATAACAAAAATAAACCACGACAGAAGACAGTAGACAGACTTGAAGCACAAAAATGTCTGGATTTCAATGTATTTAAAATCTCATTAGAATTTTTATAGACCAAACCAGATTTCTCCCTAATCTTTCAAATACTTTTTCGTATATTCTAATCACGTTTTCACCGCTGTGTGTTCGAGCCCCGCTCGGGTCACATGTCAGACGCCTAGTTCTGCAACGGAAGGCATTTTGGGCAATATGGTTTTTCTCCGGGTACTCCGGTTTTCGCCCACCTCTGATTAACGATCGGCTCGAAATGAGTGAAACAATTATGAAAGGGCCGTAAAACAAAAACCCAAAAAGAATCATATGTTTTTGCTGGCAGTATGACTAGGAAAGTTCAGTGTTGGTACAAGATCTTGAATTTACAATAAAACGTGCTTTTAATGGTCTTTTACAAGGACTGTTCAAATATGAATGCAACTAAGCACATAAAAATGATTCCGTGATAGATTTCGACGAAAAAAATATTTTGTCCCCTCAAAGTATTCCCCTTAAACAGATATACAAACTTTCAGTCTTCTGATCCAATCATTGAATGCATTTTGGTAGTCTTTTCGAGGTATACTATGAAGGCACTGGAATATTGCAGAACCGAGTTGTTTGTGCTGTACAAATTTTTGACCAGAAAGGTATTTTTTCAGCCGCGGGAACAAAAAAAAAGTCACACGGGGCAAGGTCAGGGGAATACGGGGGGTGAGGGAGTTCAACAACCTTTTCCTGCTTCAGATAGGCTTGCACAATGAACGCCTTGTGCGATGACGCATTGTCATGTAGCAATCTGACATTGGCCAAACCAGTTGCGGGTCTTCGTTCTTTGAAATATTTCTTCAATTTTCGAAGAACTTTATTCTTGTAAAACTTCGCATTTACAGATTTGCCTTATGGCACAGCAACCTGAATAGCAGGGCCCCGATTTGAAAAGAATATGGCATACATTACCTTCTTTACGCTCATGGTCCGCTTTGCAATGCATGATCTTGTGCAATTCTTTGTTGCCCATATTTTGTTCTGAATCTTTCGTTTTGGCTCAAAAAAGTGAACCCATGTCTTGGCACCTGTGACGACATTTGCGAAAGACCGTGCATTGTAATTTGGAAACTTTTTAAGCAACTTCTTGGCGCACTGAACGCGTGTTTCTTTTTCTGCTCATCTGTCAACAGATGGGGAATCCATCTAGCACAGATCTTTCTCATTTTCAAATCCCGTTTCAGAATTGTATGAGCAGCTCCTAATGAGATGTCAACCACACTAGCTATTTGCCTAGTGGTGTATCGTGCATCGGTAGCAACTATTTCTTTCACTCTAGCAACCGTCTTGGCAGATGTTGCTCTTTTTCTGCCGATGATCATGTGGTGCATCTTCTCTTGAGCCTAGCCCACAGCTGAATTTCTTACACCAACGAAAAACTGTTGGAAAAGACATTTCGTTATGCCCATAAACCGAACATATTTCATCAAACATGTCTTTGCACCGTATACCAAGAATACAACGATTCTTAATATAGGACCGTATTTCAACGGCGTACTCTGACCTTCTTCCAACCATGTTTTGTATTAGTATACAAGAGTAGACAGTGTTTATCGAACGATTTACATGGCTAAAGTGGACGGATTTTAACAGGTTTGCTATCAATGTATAGGTAAAATGTTTTTCTACGCTGTGATATTTATTTCCAGGTGATTTTCGCATTAGTGCATGAGAAAACGTTCTACTTGCATTCATATTTGAACAGTCCTCGTATGAAAATTGGTAACCAATATAACGCAGGAAGCTTATTTTGACATTCTGTAACACATACAGCAAAATTGGTGGCTGAATGACGAACGCGTAATCAACTACAGCCCTCTCTACAGCCAAAGGATGCAGTTCATATGTCTAAGTACCACCCAGCTCTTGCTGAAGAGTGTTAACATAGTGGTGCCGACAAAAAACGACGACATTGTTAGCGGCCTTGTCTGCTGGAGCCAAAACGAACTTTTTATTCTTGAAACCGCCTCATTTAAGAGGTTCAAACGAGCACCAACAATCTATATTTGAACTAGAAATAAGAAGATATCAATATTTTCACCTGAAAAGAACATTCAGTAACAGATTTGGTATGAAGATTTTCGAGATGACCAACGCGGCAGCCATCTGGGATATCAGAACAGATTGGTACTAATAAGTCTGAATCTCCATGTCACCAAAATGACTTCCATAAAGTTTCAGCTCAATTCAGCTTGATGTGGTTTCAAGCTGGCCAACACGGAAGCCATCTTAAATAACAGAACAGAATAATTTCAGCAATTCTGAATCTCCATATTGCCCCAAATGCCTCCAATCAAGTTTCAGCTCCATCTGAACTTTGGTTCAGTTGTAGTTTGAAGAAGTTCAAGATGGCCGCCATGGTGGCGATCTTGTATATCAGAATGAACAATTTTAGCAAATCCGAATTTCCATGTCGATGGAAGTTTCAGCTTGATCTGACCTCTGGTTGGGGTGAAGATGTCTTTTGAAGAACTTCCAGATGGCCTCCGTGCGCAACCACGTCTTCGATATCGGAACAGAACAATTTTAGTAAATCCTGATCTGCATGTCGCCCGATACCTCCCATCAAGTTTCAGCTCAATCCAACTCTTGGTTCGGGAAGCGATGTCATTTGAAGAATTTCAAATGGCCGACATAGTGGCCATCTTGAACATCGGAACAGAATAATTTTAGCAAATCTGACTCGCTATTTCGCCCCGATGCCTTCCATGAAGTTTCAACTTGATCCAGGATATCGGAATGGAATTAATTTAGTAAATCTAAATGTCCATGTCGCCTCGAAGCCTCCCATCAAGTTTCACTTTGATCAAACCTCTGGTTTTGGAGGAGATGTGGTTTGAAGAATTTCAAGATGGCAGCATGGTGACCAGCTTAGATATAGGAACTTAACAATTTAGCAAGTCAAAATATCCATGTCATCCTGATGCCTCCAATCAGGTTCCAGGTCAACGGACCTTTGGTTCGGGAGGAGATGTCGTTTGAAGAATATCAAGATGGCTACCATATCGGAATGGAACAATTTTAGCATATCCAAATATCCACTCCATCCCAGAGCATCCCATCAAGTTTCAGCTACTTCGACCTTTAGTTTGGGAGGAGATGTCATTTGAATAAATTCAAGATGGCGGCCATCTTGGATATCTGAAAGGAACGATTTGAGCAAATCTAAATTTCCATGTCATTCCAATGTATCCCAACAAGTTTCAGCTAAATTCGACCTTTGGTTCGAAATAAGATGTCGTTTTTATAATTTCGAGATGGCCGCCATGACGGCCATCATGGATAGCGGAACGAACCGATTGTAGCAAATCTGAATCTCCATATCACCCTGGTGCCTCCAATCACGTTTCAGCTCAATTCGACCTTGGGTTCGGGAGGAGTGAGTGAGTGTTTAGAGTTTTACGTCCCACCAACAGCTAAGGTCATATAGAGACGGTACCTCGGTTTAAAGACTCATCCGAAAGTCTGGAGAAGCCCGGGATCGATCCTGCGACCCCTGGTTTACAAGGCGAGTAGCGTAACCACTGCACCACGGAGGCTTCTCAGGAGGAGATGTTGTTAGAAGAATCATGTGGGACTATTGTAATCCGCCTATAACCTGTGTCCGTTTTAAACCGCGCGACAAATTGTATAGAAATTAAAAGGACATGCGAATCTAAGACATGATATAAAAATACTAGGCTAGATAGCGAAAATGTGATTAAAAATTATGAAAATTCAATCTTTTATCTTAAGTTTGATTATAATTTTATATTTTTTAAATGAAATTGAAACTGGTCAATTTGGAAATGAAAATAGGACCCTTCGTCTCGCGAACCTCTCGTTTACTTCAATAGAAAATTAGCAAAAACTCACGAGGGTGTCTGTTTTTATACTGTGATAGTTGAATTATAAAATACGTTGTTAAAAATGTGGTTGAAAATTCTAGAAGAAAAATGTTTTTTCTTTCCAACAGTATCAAATTATTTAGGATCAAAGTTGGTCATTTCCATGTTGTGTTCTTGCCATTTGCAGTACTTTGAGCCGTCTCTCCTCACTGTATCAATTTATAGCTATCGGTTCTCATATTACGCGATTATCGGATTTAATCGGAAATTTCCGGGTTTTAGCTGGTGTAAGACGAATCCCAAAGTGGGCTGCTGAAAACATTTTTGATAATGAGATTTAATGCTGAAATGAATTTATTTTTATTTTGTCTTATTCATATATTTACTGTTTTTGATTTGTTTTTTCTTGTTAAATATAATTTTTTCTACATGTGACTGATGCGCAATTAAAAAACACTTTATGTTGTTAACAAAAGAAAAAAGAAAAGAAAAAAAAAACTTTAATTATTGATTTTTGACTAGCGAAAATATATTGATTTCGGTGATTTTTTTTTCTTTTTTTTTTGGGTACTTCACACACATCCTTATTTGGCAATTGTTTCTAATTACTGCTAATCATGCCGGTTGTGGGAATACTACTTAAAACCCTTAGGTACTTTTTCTGATCAGAGTCTACGTTGTGCGAAAGATCAAATGCTTCTTCATGCAGCAAGAGAAGTCTAGGATGCGCACGCTGATGTGATTCTTTGCTGGGCACACGTAAATTGTAGGGAGTGCTGTGCCCGGTTCAGTTATTTTTTACTGGGGTAAATTGCATGTAATTACATACAGTAAAATCATCATCCCGTAAACGCGTCTATATAAACCCCACTTTTATATAATAAAACTGGAGTTTACAGAGGTAAACCTTGTTTCTTATTTCTGCTCTATATATAGATTGTGAGTACTCGTTACACGATCTATATTTTGAGCAGAAATAAGAAAAATGTCACAATTTTTCATCTTAAAATTTTCTCTGTTTCGGCAATAAAATTTACTATTTAGTTGTATAGGCATGTTTTCGTAATGCGTTGTCTGGGTTGCAAAAAATATTTTAATGCAAACCAGTAATCAACAACAGCTGATTTAACAAGTATCGAATAACGTGCATCAATTAACACATGTATAGAATTTTAGAGTTGACACGCGCTGTGTGTATTCAAATTAATCGCTTTATGACCCGGTAGCCTTAATCGTTGACATAATATCGACAAACTAAGGTTATCTTAAGACAAACGTTCTGGTATCCGGACAAAATCCCTTCTAGACAGAATCCCCTCAGCACATTTTTGCATAGGTGGACGAAATCCCCAATGTGGACAAAATCCCCTTTGAAACTTTTTACAGGGTGAACCAAATCCACCTCGTGATTTTTATTAGGTGGACAAAATCCCGTCCTTAAGATGGACAAAATCCTTTTCGGGCAAAATGCCCCTTGCTGATTACTGCCATAGGAATGGTACTCAAATGGGCTTCAAGTTTCCCTGTTTTTTTTTTTTTTGTTTTTTTTTTTTTTGAGAAATAAAAATCATCAATATTTTTAAAGAGGGTGATTAAAGAAAAACAAAGAAAATTAAGGACTGCGCTTAATACTATGTTTGAAAACAAACTAATTAATTTCACCTCAAGTGATAAAAATATGTAATTACTCTTTTATAATTATAAAATGATTCAGTATGCTAATTATCAAAAATGCTTGATAACCTGTAGGCCTACCATCATACAAACTTCATATTCACTGACAAATAAATTTCACATTGCAGTAATCCAATGTAGATGAAACAGCAAATACTGAAGATGCTGATGAGATCTGTTCAGGGTTTGCACTGTTCGTTACGAAATCAAGCCTATACAAATACATTGTAAATTTTATCGCCGATTATCAAAACATTTAAGATGAAAAATTGTGTTAGTTTTCTTATTTCTGCTCAAAATATAGATTGTGGGTTCAAGTTAGAACCGCCGTTCTAACGAGTACCCACAATCTACATTTTAGGACAGAAATAATAAAAAAATTAGGTTTACCCTTGAAACCCCAGTTTTACTATATAAATGTATATAAATTTACTGGATGGAATAGCTTAATAAATAACAGAAAATATTCGTTGTTGTAATTCCCAGCATCATATCATTCCTGTAGAAGATAATGGGCAGCGGTCTGTTTTAAAATGGTTTTGGATAAAACACAATTCAAAGAAAAAATGTATAAATAAAATACAAAAAATATTCTAACATTTTCAGGGAACAAAGTGTATGATCGATCTACCATTCCATTACCATTCCTATGGCATCAATCAGCGGAGCATTTTGTCCGAAGGGGATTTGTCCGAAGGGAATTTTGTTCATCTTATGGAGGGGATTTTGTCCACCTTGCAAAAATCACGAGGGGGATTATGTCCACCCTGTAAAAAAATTTTAAAGGGGATTATGTCCATATTGTACAAAAACATAAAAGGGGATTTCGTCCACCTTTAAAAAAATGAGCAATGGGGATTTTGTCCGGAGGGGATATTGTCCTACATTTCTCCAAAATAGATAATTTTTCTAATGAAATCCGTGATAAATTTCTTATTTATACTCCAAACATAGGTTATGAGTGCTCGTTAGAACTGCCTCAATAGTGTATACCCCCAAACCCCGGCTTTCTCCTTTACAAAGTGGGGTTTAAGGGGTGTTCATTTCACGGACTTGTTAACCTATTGTATGTATTTATTTTTTGTAGGTAAATACCAAAAATATTGCATCGAGTGTATTGAAAACATAAAATTTTTCACTCGTGCAAAAAAAAAAAAAAAAAGAAACTTTTCTAACGAGTGCGTCTTAGTTTTCACGAGTGTGCAGCATGGGTGATATTTTTTTAATAATTTCAATACACAAAATGAAATATTTCCTTTTTTTTTTTTTTTTTTTTTTTTTGACAAAAAAGAAATTTTTTCATTTTATACACGGCTATGCCGGGATGCTGTAGTTGAACAGCTGTTTATCACAAGCTTCGCAGTGTGAAAATAATATCCTTATTTGCTTCAGATATGCAAATATTTCACTCGTAATCGTGATTATCCCATTTCAGACTGGAAACCCCTAAACGGGTATCGTGGCAAACAGTGCAGGCCCAGATCACACTTTTCAAAAAAAAATTCAGCCATTTTCCAAATAGGTTTTGAAGAAAACACAACCTGCCTCCCCTAAATTTTAAAATAGACTCTTGCTATATATAAGGAGGAAGATTCCACTTGGTACAAAAAGGGTTAAGTGATGTTAGGCCAGTATGGGTTCAACGGATTAAAAACCGTATAGTTGTCAAATAAAATGATTAAAATGAAACAGTTTGTTTATTGTGTTCCCCTTTATTGCTTAACGAAGACAACAGGTCCATGACATTACGACACCGTGTGACATAGTGCATTATTTCATATCCCTTAAACGGTTATTTTCTGATTAAAGTTTGTCATATATTACACCAAACATAGGATTTGGGTGCTCGTTAGAACTGCCTCACTGAGGCAGTTCTAACGCGTACCCACAACCTATGTCATAATATGTACCCCGTAAATCTAGTTTTCTCTATAAAAAGAGAGGTTTACAGTGATATTCATTTCACGGACTTGTTAACTTGATGAGGCAAATACTGAAACTTGAAAACTTAATAGTGGCTCGATTGTCTCTAAACTGGGGAAAAGGTCCTGGACGGAGAAAAAAGTTTGGTTTTACTCTTACATTCCTATATTTGATGCAAACAGTGAATGTATTTTATGTAAACAGTGAATGCTCCGATCAGATGCCTTGTTCGGTCCATTCTATTTGCCATTTTCTCTTTTCTGGAAAATTTACTTTACAGAGCTTAACGTTTATATTCGTGTTTAGCGGCCCAGTCAACACTTTTTATGTCATTTCTAAGCCGGTCAGTATACCTAACCACCTTTTTCCTGGACAGGCTTATACGTAAGCGGTTAACCAGTACAGTGCACATTCTTTCGCTCTCTATCGTGTGGCTATAAATAGCCGTTTCCCATCACGTATTTTTTTTTTTTTTTTTTGAGGGAGGGGTGGTTGGGTTTACGGCCCTTTCAAGATTATTTCACTCATATCGAGTCGATCGTTAATCAGAGGTGCGGTTTAAGTCGGACACCGGTGACCCGAGCGAGGCTCGTACGATAGCGATGAGAGAGTCAGCGCTCATAACCACTAGGCCATGGAGGTCCGTATCCCCTCCCCCCATCACGTAAAGCAAGTCCGGGAAGAACACCTCTAAAACACGCTCTGTATTAACAGGGGCATACATTATTTTGCTATTTCTGTCCCAAGACATAGATTGTGGGCACTCGTTAGAGCAGTCTCATTGATGGGTTTCAAACAAACCAGTGACAGGCACGTGGAAATCAGCAGTGCTAAGCTACTGCACTTAGTAGCATTTGTCAATCCGTCTCAGAATTATCAAAACTTAAACATTGAATCTTTACACACATTGAACATCAAGGCCAAGCTGCTCAAAGCAGCGTAAGTTAACCCTTTTTTTACCAAATGGAATCTTCCACCTTATATCCATTTCAAAATATAGGAGTGTCAGGTTGTGTTTTCATCAAAATCTATTTGGAAAATGACTGACCTTTTAGCAAACAGTGGAGGCCCTGATCAGATGTTGCGTTACGTGGGGTCTGATCTGGGCCTGCACTGTTCGCAAAGTTACCCCTTTAGGGGTTTCTGGTACTGAATGGGTTAATGAGCTCGCTACTGGTCAAAAGGTTAACTATTCAATAGGTACCTAATACTCTTGTATTTCTGCTGGAAATGTGAGGAGCTTTTTGCAAAATTGATGCAAACCCTATTCGCATTTTTTAACAAAAATACTAGAATAATTCCTGCACAAAATGATCAAAATTTTAACGATTCGTTAACTAACGACTTCGCTTGTTTTGAATAACTGGCCCCAGGGTAACAAGGTTAGCACGTCCATAGCCGTCTCATGAACTCAACCACATGTCTTTAGCTAACAGTGTGGGAGAAAAATTGAACATCATCTAATTAAGTATGTCGGTCGCTAAAAATAAATAAATAAATAAACGTGGCATTAGGTTATTTTATGTATGCAGCATAAAACAAATACTTTTCCTTAACATACTTTAATATTTGAAAAGCAATTTAATCCGTATTATATATGGATCAATAAAGTATCATATGTAGTTAAAACAAAAATGCCACTGTAATGCCCTTAAGCTATTGTCTGACACAAGGATTAACGGTTACAACCGATAGTCACCGTAAGCTGCCGGCAATAACCGAACTGCTTTAAAACAGGTGTCAAGTAGCGTAATTCTAGAGGCTATCTGGAAAAACTGCCAGAACAGGTTTGTTCCCTTGATTTCCCTTGATTTCACATGGCTTAACTTTTCCCGTATGTTCAAGATGGCCACCATGGCGGCCATCTTGGAAATTTGAACGGAACCATTTTAGCACGTCTAAATGGCCATGTCACCCCCATGTTTCCCATCAAGTATCAGCTCAAATGATTGGACCTTTGTTTCGGCAGATGATGTCGTTTGAAGAATTTCCAGAAGGCCGCCATCTTGGATATCCGAACGGAACAATTATAGCTAATCTGAATCACCATGTCACCCGATGCCTCCCATCAAGATTCAGCGCAATTTGACCTTTTAGTTTGGGAGGAGATGTCGTTTGATGGACGCCGACCATCTTGGATATTGGAAAGGAACAAGTTAAGCAAATCTAAATCTCAATGTCACACCGATGCCTCGCATCAAGTTTCAGCTCAATTTGACAATTTGGTTCCGGAGGAGATGTCGTTTGAAGAATTTCAGACGGCCTCTTGGAAATCCGACCGGAACAGTTTCAGCAAATCTGAATTTCCATGTCACCAGGATGCTTCCCACAAGGTAACAGCTTAATCTGACTCCCGGTTCCGGAGGATATGTCGAAAATGTGAAAAGTTAACGTCGAACGGACGACAGACAACAGGCCACGGCATAAGCTTACCAGTTGAGCTAACAGCTAGACGCTAATGGAAGCATCAATAGCGGAAAGCCAAAAGAACAGTTCTTTTCGCACAAATGGCCAATTGGCTGTCCAAAACAAAAAGATATACGAGTAGATACACACTCTCGAAGACAAACTATAACAAAAATAAACAGAAGAACCGCCTTAGACCGGTAAGTGAAAAAAAAATCACTTGGGCCCTTACTTAGAGCTCTAGAGCGCTTACGTTGGTTTTTTTTAATATGCTACGTCAAAAAAAGCTTCTTATATCTTGGCACTTACCCTTGTGTTTGTAACACCTTTGGGTATGAGCGACTCAAAATCGGCTTTGGCTTGGGAAAAGCCTCCAGGTTTACTGTATAGTTCATAATCTCGGGTATTTTTTAAAAGTTTTGCACCGTCGAAAAGTTTTCCTGTAAAATACAATGATAAAATGACAAAATGAATAAAAGTTCTAGCTGGATACATAAAATTGATCTTACAGGACTAGTCTACTGCTATTTATTGTTTGTTTGATTTGACGTTTAACGTCCCCGTCAAAACTGTATATATCATTTTGGAGACGTTGTTTCTAACTTTGTGGGGCTTTTACCTGACATTGAGATGAAATGACATGCCAAGCCCTGTCGCCGAATAAAACCAATAGGTTTTATAAGCATGGACGGGCCGACTCGCACCGCTTTGCCTGGGCAGGCTTAGATCCACTAAGCAGTTTACTAGTACTCGTGTGCGGTTGGTTTCAGCTCTGCGTGGAAGCATTTTGCAGCCTATCTATTTCTTCAAGCCCTGATGGGCGGGAGCTAAAGGACAGTTACATTCCCACAAAAAGGCCAATTGGCTATCCAAATTAAAATAATATAAGCGGCACAAACACCAAAAGACAAACCATAACAAAAATAAACCGCGACAGAAGAACCGCCTTGGAACGGTCGGCCTTTTCAAAGTTTTATAGACGTCATTCTGATTTAATTTCAAAATTCAATATTGGATTTAAATCTCTCCTGCAACAAGGTCTATCGGAACCCGAATTTTATGGTGACTTAGTATATAAACTCAGAAAAATATATAACCGCAATTACTTCACCACCCCATTTCGTAAAATCATTCTTCGATATAAAAAGATTGGATACAACATAAATGTTATACGACAGACTGCATGCATGGAAGTTAACCCAATCACGGTTGACAGCTTTGCTTCCCTCTTTAATTGCACGCCGGTGGGTCAGGCCTCAGATTCTATGACGATTCCAGCGAAAAGGCCTACCGAGAATTAGAGAGATCTAATTCAATGTAATGTTGGTTGGCGACAGATGCTCTGTCTCTGGTCGGGCCCATCGGAGTCTAACTGTTGGTTTTCTTTTGCTCCAGCATTTCAGTGGTTTCTTGGTGTCGAGTCCTCACCGTTGTTTCATCCTGGTGGTTGTTTGATTTATGTGTGCACGGAGATGTTGCACTGATGAGTTAGGAGGCCTTCATGCGGACTGAAAAAATTATTTTTCTTAATCGCGACGGAAGTAAGGGCGAAGATTATGGCCACGTTAAATGGATTAAAGCCCCCCCCCCCCTCCACCCCAGTGGATTTCGTTTCGCTGATCGTTCCAAGGCGGTTCTTCTGTCGCGGTTTATTTTTGTTATTGTTTGTCTTTGGGTATTTGTGTTGTTTATACTGTTTCATTTTGGATAGCCAATTGGCCATTTTGTGGGAAAGTAACTGTCCTTTGGCTTTACGCTATTGGTGTTTCCATTAGGGTCTGTTGTTTCATGTTTGTGTTTACTTCACTTTGGTGTCTCTGATGGGAGCTGTGGGTTAATTGTATCTATTCCTGATCATTGCCTCCACTTCTGTTTTAAGTTCGACGCCTCTGTTTTTGAAACCCATGCACACTTCGATCATTCCGTTTGTTGTGGTAATTGCAAGATTATCAAAAACCAAACTCGTAAAATACTTACAGTTCTATCATAAACGGATGACATGTTTTGAGGATTACAAGTAGCATTTCTTCTGTTAGTCAGTATAGAAAAAAAGGTTTATGTGTAAATAAGCGATGAATTAACCACCAACGGGTTACTGTATCTTTTACACCCAAGTCGC
This sequence comes from Lucinisca nassula, assembly GCA_963580285.1. NCBI lineage: Eukaryota > Metazoa > Mollusca > Bivalvia > Lucinida > Lucinidae > Lucinisca > Lucinisca nassula. Next base: position 45,425,205 of record OY757026.1, read on the forward strand.
GGTTTCAGCAGAATTTGCTTGACAGATGTCAGAGGTAAGATGTACCCGAACTGTGCCATATTTGTCGGCTCCCCTCCCCTTACGACCCCAAATTTATATCTTTAAATTAAAGAAATGATTAGAAATAATATAGGTATGTCTGTATGTGTGTATGTATGTATGTATTAACCATTTTTGCATTATTTGCTGGCTTCCAGCTTACACTTTATCAATATTGGAAAAACAGGTAACCTTGAAAGGTCTGGAGGTCTGTTTACCTATTTTCCAAACACTGATAATCTTCAGACTAGGAACCAGCAGATAATGCAAATAAGGTGAATGTATAGATTTGCCGGGGATGGTTGGATGGGTTTGTGTATTGAGAAAGCAAGTATAGCTGGTGCAATTTGACATGAGACTGACCTCTATATGCAACGAGTAAATTAGTCAATGATATCGTCTTATAGTTTGGTTTTCGTTTTCTCTCGAATTTTCGGCATCTCGTGAATGGCGACCCATTTGCGACCTCTATGTGTTGAATAACAAAATCGACCGCTTTGGAAAACGACGAAGACAAATACACGTATCCCTTATGCACCTATTGCCGGTGTATACTAATTACCGGTGTATTCCGTTTCACCGGAATTACTATCGCGTGCGTTGTTGTCATTCGGAATTTCCCCATTCATTGCTAACGAGATGTTTTTTTCTCTGTCTGTTAAGGAAAAATATTATAACAGAATTGTCCGTTTTTCAGGTTAAGTGACTTCTTTTATCTGTAGTCATGATGTAGGTTCACTGTTATTGCATAAAAACATAATATTTCGTTTAAAGTAGTTTATAAAGTGTGTCTGCTCGTATCCAACTTTTTGACAGTCTGGTTCTCGATGTAGAGATAAAAACAATGACGTCAAACCTTTTGTATTTACGCGTAAGTCACATGATACCCAAATATGGATGAAAGGTGTAGATACAAAAATTTCTACTCTCATTTTCTCTTGTTAGTTTCTCCTCTTTCTAGTAGTAACTCTTGAAGTGTAAAACATAGTATGTGATATGTATTCTGTGATATAATACATTGATGTGGTTATATCCCTTCCATAAATGCAATTATAATAATAAAAAAAGATAATAATAGGTAGATCTAATTGTGACACTTGGTTTTCTTTTAAAAAATCTAATATGTGTAGTTAATCAAATGGTATACTTCATAAAAATGGTGTAGAAACAGAAAAAGACTTTCAAAAAGACCGTTTTAGCTTTCATTTGGAAGGCAAATGACTATTTCATTACAGAACCTCCTCACATGTAGGCTTTTATACCCAAATACTTTCTACTGGATTTGTTTACAAATACACCGGTAACTGGTAACACCGGACATTCGAGATGGTGACAGGGGTAGTCCAATATAAATAAAGTATTTAGCGGGTTGGAATTTATTTTGAAAACAAATATTGTTACTTCCTTTGGAGGAATGAAACAATCGTTTGACTAGACACAATTTATCAGAATCGGTAGAACAGTTTGTTTTATATACTGACTTGAACAGTTAATACACCGGTAATTAGTAACACCAGTATATATATGCATCCAGTCGGATGTTAAATTATGGTAATAGCGGTCATCAGTCTCATGCCAAATTGCATTAGCTATAGTATGGCATAATTATATATATATATACTTTTTTTCTTTCCTTTGCGGCCTTTCGAAAAAATTTCACTTAAATCTAGCCGATCGTTAATCCTAGGTGGGCGAAAACCGGAGTAACCGGAATAAAACCACGGGTCCTTCCTTTGCAGAACTTGGCGTCTCACACGTGGCCCGAACCACGGCTGTTGGAGACCTAATGATTAAGAGTCAGCGCTCATATCTACTAGGCCACGCAGGTCCGCGCATATTTTCTATAATATTGATGACACAATGGGTTTTGTAGCTAGAATGTACTATTTATTATGCTTTTGGTCTGATGGATAGATATGGCTGACTTGATGTGTACCGAAAGGTAAAATTCGCAGCCACAATTTTGCAGTTTCATTTTTATTAAACGTCCCTTTCAAGATTATTTCACTTATTTTGAGCCTATCGTTAATCAGGGGTGAGCGAAAAACGGAGAACCATGTGTGTGTGTGTGTGTGTGTGTGTGTGTGTGTGTGTGTGTGTGTGTGTGTGTGTGTGTGTGTGTGTGTGTGTGTGTGTGTGTGTGTGTGTGTGTGTGCGTGCGTGCGTTTGAATATTGCGCGTATTAAGTCTCAGCTAATGCGTTCTTTCATACCAGATAAGGAGGTCCATGGTTTTAACTGGGGATAGAAATCCTGTTCTTACCCTAGTGTTCTTACCCAGGCAAACTATATAATTATAGTGCGAGAAAAATGAAACGTTTAATAAAATAAAGTAGAATGAAAACTTTCGGTGGTGTTGTGACAGAAAAAGAATCATTAATGAGATTCTGTGGTAGATGGGCGTTTCCAACCAGCGGGATGACCGCGCTGAGCGGAATCTCGGCATAGCCTCGCCTCCGCTCAGCACGGTCATACCATAGCTTGAAAACGACCATCTACACCAGAAATCCATATCAGATTCAAATACAGTAAAATTCCTACATTAAGACCACCTTTGGGACTGTTAAAAAGTGGTCTTTAAGCCCACTTTTGAACAGTTCAAAGGTGGTCCCCGACCAGAGGACATTGTGTTCAGGACATTCGAAGAAATAACTGCACCCTTCTAAATAAGCTTTTTAAAGCAGAATTAGTCTTAATTTTAGGTGGTCTTAATAGCGGAATTTTAATGTATTACTTACCTACAATAGACGGTAACAACGCTCGCTTTGCTCTTATCTCTGTATTAGCCTGATTCTCTGTAAAAATGCAAGGTAGATAAAATGATATTAATTGTCTGTCTCAGCGGCACTATGGAAGCCAATGCTGTTGTCTGTCGAAAATTCTGAACAAGAGTACCACCAGGTCCTGATCGCTCCCCTTGACTCTGAGTATTATTTGTTCACTTTTTTTCTCATCTGAATGACCATGACGTTAGTAATTATAAATAGGTCAATGTGAATCTGGGGTCATAATTCAAAAACAAATTAGCAGTACTAAGTCACATGATGTCACAGACAAGGTTTCAAGATAAATGACCCAGCGTTTCTGGAAAAGATTTTTCAAGTTTTTTTTTGTTTTTTTTTTTTATCAACATTTTGGCATGGCAGCCGTTTTGGTCATGTGTCCTGAATCATTCCAACAAATTTTCGTTCCATCATAGTCAGGAGGCTGCAAATGGAATTCAACTGAAATTGGCCCAGCTGTTTCAGAGAATATTAGGGGATAACTGTACTGGAAATTGTCATTTGGGGAGGTAAATCGGAGGTTTTACGGTCGAAAATTTTGTTTTACGGCGACGCGTCAGCGGAGTCATAAAACGCAATTTGCGACCGTAAAATCGACAATTTTCAATACAGTTATCCACATTCTAATGCACTTATTCACATGTTTTGTTATGACTTGAACTATTTTGCACATAGCGACAACCGCTGTGAGAATGCGTAAAACAAAATGTCAGCCATTGAAAAGCGACGTTAAGTGATGACGTCGGGTTTCCGACAGTATATCGCAGAATATAATGTCGCAATTTTCTGACGTCATCCAATCAGACGTCGCGTTACATACGAAAGTGCATTAGAATGCCCTTTCAAATGCCATTGAACTGTAATCCACGTGGCCTGAGGCAAAGGTCGCTGGATAAACTTAACCTTTTGCATTCATTAAATATACATATTGTACCTACTCTATCTCATAGACCACGATATTTTTCGAAAAATAAAATGCTGTTTTACCTTGCTTCCATTGAAAAGTCTAAAAAACCAAATTTGACTTGTAGTATAATGGATCAAGGTCAACCTATGATCAGGATTTGAACAAACCTGGTTGTACTCGGTCACATGATGATAAGTACCAAGTTTCAAGACAGCTCGCTTAGTGGTTCTGGAGATAAGGTATTGAGGTTTTTACCATATTTGGACATGGTGGCCCTCTGCAATTTGACTTGGGGTGCAATCAAACAAACTTTTATCACATATTGTCAGGGAGCTGCACATGGCATTTAATTTAAATTGTCCCAGCTTTTTAGAGACGATGTCGATGTCCAAGTATCCTTTGGCCAAGTTCGTCATTAGTCCTTAACCTTCAACGTTCATACACATTCATTATCCCCACGCTTTAAAAGCGTAAGGTGATATTGTTAACGCCTCCGTCCATCCGTCTATCCATGTGTCTGTCCGTCCGTCCGTCCATCACGCTTTCTCCTCCTTAACCACTGGCCGGGATGCAACCAAAGTTGGTAGATGGCCTTCTCACATAATGAGGGCGGGCGAGAGCAGCATTAAATTTGGGTGCGCCCGGGTCTTGCTCCACCCCCTACAATTTAGTAAAAGCCTATTATCCGAGAAACTGTTAAGATCCCCACCCTAAACCATACATATTCTTGTTCCTTACGATAAGACACTTACAGTGACACTAACCTGGAGGTGCGCCGGGGCCATGTGCCACCCCTTCCATTTCATTAAAGGCCTTATATCTCAGACACCGTTAAGATCCCCACCCTCAACAATATATATTCTTGTTCCTTATGGTAAGACACATTTAGAGACGCCATTTAAGGTGATCCCTGGGTTGCGATGGGGCCATGCCCCACTCTCCACTTCATAAAAGGACATATATTTAAGAAATCATTTAGATCCCCACCCGTAAACTATATATACTCTTGTTCCTTATGATAAGACGCTTTCAGTGACACCCACCTGGAGGTACCCCGGGGTGGGCCGGGGCCATGCCCTACCCCTCCATCTCATTAAAGGCCTTATATCTCAGAAGCCTTCAGATCCCCACCCCTAAACCATGTATACTCTTGTTCCTTATGATAAGATGCATGCAATGACACCAACCAGGGCGTGCGAAACCAGCGTTATATTTGGCTGTATCAGAAGCGTGGGGATTTGCGAAGGCGTGCCATTGACCGCGCGCTCTACTTTTGTACCTACTCTCATGGCATAGACAGCAATAGTTTTCGAAAAGTGGCATGTTTCATCTTTTTCCAATTCAAAGCCTTCGCAACCAAATTTTACCTTATTGGATAATAGGTCATTAATCCACAGCGTCCAGTACTTTCCTTTGATAATGGCAGTTAGAAGCCTCCGTGGTCGAGTGGTTACGCTACTCGCCTTGTAAACCAGGGGTCGCAGGTTCGATCCCGGGCTTCTCCAGACTTTCGGATGAGTCTATAAACCGAGGTCCCGTCTCCGTATGACCTTAGCTGTTGGTGGGACGTAAAACTGAAACACTCACTCACTTGATAATGGCAGTACTAATAAATTTTGATAAATGTATTGTTATCATGTACTGATATCATGTACTGTTGTCATTTACAGTTTTGAATGGACCAATCAGCTGAGCTACAATTAAAATGGGAATGGGCTTCTAGCTCTGCATGACATAATAAACATTGTTGGTATTCATTAAAATAGCCTCGTCGAGGTTATTTGAACGAGTACCCACATTTAAAATAGCTTTTTACTTAATGGCAAACAGTGCATAATCTGATCAGACTGCTCCTTTTGATTAAGTTTCTCCAATTTTCCATAAAATCATAAATTGTGGGTACTCGCTAGAACCGCCTCGAGGCAATTCCAACGAGTACCTACAACATGTTTTTGTGGGATGAGGCAGTTCTAATGAGTACCCACAACATACATTTTTATGGAGAAAAAATATCCCTGAGTTATCACAAAATACACTCCCGTTTTCAGTTCCTCTGTAATTGGTGCCAAACATTTTATGAAACATTTGCATGCAGCCAAAACACACATCTGAGTTCAAAGTAAGTCCTTTCACTTGAAGGTTCAACATAAAATGGCCCAGTGATAAACATCAGGTTAAAAAATCATGATCAAATAGCCTTTGGCCAGAAAGAAGAATTTTGTTTGGCCACATATGGCTACAGTTGGATTAAGACCAATCAAATCCACTTGAATATTAATGAAGCAGAGAAACTGACAGTGTCCTTTCAGACAGGACAATCCATTTTCCAGACGGGGTAAATCAGGTCAAATTAAAGAAATTGAAATTAACAGTAAATAAAACAAATATGCTTTAATAGATTTTAATATTTATGCTTTAATAAATTTTGATTTTAGCTGTGGATTAAAACAGATATATCCATTTGTTTTTGAGAAATATTGGTAAATATTTGTACTGATTGACATCTGTACAGGAAATTAGACTCGCCCTGGCGGGCTCGTCAAATTATCCCGTACAGATATCAGTCAGTACAAATATTTACCAATATTTCACAAAAACAATGGATATATCTATTACACGTCAACCTAGGCTCGTAATTTGAATGAAATTAGTAGATTTGGTCACCCAGTTTCAAGGCAATCAACCCCTGTTGTTCCGGAAAATAACATGTTTTAAGATCTTTACCATATTTGGGCATAGCAGCCATCTTGGTCATGTGACCATGACCATTCGATCAAGTTTCATTCCATCATTGTTAGGAGGTTGCGTATGAAATGAAATTTAATTGAAATTGGTTCAACTCTTTTTAGAAAATGCCTCGAAATGTTGTGGGCCTGCTATCAAAATGACCTTTGGTCAAGATCGCTACCCAGCAGGCACATGACGTAATTGTGACATCACATCAACGTCGGTACAACGTCATGACATTTATGCAACGTAACATCTACGGCATGACGTTGCACCGACGTTGATTTTACGTTTCCCTAACGGCGTGTGCCTGCTAGGAAAATATCCCTGTCCTTTGATATTCATACTCGTAGACATTCATTTTGTACCTACCCTCGTGTTATAGCTCACAATAGTTATTGAAAAATACATTATTCTACCTTTTTTAGATTCAAAAGCCTAAGAAAGTAAATTTGACCTTGTCGTAAAATAGGTCAGGGTCATCCTGATGTCATCATTGAATATTTACATTTCCAGTGTAAAGCCTAAAATAAACCTATATAAAACAATGTAGTCCATACGTCCATGAACGCATCGACTCACATGATTTTCAGTGTAGTCAACTGACGTCAGTCTCAACCATGGTTCTCTACGATCTGATATTTCATTGGCGACGTTAATGCTGTTTCGCTTTTTGTAGACAAAACAGCGTGTAAGTGTTTTTAAGCTTTAAAAGTTTGCCCTATAAGCATTTTTCGCCCAGTGAAATGTAAATATAAGCTTAATTTTACTGCTGTTCATGAAAGTATGAACGACACCGGGTCGCTAGCAAAGTTTACATGAACCCCATCGGAGTTCATTTACCTTGCAGGGAACCCACTCCGTTCATACGTTCATTAAAAGCAGAAAAATAAAATTCATTTCTTAAATAAATCTGGTAGTACTTAATAACCCGACGCTACATACCTAGTTATATTGCAATCTACACAGTGTTTCTGGAGAAGAATATTTTAAGGTTTTTACAATAGTTGCGCATGGGCGGCCAATATGGTTACGTGACCTGAACCATGCGATCAATATTTCATTCCCCTGTTGTCAGAGGGTTGTATATGAAAGGGGGAGTTCCAGCCTATAGTAAATTTCCATAGGGTTCTGCCAACGGATTTCCATGATATTGTGCATAATTAATGCCTGGTAAATGATTGTTCATTACTTAGCTATTTCACTCTCATATCTGTTTTCATTATAAATCTACAATGTTTTGTTTATTTCCACTTCCCAAAATAGGGGTACCCTCAAACAAGTGTATATATACATAACAGCTTCTTATGTTTTGGAGTTATTTTGTTCTCAGGCAACTTTGTAGTCATTTGTGATTATTTTTGTATCACATTTGCTATTGTTCAGTTGGAGGTTCCATAGACCATGATCAATTTTATATGGAGCAGACCCCAGATTTCACAACCATAAAATCTTTTGGAGTACTTTTGACTTTTGATTTCACATTGTTGCAGTTCTTGTCACCCCATCATTTTAATATGAAAATTGCCCATGTATATGTAGAAAATTTTGTCAAACTTTCTTGAAAATCTGAGACCGGTAACATACTGCATTTGAACATTGAATAGTAGTGGTCAGATTTTTTATTTTTTTTCAAACCATTTGTAGATATGGTATAACATTTTCAATCGAGAAATTGCTCACCAATATATATATATATATATATATATATATATATATATATATATATATATATATATATATATATATATATATATATATATATATATATATATATATATATATATACATGAATATGTGTATGTTTAAGCCTTGATTGTGTAGTATGAGCTCATTTAATCAGCAGTTGTATCAGTTATGGTACCCTGGGGAACACCAAAAACACAATTCATTTTGAGCGCTCATTAACAATTCAATCGGATTTTATTGAAAATATATTTCATTTCTTAACAGGCGTTTTGCATTTAATGTAATCCTAAATCCTGCTGGTGCGTATTATGACAAAGATTGTTGAAATGGCAAGTAATGCCACAATCCAACTTATGCAGTCTCCTTAAAAAAGTTTGAAAAGTCTGATTGTCATACCTGAATGGCACAGCTTGCTTGAATGGCCAAGAGTAATGATGTTTTATTATGGTTGAGCCAGGTATGTCATAATACCACAGACAATATTTTCTGATCTTTTGGCTCACTGTATACTCAGATTACTGTAGACAAAATGGAAACACAATTGTGTTGGCTTTTTTGTCACTCTAACAATGCCCCCCCGCAAAATCTGGACTAAAGCACAAACAAATGTCGCCTGCTGTGCAAATCAGTGTCAGACAGTTATATTCTTAAATATGATCTATCTATATTCTTAAATATGATCCAGAAAGCAACCAGTTAATTTTTTTTAGTAACATGAATTAGTATTTTAGAGAAGACCAATCAGTTCAGCTTTCGAACTATTTCAGATGAAGAAAAGAGCAAACAGTATATTTGCTATCAGTATTATGGAAAAATATAAAGCCAACTGCAGATTTTGGTTCAGAAATATGCTAATAGTACAACTAACAGCTGATTTACCCCATTTGCATAAACGGATGAATACAGAGCTAGAAAACTTAACACAGATGACAAATACTGCATACAGATGACTAAAAATGTGAATGGTATTACAACATCTAAATATAATATCAGCTATTAAATGCTTTAGTTACAGCAACTTGCCTTCCATCTATTTCATTTAGGGAAGTGTATACCAAATGCCAATTTTACAACTAGTTACAGTGTGCATTTATTGCATTTATTTGAAGACTAAGACATTGTAGCTTACACTTTTGCAGATGTTATAATGAGCGGAGCGGAGTGTGAGTCTCTTTGACCAAGTGATGTAAGAAAAAAATACCAACACATGGACTGCTCAATCATTAGAACAAATGGAAAAAATCAGTCTGTCCCTTCAAAGTTAGCAATTTATTGGCTGCTGTTTTATTTTAAAGAAGAGAATGACAACAGCAAACATAATTAAAGAAAAAAAATAGGACTATGCAAGTAATTTATTAAGCAGATTCAATAAGTCATTGCATATTATTGACATCAAGTGTCTTTTTATTGCGGGGTTTAAAACTATACAGAAAGACCAAATAAAACAGGGAAAAAAGATCCACCTTGTCTTATTCCTATTCTGCCATAATGTAATTTTTCCAGGATTATCATTTTTGCAAAACTAAAACTAACATTCATCATGAACAGTGCATGAATGCATTTTATTTTTTCTCTTTCAAATGTTTGGATTGAACTGGTATACTTTGCTAATGTATGTTCTAATTTACTTTTGAAAAGTCAAACTAAAACGCCTGACTGTAAATTACAGTATCTTTTTTGTGTGCGTGTGTGTGTTGGGGGGGGGGGAGGAAGGGGGTGCTGGGTGGTGTGGGGAGGGGGAGAGAGTTTTTATTACATAAATGCCTATGCTAAGCTTTGTATGATAGTGTTGCACCAAATGGTCATTAAAAACACAATAAAAATACACTTTAAGAAATCTTGTCCCCTTATATTGCAACTGATTTTAGCACAAAAATAGACCTGAACCCATATCTAGCAATCAAACACAATGTTACCGGTTTTTTACTTTATCTGAAATTAGTTTGCTATATAGAGGATATATGTGGCCTATTTTATATGCAATATCTTGGGGTGACAAGATCAGTAACACATCTAACACTTATGATGAAAATCTCATTGTTTATAAATTTTCATGAAAAGTAGAAGAAATTTTGAAAATAAATTTATCAGAAAAATTAAAAGACATAGACACATTTACATTTTTTGTATTAGATTAATCCTTATAGAGTTCTGTTGCCAATCAAAGCAACAAAATTTGAAAATAATCATATGTATTGATTTAAGACTGAAAAGTTCACAGGTGTATATGACCTCTACAGGGGACTATCCCAGGGAGTTCTCCTGAGACCTATAGTAATTTATCAAATGAAACAAAGTTATATATATAGTTGATAGTCCTCAAGTAAACAACAATTGAAGTTTCAAGAAAATCTGTGCGTGGACAGATTTGGAACTCCCCCTTTAACTGAAATTGGCCGAGTGCTTTAGAGAAAATGTCCTTTGAACTGTTGATTGACCTGCAATCCCAGCAGCCTTCGGCCAAGGTCGTAGAATTACCCTATCCTTTAGCATTTATAAACATTCATTTTACCAACTGTTATGTCGCAGACCACAATAAGTTTCGAAAAAAATGCAATGTTTTACGTTTCTCCCATTCTCTATTTAAGGAAATAAAGACTCTGTCGTAAAATGAACCAAGGGCAACCTGGGGCCATCGTTTTTGCAAACTCAGTAGTATTTAGTCACCCAGAGCTACATTCCAAGCTTCAAAACTATTGACCCAGTGGTTCTGGAGATGTTGTTATTGTTGTTGTTTGTCTATAAAGCATTATATCGCTGCTTATAATCTCACTGTGCTTTAATAATGTCTTGTGTATTACACGTGATACTAAACTCATAATGCTATATATGCGCATGCGTTGATATGTTACAATTCAAAATCTTTTTGTGCTCCTGATGAAATCCATCAGTGTAGTCATTATCTTCTTCTGTCCTTGTTTACTTATGTCTTTCACCATGCCTGTTAACACTTTCAAGCCAATCCTATATCTTCCCTACTCAGAATCTCTTTCACAGTGTGCTCTAAAATAGCCCTTTCTGTGGAAAATCTCTGACGGCAGAACATTCTCTTACATATTGCACACCTCACATAAACATGACAAATGTTTATTAATTTTGGCCTGGTGATCATTTAATATTGAGTGGCCACTGAGCAGCGAATGTCCTTCTGTCCCTAACACCATGACATCTCCTTTTCCAACTTCCTAGTGGTGTAGTGGTTACGCTAGGTTGACCTTGACCTACACCTCCGTGGTGTAGTGGTTACGCTACTCGCCTTGTAAACCAGGGGGTCGCAGGATCGATCCCGGGCTTCTCCAGCCTTTCAGATCAGTCTTTAAACCGAGGTCCCGTCTCCGTATGACCTTAGCTGTTAATGGGACGTAAAACTCAATCACTCACCCACTTTTTCCAACTTCCTCAAATATCTCCTGCAATACATTACCTTTGTCTGAGCTTTTGTACCTTCGTTCCCACTTTTCCTTACCCTGTATTTTAAATGTTTTCTTCTCTGAAACCACAGGGCCAATTCCAATTAAACATCATATGCAGCCTGCTGGCAATGGGGGACGAACATTTGCAAGAATGGTCCGGGTCACATGACCAAGACGGCCGTCATGCCCAAATATGGTAAAATCCTTAAAAATCTTCTTCTCCAGAACCACTGGGCCAATTGTCTTGAAATTTGGTATGTAGCATCGGGTGATTGAGTACTACCAAGTTTGCAGATATGATGACCCCAGATTGACCTTGACCTATTTTCTGCCAAGGTCAAATTTGGTTCCTTGAGCTTTTCAATGGGAAAAGGGTAAAACAATGCATTTTTCGAAAAAAATATTGTGGACTGTGATATAAGAATGGGTAAAAAATGAATGCCTGTGAATACTTAGGGTCAAGGTCATTCATTGACCTTGGTCCAAGGTCACTTGTATGGCAGGTCTAGTGACATTTTAGAATATATTTTCTCTAACATCACCGTGCCAATTTCATTTAAATTTTATAGGCAGACTTAGGACACTTAGTGAACAAAAACATTTATTCGGATGGTCCAGGTTACATGACCAAGATGGCCACCATGCCTAAATATGGTAAAAAACAAAAAAAAATCTTCTTCTCCAAAACCACTCGGCCGATTGTCTTGAAAATTAGTATGTGGCATTAGGCGACTGAGTACTGCCAAGTTTGACCTATTTTCTGCCAGGTCAAATTTGGTTCCTTAAGCTTTTTAATGGAGAAAGGGTAAAACAATGCATTTTTTGAAAAAATATTGTGCCAAATGACATGAGAATAGGTAAAAATGGAATGTCTATTAATACGTATGGTTAAGGTCATTCAGTGTCTGTGGCTTAAGGTCACTTGAATTATAGGTCCATTGATATTTCAAAATACATTTTCTCTGAAACCACTGGGCCAATTTCTATTAAATTTTATATGCAGCCTTAGGACACTTAGGGGACAAATATTTATTCGGAATGACCAAGATGGCCGCCATGCCCAAATATGGTAAAAACCTTAAAATAACTACTGGGTCGATTGTCTTGAAACTTGGTATGTAGCATCGGGTGACTGAGTACTACCAAGTTTGCAAAAACTGATGTCCCTAGGGTGACCTTGACATATTTTACGCCAAGACCAAATTTGGCTCCATCGGCTTTTCAATGGGAAATAGGTAAATCAATGCATTTTTCGAAAAATATTGTGGTCTGTGATATGAGGGTCGGTAAAAATGAATGCCAGTGAATGCTAATGGTCAATGTCATTCATTGACCTTAGCCCACGGCCATTGTGCAGGTCTATTTACATTTTAGAATACATTTTCTCTAACACCACTGGGCCAATTTCAATAAAATTTTATATGCAGCCTTAGAACACTTAGTGAACAAAAAGTTATTGGGATGGTTCAGGTGAAATATGGTAAAAACCTGGAAAAATCTTCTTTTCCAGAACTAATAGGCCGATTATCTTGAAACTTGGTATGTAGCATTTGGGTGACTGAGTACTACCAAGTTTACAAAAATGATGACCTTAGGTTGACCTCGACCTATTTTACGCCAAGGTAAAATTTGACTCCTTAGGCTTTTCAATGGGAAATAGGTAAATCAATGCATTTTTCGAAAAATATTGTGGTCTGTGATATGAGAAAAGGTTAAAAATGAATGTCTATGAATGCTTAAGGTCAAGGTAATTTGGTGACCTTGGCCTAAGGTCACGTGTATTGCAGGTCCATTTACATAATAGAAAACATTTTCTCTCAAACACCACTTGGCCAATTTCATTTGAATTTAATATGCATCCTTAGGACACTTGGAGAACAAAAAATTATTTGGATGGTCCAGGTCACATGATCAAGATGTTTGCCATGCCCAAATATGGTAAAAACCTAAAAAAAATCTTTCTTCTCCTGAATCACTTGGCCGATTGTCTTGAAACTTGGTATGAAGCATCGGGTGACTGAGTACTACCACGTTTGCAAAACTGACGACCCTAGTTTGACCTTAATCTATTTTACACCAGGGTCAAATTTGGCTCCATAGGCTTTTCAATGGGAAATAGGTAAATCACTACATTTTTCGAAAAGTATTGTGGTCTATGATATAAGAATAGGAAGAAAATGAATGTCTATGAATGGTTAAGGTCAAGGTCAGCCAGTGACCTTGGCCCAAGGTCACTTGTATTGCAGATCCACTGACATATTAGAATACATTTTCTGTGGCACCACTGGGCCATTTTCGTTTAAATTTTACATGCAGCCTGTAATGGAACAAACATTTATTCAGATGTTCCGGGTCACATGACCAAGATGGCCTCCGTGCCTGAATATGGTAAAAAAAACTTAAAAAGCTTTTACTGCAGAACTAATGGGCTGATTGTCCTGAAACTTTGTATGTACGAGGGTAGGCTGAAAAGTTCTGAGCCTGACCAAGAAGCAGGCATCGAAGAGCCATGAAATTTTGTATTCATTAAATCCAAACCTTTACTACTTGATTTTACTCAAATGAGTTCAAGTTTACCTGCAATAACGTAGAAATTCTAGACTTTGAAAATTGATACTAGCACGTTTTTGAGAAAATGGACAAAATCTGGCATCGTGGTGTCATCAAGTACCTCCATAAAAAGGGGTTAGCTCCTAATGACATTCATGCCGATATGGTTGCTACATTAGGGGATGATGCTCCTTCGTATGCAACCGTGAAAAGGTGGGCATCAAATTTTAAGATGGGCAAGGACAGCCTTGAAGATGATGACCGGTGTGGACGACCCACAACGGCAACAACTGAGGAAACCATCAGCCAAGTGCTCAGGGCCGTGATGGATGACAAGCGTTTAACTGGGAATCAGTAAGCTCTAACTGTTGGCATCTCCCTTGAACGAGTAGAGAACATTCTACACAGTGAATTAGGAATGTCGAAGGTTTCCGCCAGATGGGTGCCACGGCTTTTGACGCCTGACCAGACTGAACCTGTCACAAGCCAACTTGGCTATTTTTGAAGCAGACCAAGATGGTTTTCTTGACCGTTTGTCACTCAGGATGAGTGTTGGGTTCATCACTTTGAGCCAGAGACAAAAAGACAATCTATGCAATGGAAGCACCCTGGCTCACCCCCTCCAAAGAAGGCAAAGGTCGTCTCCTCTGCAGGGAAGGTGAAGTGTTCTCGGATGCCAAGGGCATAATATTCATAGATTACCTTCAAAAGGGCAGAACAATTAATGGGGAGTATTATGCAGATCTGCTAAAACAATTGCGAAAAGCAATTAAGGCTAAACGACCCGGAAAATTGATAAAAGGGGTCTTGTTCTATCAGGACAATGCGCCTGCTTATAAATCGGTTGCCGCAATGGCTGCTGTGCATGACTGTGGCTTCACACTTGTCGATCACCCTCCGTATTCACCTGATCTAGCTCCATCAGATTATTTCCTGTTTCCAAACATGAAAAAGCACTTGGCTGGGCAGCATTATCGGTCAGACGAGGAGGTGATAGCTGCTTTGGAGGAGTTTTTCAGGGACCAAGATGAGACCTTCTATACCACTGGGATCCAAGGACTCCAGCATCGCTGGAGGAGGTGTGTGGACAGGAAGGGAGACTATGTTGAAAAATAAGGCACTTTCAGCACGGACAAACCATTGGATCTTGGTCAGGCTCAGAACTTTTCAGCCTACCCTCGTAGCATTGGGTGACTAAGTACTAGCAAGTTGACAACAATTATGGCACTAGGTTGACCGTGACCTGTTTTACATCAAGGTCAAATTGGTCGGCATGGCTTTTAAATGGTGAAAAGGTGGAACAATGCATTTTTCGAAAAACTATTGGGGTACTTACATGTCAAGGTCATTTGATGACCTTAGCACAACGTCCCTTGGATTGCAGGGTTATTGACATTAAATAAAACAACATTTTTTTCTGAAACCATTGGGCCAATTTTATTTGAATTTTATATAATGAACATGGGGTTATGCCAGTTTAGTTGAATGGTTCAGGTAATGTGACCAAGATGGCCACCATGCCCTATTATGGTAAAAACCTTAAAATCTTCATCTCACGAACTACTTGACTGATTGTTTTGAAACTTGGTATGATTGAGTACTACCAAATTTGCACAGGGCTCAGGGGAGCGACCAGGACTTCATGGTCCATTTGTTTAACATTTCTGTTGCTGCTGCCTTTGCTTGTTGATCTGCCAACTCCTTACCCTCAATATCTTTGTGCCCAGGCGCCCAATGAATTTTGATAATGTTCTCTCTATTCCTTACCTTTGCTAAGCTCTCCTTGACAATAAGGACTGTTTAAATCTTGTTTGTTGGCATTTAACCACTGAATGCAGTTTTAATTGCTGGTTGACAGTCAGTCAGAATATGAACTACTCTGCCTTTGAAATCTAGGTCAGCCAAGAATTCCAGCCCAATCTGTATACCCGCCAGTTCTCCAGTATAACTGTTACCTATAGGACTTACTCCCTTGTTTATCAACACTGGTGTACAAGAATAACCCTCTAAATAGACTGGGGTACCAGCTCCTGTTGGACCTGGATTACCTAGAGCTGATCCATCCGTGAACAAGAGTACATCATTTGTTCCACAATGATATCGTAACTCTATTATATTTTCTTTCTGTTCTTCTTTAGAAAACAGGAATCCTTCTTTCTCTATAATACCTTTCTCTTTAATAAGCCCCATCAATTGTTTGGTATATCTGAATTCCTTCTCAATGTTTTCAAAATCTACCATACCCTTCATTTCACTAAATCTGGACATCAATAAATGGAAAATAGTTGCTCTCCTACCAACAGTCTTTTCCCCTTCTATCCATCCTGAGTGGATCATCTGCATATTTGGCACCGACTCTGATGACTTCCTGTGCTTGTCTTATCTTAAGCTGTAGGTTTATATGTATGTGTTTGTCAAGACTTCCAAGGCTTCTGTGCTGGTACTGTTCAAACAGCCTAGTGCCTTTAGCATTGCTGACCTCTGAACCTTTCAAAATTCTTTACTGCTTTTTGTCAGGGATTTTTCTGTTACTGCTGCTCCATATTCCATTACTGGTAGCACCAAGGATTTATAGAGTCTCATATGCACTGTCTGGCTGCATCCTTTATGTCCTTGAACAAGATTTCCAAGCTGTTCAAGGAGTTGAATCCAGCTTTGGTTTTCCGTTGTATATGCTCGTGCAAATTCAATTTGTTATCTAGTTTGACTCCCAAGATTTTCTAAAATTGGTTGTTTTCAACTTATACTTACCTATTTTTACCTCTACCTCTACTTCGGGCTCTCCCCCGTTAGATGTAAATACAATAACTCTGTCTTATCTCGTGCAATAAGCATATTCCATCTCTTACACCAATCCACTGTATACTCCAGTTTATCGCTCAACTCAGCACAACCTCCCAACACTGATTTATTACTGACCAAAACACAGCTATCATCTGCAAACTCTATGTGATTGCCATCAATTTATTCAATTTCGAGTTCCACCAACCTTTGCTATGACAGCACACTTTCTTCTTATGAATAGGCTCCTAAACATTCTGACGTAACATTTCTACCAGGTGCTTATAATCCACATTCACATCTGTATCGGCCATTCATCAATAGACTCTGTACATACACCTACCCAATTCTCCCAATCAGTATTCTTAAAATCTAACCTTTCAGAAAGGTCCTCTTCCTCATCCTCCCCAAGTCTAAATGAGATCCAAGTGTGGTCTGTATTAAGATACACTTCCTGTTGTACTTTCCATTCTGATACCTTATTTTTCAAAATTTCACTGGTTATGGTTAAATCTATGATTCTGTCTTTTCGAGTTGGCACTGAATTGTTGATGAAAGTCAAGTTTTTATCCAACAAAAACTAAAAAAAAATGATTCCACAATTTATTCGCGTCTCTATCAAACCAGTATGGATGATAAGCATTGAAATCAACGATAATAACTACTGGTAAACACTCCGTCATCAGCGTATTTATAATTGTCATTAAAACTTCCAGGCTTTTTGCATTGTTTGGTGGTATATAGACTGATCCTAATATGAAAATTACACTCCTTTGAGTAAATATTACACCACTCAGCTTCCACATTCTCCCCACTGAACTCTTTTCTTTGAAAAACTTTAATATTTTTTTGCTATCAAAAGAGCCGCTCCCCGCCACCTCCCCTTCATTAGTTCTTTCTGTCGCAAACACTTTCCACTTTCTTTTTATGCTATCCTTGATTGCACTTTCAGGATGCCAAATCTCTGAGAGGCCTAAAATCTGAATTTTTGTTTATCACATGTCTGTTCTACTAAACTGAATGACGTATTCAAAGATCTGATATTAGCATATGCAATTTTCATTTTTGCCAGCTGTTATTACTAGATGGACTAGATGTTGTTTTTTCCTATCCGTAGCTAGTACTGTTATCACTACCTGAACAACCACCACTACTACTACACAAACTAATTACCAGTCCTACAGCTAAATGACAGTATAATGGCGAAGATTTTCCAAAGGCTTTGCAATATTTGGACATAGCAGCCATCCTGACCATGACCATTTGTGACGTCACATCAACGTCGGTACAACGTCATGACATTAATGCAACGTCACATCTACGTCGGTGCAACGTCATGATGTTGCACAGACGTTGATTTGACGTTGCCCTAACGATGTCTTTGATATTCATAGACATTCATTTTGTACTTACCCTTATGTTATAGAACACATTAGTTATCGAAATATACACTATTCTACCTTTTTCTGATTCAAAAGCCTAAGAAAGCAAATTTGACCTTGTCCTAAAAGAGGTCAGGGTCAACCTGAGGTCACCATTGAATAAATTTTGTAGTTCTTAATAACCCAACGATACATACCTAGTTATAATGCAATCTACACAGTGGTTATGGTGAAGAATATTTCAGTTTTTAACCGTAGTTGGGAATGGTTGCCAATTTGGTTACGTGATCTGAACCATTCGATTCATTTCCCTATTTTCAGTGGGATGCATATGAAATTTAAATGAAATTGGCCCATGTGGTTTAGAGAAAATGTCCTTTGAAGAGTCGATGGACCTGCAATCCTAGCGACCTTCAGCCAAGGCCGTAGACTTACCTTGTCCTTTAGCATTTATAAACATTAATTTTAACTACTCTTATGTCACTGACCACAATAATTTTCGAGAAAAAAATGCATTGTTTTACTATTTTCCCATTGAAAAGCCTATGAGAATTAAGTTGACGTTGTCGTAAAAAGACCAAGGGCAACCTCGGGCCATCATTTGTGCAAATTCAGTTCTACTCAGACAGCCAAAGCTACATACCAAGCTTCAAAACGATTGACCAGTGGTTCTGGAAAAGATTTTTTAAGGGTTTTACCATATTAGGGAATGGCGGCCATTTTAATGACACAGAAAGTTGCTTCCAGGATATACTACTCCGTGATAAACCAGTTCTAATAGCAAGCAAGATATTAAATGGCCATAACAATTTGCACCAAAAATTAAGGTTGTGCTCAACATAGAGGATCTTACATGAGTGCTCGTGTATTATTGAATTTATTAAACGAGACGAGGAATTGGGATAAAATGCGAGGCTTTGCCGAGCACGAATGCAAGGTTCTATTTATCATATGACATTTAAAACGCATTTCATTCATGATTGTTTACAAAAATGTAAATATTCCGCCATTACTAAACGCGACGTCGTTAAGAACGTCATACATGTAACGTTACGGCACGTATCTGGCTAATTTGCATATTTAATCCATTAGTGGGTTATCGAAAATATTACATGGCGTTATTACTCTCTCAGAGGCGACGTCATATGATAAATCTCATTTCTCGGGCCACATATTATCTTTAAATGCCATGTATATCGGGTTTTTCTATGTGAAAAAGAATACTTCTGTCTTTATTATAAGCCTTCCTGAACAGTTGAATTTTGATCATCAAAACACTGTTTGAAGTTATCCATCCCCTTTATCTATTGACCAAATTAAATCTTTATGGCATTTGGGTTCCTTGTAGACTGGGTTTGGAAAATATTTCACAGATTTTCAGTATCGTGTGTAGTTTCTGAACAAATGAAGCTTTTGTTCAGTGTGTCCAATTATTTTTTGGTGCAGAAAATTAAATGTTTATGGCTTTCGTTCCAGAAAAATTAGTTGGAATTCCTGATACATTTTAAAAGGACCTATGTTTTTGATGGTTTTCTGAGAAAAAGGGCCCTTTCCAACTATTTGATAAAAAGCTAAATCCATAATCTAAAGTTCGTTTTTACAAATATGACGGAAATATTATGGAAATAAATAAACATCCAATAAGCCTGGTCAAAACATCAGTGTTTTACCTTTAATGGCCACTGTTGTAAGGTTAATAAATGAACCCTCAAAATCATCACGAAAACACGCCTATATAATTTTGACCCCCTTGAACCCCACTTGTATATAGTAAAACTGGTGTTTCCGGGGGTATACCTTATTTTTCTTATTTCTGCTCTAGGCGGTTCTAACGAGTACCCACAATCTATATTTTAGAGCAGAAATAAGAAAAATATCACAATTGTTTCATCTTAAAATTTTCTTTTTCTTGGGGGTAAATTTACAGTGTATTTGTATAGGCGTGTTTTCGTAATTGTGGATACCATGTATGTTTGCTCGAGACAGGTGTATGTCGAGCCACTGCAGGTAAAGAGATATATATTTTTGATATTCTTAACCCTTATCCTGCTGAAAATTCATTTAAGCCACACCCATTTCTGTCTATCAACCAATCAAATTACTTGATGTAATTTATTGCTACAAATTCATAAACTGAATGCCAAACAGTGTAGATCCTGATCAGATGGCTTCTTCAGAAGCCATCTGATCTGGATCTACAATGTTTGCAAAGATAGGGGTTGTCGTGAACACCAAGATAAGGGTTAAAATAGGTATGTCGTGTGAACATAACTTCTACTTCGAAGGCTTGCTTGCGTCGACACCTTCCTCCAACTAATTTAAATTTCTTTAAAGGCAGGTTATTCGATCCGTGTCAGCGACAAAAATGACTTTCCGACCGATTGGATTTTAAGGTAACAGGGCACCAAAGGGCACATAGGGACACTTTGATTGTACAGAACCACAACCTTTATATCTGACTTCGTGAGATCGTCGCGATACGTATATAAGTTCGGTATTACGTAAGACAAACGTTGTGCATCAGTTCCGCTTAAGTTGAAAGCTCAATAGACACGCTTGGTACACGCTATCGCACGCTTTTCGAAATTATGTACACGCTAGGGATAAGTTATGAACAAGTTACTCATAGGTTAAGAGCATGGGTCCGGCTTGCAAGCAGTACGCTATAAATAGGTCCAAAAAGAGGTTCGTGGTTGTATTTTGCAACTTCAGCATATGCCAGCGTATTAGCTATATTTTTATACGTCGGAATACGTTTGTCTAAAACATTTTAAATATTGTGACAGCGGCTAAAGTACGGCCCTCCGTGGCCTATAGCTAGTGGACATGAGCGCTAACTCTTAATCATTAGGTCTCTCGCCGTTGTGGTTCGAGCCTGACTAGTGTCATATTTGAGAGGCTAAGTTCTGCAATGAAAGGTCAGGTAGTTTTTCTCCGGGTACTCCAGTTTTCACCTACCTTTGATTAACGATCGGCTCGATATTAGTAAAATAATCATGAAAGGACCGTAAAACCAAAAGAAAAACAATGTATATTGATCTACAATTGTAGGACATTTTCCTTGGGGCTCCAGAACGAGCCATCGGTGGTTGAGCAATCGAAGTTTCACCGAATTGTGGATTTACCAGTGATGAAGTCGTGGTCGTTCAAGTCTATTTCGTGGTCATATTGAAGCATTGTAGACATGGAAACATCTGCGAAAAACACAATCACGCCGAACACGAGACCTTGCAACATCATTGTATCTAAAACAGAAGAAAACGCCAGACATACATTGTAGGAGAGGTGTATATCAATTTACCAGCGATGAAGTCTTGGTCGTTCAAATCTATTTCGTGGTCATACTGAAGCTCTGTAGACATGGAAACATCTGCGACAAAGAGAATCACGCCGAACACGAGACCTTGCAACATAATGGTGTCTTTAACAGAAGTAAACGCCAGACATACATTGTAAGATGTGTGTGCCACTGATAAAAAATTAAGCACCTTTGTCTTTCCATGTAACTACTAACTATCAATGTATTTTTCGTTTACGTGTAAGACGCGTTGACTTCCAATTCAAATTCAAATGTTTTACAGAAACGGCAGATAATAAAATGTAGACAAAGTTTCATACTATTAGGAAAACACGCCTATACAAATACATTATTAATTTTACCGCCGTAAAAATGTAAAATTTAAGATGCAATTTTGTGATATTTTTCTTATTTTTACTCAAAATATAGATTGTCGGTATACGTTGAGGCGGTTCTAACCAGTACCCACACTCTATATTTTAGAGCAGAAATAAGAAAAATAAGGTTTTCCCCTGAAAACCCCAGTTTTACTTTATAAATGTGGGGTTCAAGTGGGTCAAAATTATATAGGCATGTTTTCTTGATGCATTTTGCTTTGAGAAGAAACTCGCCCCCCCCCCCCCCCCCCACCAAAAAAAAAAACGTAAGTAATAAAGTTATCTAGAAAACCTAGTTATTTACACACTGGTCAATAAATACGCACAGGCTGCGTAGCGGTCGCATAGGCTTCGTATTTTGGACGCATAGGCTTCGATGAAAAATGGCGGATGACAGTTCGTCAATGCAGGTAAGAAAAGGTTTTTACGTCAATCTAAATGTTGTATAGCGTTGTCCAATACTGACATCTGCCTTACGGACCACTTAATTAACGTGCGGCTTCGTCTGTTGCAAGGAAAAGTTTGAAAAATGGAATATAGAAAAATAGACCCCAAAAGAAATTTGGCATTCAACACAGATTCACCTGTAGTTTCACTTTGGCTCGGTCGCCCTATGTAACTACACGTTTTTAGCTGGTGTTCTGGCCGATAAATTGTGAATAATGATAATGAAATCGAAAAGCGAACATGCAACTTTCGTCACATCTTTTACGAAAAAGAAAAATCATGATATTTCGATACAACGAACGTAGCTTCGTTACCTATTACAACGCAGAGGCTGCGAACTAAATTTGAAAGCCCTGGATTATGCAGTATAATAACGAATGATATTAAATTAATGTCGAGAAATGAGCCAACCAGCGTTAGTTGATGATGCTAAAGACATTCTGCATCATTTATACCAAACACATTTTCATTCTCAGCTATGCAAATACAACATTATGATTCGAATGCCAAAATCTGTCAAGTTACAATTATTTACACTACCGTTCATAAACTTGGTAAGTCTTCGCCAAATCTGTTAAGTATTAAGCCAAATAAAATTTGCGCTGTATGAATTTCTGTCGTGTTTTTATTACAACGCACGTGGCTTAGGAATTTACGACGTGCAGGTTACAGAGATGGGCAGACGCAAACACTAATAAAATACCACTAAAAAGATAAAAACATTCAGATAAAACATCCTGATAGTTTTGATATTTCTGCTCGCCCGGGCCAGGCGGTTCTAACGCGTATCCACAATCTGTGTTTCTGAGAATAAATAAGAAAATATAACAAATGCAGAAAATCTGTCAATGTACACTACCGTTCATAAACTTGGTAAATCTGTCTTCGTCAAATCTGTTAAAGGAGACAGGAAAGCGATAATAGGTTAACATCAATAAACCCTTTCTTTTACTGAATACTGCATGTTTCTAAGTGGTCTGATAAGGATTTTATCACTGTGTAATCACCAGCCATTTACTTTGCTAAAGAACTGACCTTGAAAATTCAAATTAACCACAGATATGCCCTGACGTCATCCATGAGGAATCTAGAAGCTTGGTGTGTACTGAATAGGCAGATGTAGAAATGTTGAGGTTTAAAACAGAAGCTTAAAATGGAGCAAAATAAGCAAGAACTGGCCCCTCTTTGAGGGGACTTCACTTTAGATATTCAGCCTTATATGTTTGAGCCCAGGGAAACTTGTGATCAGGAATTTAGTGAGGGAAGCAGCAGCTCTGAAGATAGCTATCTTACATGTCAATCACAACAATTGTCGTCTGCATAGGCATCTGCTGCTTTCTTTAAAAGTTACCTGAACCAATCTAAGTCAGATCCAGTCTGATCTTGGTCCACACTGTTTGCCTATAAGCGAAAATATTATTAAAAAAAAAAACTCTAAGAAGATGCAGCAGACAGTATAAACAGGGGCCATTTTACAATTCAGGTTTTTCTTACGGTTGGTTCGTCCGGTTTTCCACCCATGCGCACTCATGAGCACTCTTAAAATGGAGATAGCAGTCTTCATTTTTGATTGGGTGTTTATGGATTTGCCTAACTGATATAGGAAAATGAAACAGCAACCAAAGTAGCCAAAGCTAGCCATAGGCTCCAGATGAATTCGGCCTAGGTTGGTATCCCTAACGAACGGTTGTATGTCAATTCATTATTGGTAGAGAATCCTCTCATGTCATAGCGCATGACTCAGTGGAACCTTTTTGTTTGTGTTGATGTTAACGTCCCCGACAACATCATTCAGGTCATTTTTGAGACATTGTTTCCGAATTTATGGGACTTTTACCCGACACTGAGACGAAATGACATCTCAAACCCTACCGCATATAAAACATACTTGCAATTGCTAAATATGAATGACCCGTCTACTTTTTGAAAAGACAAATACTAGTTTTTGGGTCGATTATTTATCAATCGTCACAAAGTAAAAAAGTGCAAGTAGCTCTACAGTGCTTAAGTCCATGTGATTATCACTGATTGGTCGGAAATCCAGGGAACTTGTATATAGAAAACAGCAGTGTTTATTTTTCTTCGAAGAGAGGTCAGCGTGTTGCATAATACGGAAATCCATAGATCATGGATTGGGTTTTCAAACAGTGTATATCCAAATCTAATGCCGCAGAACGCGGCGTCTAATCAGGGTCTTCACTGTGTGTTCACATTACATGAATTGAAGGGCCAAACGCAGCGTCTTATCAGGGTCTTCACTTTTTGCTTTAAACTGCAGTTTAAGGGTTAAAGGAAGCAGTTTAAATCCATAAGTAAGCATCCAGCCGACAGACTTTCTTAAAAAAGTAAATCTTTGGGCCGGAGCCGTCATAGAGTTATGAAAGGGCCGTAAAGCAAAAACATTTTTATCTATCTTTTCTTATTATATCGAAGAATGATTTCACGAAATGGGTTACTGAAATCATTGCAAGCAATATATTCTAAGTCACTATGAAATTCAGATTCTGATAGGCTATGTTGCAGAAGACAGTCTGGTTAGCAAAAAATTATGATGTAAGGACAGAGATTGAAAATAGATCTGAGATAAAGAAAAGTCTTGTATTTTGTTTTTCTTCTTTGATCCTACAAAGGCTAGAATTGATTGAAGCATTTAAATAGAAGTCGGAGAATCACGAAAACATGCCTATATAATTCTGACCCCCTTAAATCCAACTTTTATATAGTAAAACTGAGCTTCAAAGGGATATACATTGTTTTCCTTATTTCTTCTCAGAAATACAGATTGTGGATACGCGATAAAACCGCCTGGTCCGGGCTGACCTGCGAAGCCACGTGCTTTGTAAAAACATGACAAAAATTCATACAGTGCAAATATTATTTGGCTTAATACTTAACAGATTTGACGAGGACTTGCCGAGTTTATGAACGGTGGTGTTAATAATTGTAAATTGACCGATTTTGTGCATTCGTCTCAAAATGTTGTACATGTATTTGCATAGCTGAGACTGAAAATGTTTTCGGTATAAATGATACAGAATGTCTTTAGCATCACCAACTAACGCTGGTTGACTGATTCCTCGACATTAATTTAATAGCATTCGCTATTATTCTACTTAATACAGGGCTTTCAAATTTAGTTATCAGCCTCTGCGTTGTAATAGATAACGAAGCTACGCGCGTTGTATCGAAATATCAAGATTTTTAGTATTCGCAAAAGATATGACGAAAGTTGCATATTAGCTTTTCGATTTCATTATCGTTATTCACAATTTATCGGCCAGAACACCAGCCAAAAACGTTTAGTTACATAGGGCGACCGGACCAAAGTGAAAATACAGGTGAATCTGTGTTGACTGCGAAATTTCTTTTGGGGTCTATTTTTCTATATTCCGTTTTTCAAACTTTTTCTTGCAACAGACGAAGCCGCACATTAATAAAGTGGTCCGTAAGGCAGATGTCAGTATCGGGAAATGCAATACAACAGTTAGTTTAACGTAAAAACAGTTTCTTACCTGCATTGACGAACTGTCATCCGCCATTTTTCATCGAAGCCTATGCGTCCAAAATACGAAGCCTATGCGACCGCTACGCAGCCTGTGCGTATGTATTGACCAGTGTGTATTTAGTCTGTCCGAAATGAATTTTCCATCGACCCCATACATTAAATACCGTTAGCCATGAACCATTAAAACACTAAAAAACTTGATATTTGAAATATCCTTTTTTTTTTTTTTTTTGGTTTGGGTTTTACGGCCCTTTCAAGATTATTTCACTCATATCGAGCCGATCGTTAATCAGAGGTGGGCGAAAACCGGAGTACCTGGAGAAAAACCACCTGACCTTCCGTTGCAGAACTTGGCGTCTCACACGTGGCCCGAGCGAGGCTCGAACCTACGGCGGTGAGAGACCTAATGACTAAGAGTCAGCGCTCTTATCCACTAGGCCACGGAGGCCCGTTTTGAAATATCTTACACGCATGCTAAATGGTAGAGATTTGATTTTTTGAAATTATACGACTATCTCCCTTTGAATATGAAATAAAGCATTTCGAACGGCCATTGTTTGATACATGTCGATAATTTTGGGGAATGTTTTAAAATTCGCTTTGTTACCAAAAGATTCAAATTTTTCTGACTATTTCAATTCTCAATGGCGTTACCAGTGACCATGGTGTTCAAACATATCTCTAAGAATTAAAAGGCCCTTGGTCATCACGTGAACAAGTCCGTGAAATGAACATCGGCCTAAACCCAACTGCATATAGAGAAAACTGGGGTTAACGGAGGTATACATCATTATTTTTCGTATTTCTGCTCCAAGACATAGGTAGTCGGGCGGTTCTAACGAGCATCTACAAACTATGTTTTTCAGTATAAATAAGAAAAAAATCACCGATTTTCGTCAGGAAAGTAGCCATTTTGGAGAGGGTATGTTATCGTAATGGTGGAAAGCTTATTCCTGCCTAATTATTTTGCGTTTTGCAGGTATGCACAAGAAGTGTCCAATTTAAGCTCTATAGTGCAAAATTGCAAAATCTTTTGATACAAAGTAATTTTTCATGGCTTTAAATGTAGCGTTTTAAAAAATTGATAGCATGACTCCTTGGCTGTTGAAGGCAATCCTGAACCATGATAATGCTCAGAGAACCAGAACAGTTTATGACCACCAACAGACAAATGTATATGCTTACCAAAAGTAAAGATATATTCAGTAACCAAGAGACAAATGGGTATGTTTTCCGAAAGTAAAGATAAAATCAACAACCAACAAACAAATGGGTATGTTTTCCGAAAGTAAAGATATATTCAGTAACCAACAGACAAATGGGTATACTTTCTAAAGTAAAGATACAAACAAATGGGTATGCTTTCCAAAAAGTAAAGACAAATTGTGTAACCAATGGATAAATGGGTATACTTTCCACAGTAACCAATAGACAAATGGGATTACTGTCCAAAAGTTAAGATAAATTGTGTAACCAATGGATAAATGGGTATACTTTCCACAGTAACCAATAGACAAATGGGTTTACTGTCCAAAAGTTAAGATAAATTGCGTAACCAATGGATAAATGGGTATACTTTCCACAGTAACCAATAGACAAATGGGTTTACTGTCCAAAAGTTAAGATAAATTGCGTAACCAATGGATAAATGGGTATTCTTTCCACAGTAACCAATAGACAAATGGGTTTACTGTCCAAAAGTTAAGATAAATTGCGTAACCAATGGATAAATGGGTATACTTTCCACAGTAACCAATAGACAAATGGGTTTACTGTCCAAAAGTTAAGATAAATTGTGTAACCAATGGATAAATGGGTATACTTTCCACAGTAACCAATAGACAAATGGGTTTACTGTCCAAAAGTTAAGATAAATTCAACACACAAATCGGTATGTTTTCCAAAACGTAAGATAAATTGAGTAGCCGACAAACAAACAGACAAATGGGTATACTTTCAAAAAGATAAAGATAAACTGAGTAACCAACGGACAAATCGGTATGTTTTCCAAACTTAAGACAAATTGGGTAACCAAGAAACAAACAATTAAATGGGTATACTTTCCAAAAGTAAAGATACATTCAGTAGCCAACAAATGGGTAATCCTTCCAAAATTAAAGATAAATTGAGTAACCAACAGACAAATCGGTATGTTTTCCAAAACGTAAGATAAATTAAGTACCCAACAAACAAACGGGTACTCTTTCCAAAAGTATTTTAATTGAATAACCAACAGTCATTTGGGTAATCTTTCCAAAAGTAAAGATAAATTGAGTAACCAATAAACAAATGGGTAAGCTTTCCAAAAGTAAAGATAAATTGAATAAATCAACAGACAAATGGGTATGCCTTCCAAAAGTAAAGATAAATTAAGTAACCCACAGACACATGGGTTGTTTGCCAATCTTGGAATATGGCAGTTGTATCTGGGACCCCAGTGGAGTGGTCCTTAACGAAGAAATTGAAAAAGTTCAGAATAGAGCTGCTAGATTCGTAACAGGCAATTACTGCTTTGAAACTGGGCGCATGACTGAAATACTTGGAACATTAAAATGGGAGTCTCTCAAGAAAAGGAGAAAGACAGTAGGCTCATCCTTTTATACAAAGGTCTAACGGGCGCTGCTAGCATTCCAACAGATGACCTTGACCCCCCCCCCCTCCCCACGGCTAGGCACTATAAATCACAATTCATTGGCGTTTCAGACCCTTACTGCAAGAACTGACGTTTATAAAGAATCGTTCTTCCCCAGAACCATTAGAGATTGGAATGCCCGTCCCGATTCGATTATTTCGACAGCTGAAGGTGCTGATGACTGTTTAGCTAAGTTTACCTCTTTGGTTAGAGCTAGGGACTAACTTTCCATATCACAGGTCCTGGTGTATGAATGTCATTTGACGTGTCACCAGTAACAATTCTGATTCTGATTCTGAATGGGTAAACTTTCCAAAAGTATAGATAAATTGAGTAAAATCAACAGATGTATGGGTATGCCTTCCAAAAGTATAGATAAATTGAGTAACCAACAGACAAATGCGTATGCCTTCCAAAAGTAAAGATAAATTGAGTAACCAACAGACAAATGGGTATGTCTTCCAAAAGTAAAGATTGAGTAACCCACAGACCAATGGGTAATCTTTCCAAACGTAAATATAAACTGAGTAACCAACAGACAAACGGGTATGTTTTCTAAAGTAAAGATAAATTGAGTAATAAACAGACAAATGGGTATGTGATAAATTGAACAACCAACAGACAAATGGGTATGCTTTCCAAAAGTAAAAGATAAATTGAGTAAGCCAACAGACCAATGGGTAATCTTTCCAAAAGTAAAGATAAATTAAAAATAAAACACACACACACACAAATGGGTATGCTTTCCAAAAGTTAAGATAAATTGAGTAACCAGCAGAAAAATTGGTAATCTTTCCAAAAGTAAAGATAAATTGGGTAACCAACAGACAAATGGGTATGCTTTCCAAAAGTAAAGAAAAATTGAGTAGCCAACAGACAATGGGTATACTTTCCAAAAGTAAAGACGAATTGAGTAACCAACAGACAAATGGATAATCTTTCCAAATGTAAAGATAAATTGAGTGACCAACACACAAATGGGTATATTTTCCAAAAGTAAAGATTATTTGAGCACGTTACCTGTGGGGTTATGATGATAACAAAAGCAATTCATGTATCCGAACTTTTGCGACTACGTATATGTGTGTGTGCGTGTGTGTGTGTTTTGTTGGTTTGTTTGTTTGTTGTTGTTGTTGTTGTTTTTTTTGTTTTTTGTTTTTTTGTTTTTTAATATATACACAATCCAAGCTGAAGCGAAAAAATGAATTGCGAGAAATTTAACACCGGTTTCTCTCAGTCTCTCTCTCTGTTATATTCACCACCTTGTGAAGTAATAGCATACTTAGTTTAGAGTATCGTATGTAGAATACTGTTATTTATTAATTGACTATCCTGTATTGATCGGAGGTCATCCGTATTAAAACCAGGTCAACCAATATTAATTGGGGTCAAGTCAGGTCAAAAAATCAATAATCATGTTTTTTTAATTGTGTCAATTAATAAAATTGTCATTTATCAAGTATTTTCGTATTGACCCAGTAACAGGTCCTCGGTCAGCTGCATTGGCCCGAGGCCGAGGGCCAATGCAGCTGACCAAGGACCTGTCCCTGGGCCAAGACAAAATTACTTGATTAATAACAATTTTGAAACATACACAACTTCTATATTTAGTGTGACGATCGCCTGAAAACTTATTAATACTCACGATTCACCTGACTGTACTAAAAGCAATTTAAGTGTATGGGAAAGTCATGTGACTTGTTCTTTTTTTTTCGGAATCCCTGTTTGTTTAACATGGTGATTCTATTGTATTGTTGCGCATTATATTGTGTAAAGGTTTATACAAATAAAAGATGTTAACTTTTGTCCGAGTGTATAGCTTTATCAGCCTGCGGCAAAGTCTTCCTCAGAAAGTCTTCCATGTTCAGCTTAACTACCTCTATGATAATATCGAAGACTGATCAATCTGTGCGGCTCTGTGTGGTCATCGATTTCAGAGGCCATGAAAGTCACTGCTTCCTCTGAAAACGCCTGTGGCAGAGCGTTAAATGTCAGGTAAAATCTGTCACTTAACAGTGATAGCTAGTGCAAACTAAAATAATCCTAAAAGTAAAATACATAAAAAATATAAAATATAAATCAACTTACTAGTTACATGTATATCGAATTAATCTTACAGTGCTGAAGGTATCAGTATTAGTTTGCAAATTCGCAACACCAAGCATAAAAGGGTCCTTCGAGTATGCGTGCACAGCCAAGACCCAGATCAGACTGCGCATGCGCAGTCCTGATCTGGGTCTTCGCTGAGCGCTTTATTGATGGCCGTTAACACACATCATGTAGACAGAGAAGGTTGCATTCGGACTAAGTTTGAGAACAAATTGCTGTCAGACATCGCTGCGCATGCTCGAAGATCCATTTTCACTCGTCCCGGGACAAAGGATCGTATGCGTGGATTGATTTACTGATCATATATCGTTTTCTACCCTAAAATGATTTTGCAACTGGATGTTGGACATGTTGATAAACAGCCGGCGCACAATAACAGATCCAAGTGGACATGAGCAACCAACAAAATAGAAGTGGAGGCAATGATATTAACCCACAGTTCCCATCAGAGACACCAAAGGGAAAGAAACACAAACACGAAACAACAGACCCCAATTGAAACTCCAATAGCGGAAAGCCAAAAGGACAGTTACTTCCCCACAAAATGGCCAATAGGCTATCCAAAATAAAATAATATAAGCGACCCAAACGTCCAAAGACAAACCAAGTTCTGCAACGGAAGGTCAGGTGGTTTTTCTCCGGGTACTCCGGTTTTCGCCCACCTCTGATTAACGATTGGCTCGATATGAGTGAAATAATCTTGAAAGGGCCGTAAACCCCCCCCCCTCAAAAAAAAAGGAAAAACAAAAAGACAAACCATAACAAAAATAAACCGCGACAGAAGAACCGCCTTGGAACTGTCAGCGGAAACGAATTCCACTAGGGGGCTTAAATCGACCTCACGCGGCCACAGTCCCCGCCCTCACTTCCGTCGCGATTAAGACAAATGTGTTCAGTCCACATGAAGGCCTCCTAAATAGACATCTAGTTCCAAACACTAATCTTAAACGGCGCATCGTACATCTTGTGCACATAACTTAATGCCTTTACGGTTCAGTGGGAGTACAGTATTATACAAAAACTAATTCAATAACAAAACTCCGTCCAAATACCCTGATAAAAAAGTTCGTGTTTCCTTTTCGAATCAAAATGTATGAGTTCCATACACTCGTGACCAAATTACGAAGCTAAGTTAAAAACTCGCCCGTTTCATATTCCCCCTTACTTGACATTTTTGAGGATGAAACTTTGCGATTTTAGCTCCCATGATTTTGGCAACCCTTAGCTTATATGATGGTAGACCTCCGTCGTCCGCCTAGCGTCCATCCGTCCGCCATTTACAAATCTCTTCTCTGAAACCGTTAAGCCATTTTCAATTAATTTCATATAGACATAGAACTTTTATTTATAGTCGAACATATACAATATGTTGCATAAGCCCAGTAGGGCTTGTATTTTGACAAAAATTATGTAAAACAACAATAGGTTATAAATACATCGCAGCACGCAGACATATGTAATATGTTAAGAGTCACATCACATTAAGAATGTTAAATAAAAATAGATTTAAGATGCACACGGTACATTAAGACATTTAAGAGACAAAAATATAATAAATAAAAATAAAATTAATAATAAATAAATAAATACATTAAACGGTTAAGATCACTCATACAATGATACACAGAGTAAGAAAATATAAAGATCAGTGAAGCCATTTGGCTGCAGCAAAAGGACCTGACAAATACATACGTCCTAAGCGCGAAAGCGAAAAAGGGAAAAGTAAGACATATCCCATAGAGCCCTTAAAGTAAACAGAAGCAACAAACTAAAAGCAAATGAAGTAACAGGGTCTAACCAAAAACTACATTTATATGCAACAGCAACATTAACCTGAACAAGAAGGGCATTACGAATGGGGCTTGGGTCAGTAATGTTGAACTAAGTTTGGACTCTGTCTTTCTCAGATTGTTTGGGAGAGCGTTCCAGATACAGGCAGCCTCAAATCGAAATGACCTTAGGCCATACCTAGTATTATTTACTCGTGGAAAGCTTGTTTTAGTTTCGTTCCGGAAATTATAAGATTAATTTTGTAGATTTATCATGTCACCTCTATTCTCTGGTGTTATATTATTTACAATTTTAAATATCTCATTAGACATTCGTTTCATTATTTGTACATGTAGTGGTTCAGTGTTAGTTAATGCAAGTAGAGCCTGGATAGATGATCGTAAGACCCCTTCCTGGACCTTTTCTACATTATTAACACTAGACATACTACAAAAAATGCCATGTGAATGGTCAGTAATTACAGTTAGACAATTACTAAATGTTGTGGACATTTGTTAGAATCTCCTCAGCTTTCTACAGTCTTTGATAAGACCTCTAACTGTTTAGAAGTTTTTTCACTGATTTCTGACACATGGTTGTCTAAACGAAACATAACCTAAGAAAGAGACATTATCTTCACATTTGATTTTCACTGAATGAATGCTGAAGGATGTTATAACATCGTGAGCAGTTTTACCTATCAGATTGCTTGGAACTTGCTCGGGTTTGCCCTCATAAAATTCTTAAAGAATCAGTCTATGAGAATACAACTTTCGTCTTCCATAACTTGTTTTAATGTTTCAAGGTGCTTATGGATAAAAGAAAGTGTATTGTCATCCGCATAACTGTAGATGACGGCTTATTTTTATATGACATTGTCAAATTAACGATGCTATTATCAATATTTGTTTCTACTGTGAATTTGTTGGTCATTTTGTATCGTCTCCCAGAGAAAGGGAGAAAGTAGATAGAAGAGATAGTAGAGGCGGTGAAAGTGAGGGGCAGGTGAGAAAGAGGAAAATGAATGGGGAAGTGCAGAAACCGTAAAAATAACAACACCCCCTCCCCTTTTACTCATACTTGCTGCAAGGACAGCGACCTTGCCCAATTGTAATCCAATATCAGTTGGACGCCCCAGTGATGCAAGATACACGTCACCTTTGCCCCGTTTCTACTGTGAAACATTTGCATAATGTAAAGTGTCAATTAAATATTAAATGACCTTTGAAATGTCAATCATCTTTTTTTTCTTAAAATCAAACGAGCAATCCTAAGCAATGTATAAAAGCCCAAAGTAGCATTATGATAACACATGCATTATGATAACAAACTACCATTATGATAACACATGCATTTTTCAAACCTCAAAAAACGTAATTTTTCTGATGAAAATTTGTGATATTTTTCTTATTTATACTCCAAATATAGGTTTTGGGTGCTCGT
Source organism: Lucinisca nassula (assembly GCA_963580285.1). Classification (NCBI taxonomy): domain Eukaryota; kingdom Metazoa; phylum Mollusca; class Bivalvia; order Lucinida; family Lucinidae; genus Lucinisca; species Lucinisca nassula. The sequence continues at coordinate 45,459,056 of OY757026.1, forward strand.
TAGAACCGCCGCTTTGAGGCGGTTCTAACGAGTACCCACAACCTATGTCTTGGAGCAGAAATAAGGCAAATAATGTTTACCTCCGTAAACATCAGTTTTCTCTATATAAAGTGGGGTTTGGGGGGGTCTTTATTTCACGGACTTGTTCACGTGATGGAATGGTGAGATTCAAAATATATTAAAGCAGATACGGCCCAAAGAATAACCCATGAGGCACAACTTTGATATTTTTTGCTCATGTACTAGTATGGGATCCGAGTCTAATCTACTGAGATAACTGCTCATGAGGTATCTGCATCTGGAGCAAACCCTCAGTGTTTCAATCAAGAGACCACGGGGAATGCAGTCAAATGCCTTAGACAGATGCATCCAAATAATAGTAGCATATTGATTGCTGTCCAAGGCCCTCTTTCAGACCTCATTCAGTCGCAGCAGGGTAGACTGGCATCCATAACCTTTCAAAAAAGCTGCCAAATATGGACTAAAGATATTGTTCAAATGTTCAGACAGCTGGTTATGCATGGACCTTTCATAGACTTTAGATAAAATAGGTAAGACAGTAAGTCTACACTAGTTACCTTTGTCCATAGAGTCATTATTTTTGTGAATGGGTACTTATTTGGCCCCTTTTAGACTAGATGGAAACTAAGATAGGCAAAAGGTAGTATTTATAAGACTGGTAACCATGTAAGTTATTGAGTTGGTGCAAGATTAAATGATCTTTGCTGGTATGTTGTCTACCTCTGTAGATTTCTTCAAATCAGTTATGTACTTTAGACTCGGGCACTGGCCTTGAGGAAAACAGTTCATATTCGGGGCTATGTGTCCAGTTATCATCTGGATTCTGGGTTGTTCCTCCTTGGTTGAGTTTTGACAGTCAATACCAATACATGTGGCCACATTTACAGAACGATATGTATCAAATTCTGTATAAACCTCAGCCTGATCAGCGATTCTCAATTTCGCAAAGGATAACCTGACCCCTTCTTAGATAGAAAAAGCTTGATGGTGGGCCAGAAATCCTTCAACTTGGGACCAACATCACAGCGTTCGTAAAACTAAACTCTATTTCAGGTTTACCTATTTCGATGGTTTGATCAGTCAAATTTACTCCCCAGAACCTCGGACCCCTCAATACCCGAACTTGTAACTACAGTGCTGATACCTATTTTGTCGATATGATGAAGTCGTGGCTCCGATTTTACCTGTATGGGCGGATCCAGCTTTTCCTACCGCGGAACGATGTCGATATTTATTCAGTTTATCGGAATTTTACCTTTCGCCGATCTAGCTGCGGCAAATTTTGGGTAGCCTGATTTTAAGGTCATTTAATGTTTATTCCAAATAACTACAATTTCCATTTTGGAGGAAAAAATTCGGAATACGAAATCCCTGTTTTGTTATGCATGTATGAATACCTCTTGATTGACTGGATTTGTGATCAGTGTGTGTGTGTGTGTGTGTGTGTGTGTGTGTGTGTGTGTGTGTGTGTGTGTGTGTGTGTGTGTGTGTGTGAATTCGGGTTTAACGTCGCTTTCAACAATTTTTCAGTCATATCACGACGGTGTCTGGTTGTGACAGGGAGCTCAATGCTCACTTTTATAGTGCTGCCTCACTGAAGTATCATGTCCCAGACAAATTACATGATACCACACCCAGTCACATTATCCTGACACTGGGTCGGCCAGTCCTAGCTCTACCCCGTAAATCTGAGTGCCAAGCGAGGAGCAGCTAGTACCATTCTTAACGACTTTGGTATGTCGCGGCCCGGGATCGAACCCGTGACCTCCCGTTCCCCGGAGCGGACACTCTACCAACTGCGCTATCGGGGCCGGTTGGATTTGTGATCAGTAAAACCTGTCGGATCAAAGATGCAAAAATAAAAGATTGTAATTAGTCAATAGCAGTTTTGTTATTCGTTTAACTGCTTAACTGGTCAATTAAATGTATTAATAATAATGATAATAATAATAATAATAATAATAATAATAATAAAACAATCAAATATAAGTCCATGTGCCTTGATACGGAAAACTGACTGCCGTGACATTACAGCCTTTAATAAAAGATAATAGCACTCTGCCGAAAGATTGCAGAATATATGCTTTTGATTTTTAAGACGATTTCGATAATCCCATTTAATGTGCAAGCTAGTAGCTGTGAGCGTATCACAAAATAATTTTTTGTATTTGTGTTCGCATCAATATGGCCTCGGACCCACCAATATCCCCAGGCATATGACGCAATTGTGACGTCACATCAACATAGGAACAACGTCAAAACCTTCATGCAACGTCACATCTACGCTCGTGCAATGATGTTGCACCGACGTTGCCCTAACGACGTGTGCCAGCTGGTCCCGGACTTGAATCTGTCCGTTTCCCGCAATTTTCATGTCGCAGGTGCTGAAGCTGCTTACGTCACTTCCTGTGTCCATATAGAGTTGCTGAAAATCAATCGAGTAGAAAGCGCTAATCATCCGCGAGAAACAACCATATTATGAGTCATCTTTGACCATAACAACCGACTTGGGTCACATGTAAGACGCCAAGTTCTGCAACGGAAGGTGAGTTGGAATTTCCCCGGGTGCTCCGGTTTTCACCCACCTCTGATTAATGATCGGCTCGAAATAAGTGAAATAATCTTGAAAGGGCCGTAAAACCAAAATAACAAAAAAATGATCATCACAAGTGATAATCCTGCAAATGCCTGGTAAATATGAAGCATATAAGGGGCGTTAACTAGGAGCCCTTTGTGCGATTAAATGTCATGGAACCTTTTTTAGACATGGTTAGTTAAAATTCCTGGCCGTAATTGTGTGAATGTCTGTTGGCTTTCATCTTGCCATCCCGGAGTGTGCCCTTACCCAAGTATTCCTTTAAACGGGGCGTTGGCAAACAGTGCAGCCCCGGATCCGGCGTGGCAAAAAGCTGCATCTGATCAAGGTCTTCACTGTTTGCCAAAAATGTGTTAGCCATGTTCAGAGTAGATAGATCAGAATTGTTATTGGTCAAATTCGAAAAAAATCGGCATTTCAACAGAAAATATTTCATTTTTCTGATTGGAGGTTCGAATCACTGTGTTCATAAAGCACTGAAACAAAATCAGTTGCTTCTGAATAAATTGGGTTTACAATTGATTTTAATGAGGAAATGCCACACAAGGCTCTACAAATACGAGTACTGTTCAGCAATGGTCGCCATTATTCTTCCACGACCTGTTACATTCACGAAACAGTGTTTGTAAATTCTGAAGAAATATACAATGTTTGTGATCAATATTCAACAAATATAATCACAATCTATTGGTATAATACTTATTCTTAATGACGATTGATGTATCGTTCATAGAGGACACATTTTTGCGGTTGTTTATCGCGGATAATTATCTCTTTCTACTCGACTGATTTTCTGCAACTGCAAATGGACACAGGAAGTGACGTAAGCAATTTCATCACCCGCGACATGAAAATTAACGGAAACGGACAGATTCAAGTCCGGGTATTGATGGGTCCGAGCCAGAACTTCAGTTAAATAAAGCAAATTCTTCTGATACCGAGGCCCCGTTTTTTTATTTACAGCTTTCAATTGTAGATGGATTTATTTCTTGCAAAATTTGTGACCACCGCAGCTGGACTGCTCTTACCCCGTAGAATAAGTTCGCTGACAGTTTTACGTCGACTGGCTGCTGCTGGGAGGTCGCAGGCCATATGGCGGTCCTAATCTAACACCACGTCACTTACGTCAACGTCTACAATAGGCGCATATGCATTTCCGATGGATAATTCGTCGTTGCGGTGTAGCGTTATTCACTGATGAATCCAGGTTTCTGGTACGACGATCTGATGCACGCGCCAGGGTATTCTGCACACGCAAGTAGCGTTTTAGTTAAACTCGTGACAATTGCTTCATTGACGGAACTTTAAATACCAGACATACCGTCATAACGTTCCATTAGCCTGCATGAATGGTACGTGACATCCTAGAAATCTGGGCGTTTAAAGTTCCGTCAGTGAACACAAGATCAGTCCGTCCATAAGACTGCCCCCACCGTAACGGTCATTAACCCATTTAGTACCAGAAACCTCAAAACGGGTACCCTGGCAAACAGTGCAGGCCCTGATCAGACGCCGCAGAACGCGGGACCCCCACTGTTTGCTAAAAGTTCAGTCATTTTCCAAAAAGATTTTGAAGAAAACACAAACTGACACCCATAAATTTTGAAATGGACTCCTGCTATATACGAGGACTGTTCAAATATGAATGCAAGTAGAACGTTTTCTCATGCACTAATGCGAAAATCACCTGGAAATAAATATCACAGCGTAAAAAAAAACATTTCACCTATACATTGATACCAAACCTGTTAAAATCCTTGCATTTAAGCCATGTATATCGTTCGATAAACACTGTCTACTCTTGTATACTAATACAAAACATGGTTGGAAGAAGGTCAGGGTACGCCATTGAAATACGGTCCTATATTAAGATTTTTTGTATTCTTGGTATACGGTCCAAAGACATTTTTGATGAAATATGTTCGGTTTATAGGCATAATGAAATGTCTTTTCCGACAGTTTTTCGTTGGTGTAAGAAATTCAGCTGTGGGCTAGGCTCAACAGAAGATGCACAACATGATCGTCGGCAGAAAAGAGCAACATCTGCCAAGATGGTTGCTAGAGTGAAAGAAATAGTTGCTACCGATGCACGATACACCACTAGGCAAATAGCTAGTATGGTTGGCATCTCATTAGGAGCAGCTCATACAATTCTGAAACGGGATTTGAAAATGAGAAAGATCTGTGCTGGATGGATTCCCCATCTGTTGACAGATGAGCAGAAAAAGACACGCGTTCAGTGCGCCAAGAAGTTGCTTAAAAAGTTTCAAAATTACAATGCACGGTCTTTCGCTAATGTCCTCACAGGTGACGAGACATGGGTTCACTTTTTTGAGCCAAAACGAAAGATTCAGAACAAAATATGGGCAACAAAGTATTGCAAAAGACCATGCATTGCAAAGCGGACCATGAGCGTCAAGAAGGTAATGTATGCCATATTCTTTTCTAATCAGGCTTAAACGTACATGTAACGAATCACCTCATAATTATAGTATCGCAACTGAGAGGCACATTTTCGGCAACAATAAAATGTTTTCTTTATTTTTGTTAAAATTCCGAAAAGAAATACGTTGTAGCGTTTCTTTTGTCAGCCAGTATATTTTGCTGTTTGCTTATATGTTATTAAAAAAGTATGTATGGAAAGAAAACAGATCAGCCTGCACCTCCGCGAGCTTTTGCTGCCTATTTAGATATTGAAATGTTTCCATTATTTGCTGCGTATGAACCACGTTTGAAAATACATATTTTGCAAAGACATAAGTGAAGTGTATCCATGCAGTCTGATCAGCAATTTTGCTGCTTGCTTAGGTCTATAGTTTTTCTACTATTTACAGCATAAAAGCATAAAAGTTTGAACATAACATACATATGCAAAGGAAGGTCAGACTGCACAATTGCACAGCCTTTTTGTTGCTTTCCTAGATTTTACGAGTTCTTTTATTTGCTGCAAATAATAATAATAATAATAATCGATCTTATTTACAGAAGTTAGCACATTTAGTATACTAGTACTAATCTTTCATGTGACCGTCTTTTTCCTGGATATAAAACAGCATCACGAAAACATGCCTATATAATTTTGACTCCCTTGAACCCCACTTTTATATAGTAAAACTGGGGTTCCCGGGATATACCTTATTTTCTTATATCTGCTCTAAAATATAGATTGTGGGTACTCGTTAGAACCGCCTCGATGAGGCGGTTCTAACGAGTGCCCACAACCTATATTTTGAGCAGAAATAAGATAAATATCACAATTTTTCATCATAAAATGTTCATTTTTTCGGCGATAAAGGTGGCAATGTATTTGTATAGGCGTGTTTGCGTAATGAACTAAGCGATGTGTATCATGAACAAGTTCGCGAAATGAACTCGTCCTTTAACCCCACTTCATACTGAGCAAATCACAATTTTGCATCATAAAATGTTCATTTTTTTCGGCGATAAAGGTGGCAATGTATTTGTATAGGCGTGTTTGCGTAATGAACTAAGCGATGTGTATCATGAACAAGTTCGCGAAATGAACTCGTCCTTGAACCCCACTTCATATTTAGCAAACTGCGGTTTACGGGGCTATACATTTTTTTCTTATTTCTGCTCCAAGACATAGGTTGTGAGTACTCATTAGAACTGCCTCAAATCAAAGATTTCATTACGAAAACACGCCTATACAAATATATTGCCAATTTTTTGGCCAAAAATTAGAAATTTTAAGATGAAAAATTGTGATATTTTTCTTATTTCTGCTCAAAACATGGATTGCGGGGACTCGATAGAATCGCCGCGATGAGGCGGTTCTACCGAGTACCCACATTCTATGTTTTTGTGAAGAAATAAGAAAAATAATTTATACCCCCTTAAACCCCAGTTTTACTATATAAAAATGGGGTATGAGGGGGTCAAAATTATATAGGCGTGTTCTCGTAATGTTCAAAAGAAAAGTAGCCATTTTTGAGATGTGAAAAAAAGACACTATGCCACACTGGTGTGTTATCATAACGGGATAAAGACTCTTGCTCATGGAAACAACATTCACCTGAGGGGATCGATCTGGCGTCATTCTCAAATCAGATGCTTTACAACTTCACCACAGCGCTCCAAGCATATGAACCACGTTTAAAAATTGTATTCACCATATTTGCATTATTTGCTGGCTCCCAGCTTGCACATGGTCAATATTAAAAAAAAACAGGTAACCAGACCCTCCTGACCTTGAAGGTCAGGGGGTCTGGTTACCTGTTTTGCCAACACTGATAACCTTCAGACTAGGAACCAGCAGATAATGCAAATAAGGTGAATTTTCTTTTTTTCAACTTTTTATATCAATTGACATATTGTCTATGTAACAAAAGTGGTTCCGATCAATCTGCCTTGTGAACACCATTGAATTTAAATTTTCTAGCAAACAAATGCAAAAAAATACTTTTACATAAACTTGTTGCGGCAATTTAACCCTTTTTGTACCAAATGGTATCTTCCTCTTATATGGCAGTAGTCCATTTCGAAATTTAGGGGTGTCAGGTTGTGTTTTCATCAAAATTTATTTGAAAAACAAGAGGACCATGATGGTCCTATATCCCCGGGCAGGGCAATTTTTGGCCTCAGGTCCATAAATTGAACAATTTTGGTAGAGGTCCACTAAATGAAGCTAAATAACAAATATCAAAGTCCAGGGCATTCTGGTTTCAGACAAGAAGATTTCTAAAAATTTAACTATATAAGTCTATGTAAGAGCAGTGGGCCCCGTGGTGGGGTGAATTTTGCACCCCTCCTCCCCACGGCTATGATTTGAACAATCGTGGTAGAGGTGCACCAGATGAAGCTTCAAACCAAATATCGAAGACCTGGGCCGTTTGGATTCAGATATGAAGATTTTCAAATGTTTTCTCTATGAAAGTCTATGTAAAGCCAGTGGACCCCAGGCTTGGCAATTTGAACAAGCTTGGTAGAGGTCCACTAGATGAAGTGTCTGTTGGCGTCAAATCAGTGTCTTTCTTTGCCAATATATCCCTATTTTTCTGCAAAAGATTAGTTATCAGATCCTTATGTTGCTCAGGACAATTGAGTTCTGTCAATAGCTCCTCATGGGTGTACTGATCGTTAACATTACTGCTTATTGAATTTATTTGCTGAATGCATTCCTCATTCACCTGATAAACTTTTCCTATGACACATCCTTTCTTTAATTTGTATGTTTTACCTGTGTTATTAGCTATGCGGACTGGACATGACCCTGAGTCATCTAATTTTATGACAGCATCTGTCAATTCTATCCCTGGTTCATTGCTAATGAAGCTCTGCTCAATTGCGGACACTTGATAAATGCATTGTTTTGATATTTGTGGGTTGTTTTTCACCCTGCCCTTGCAAACATAGGCAGTGTGTGGTTTAAGCACCAGTGTAGACTTTAACCGTACAATTGATGCTATATGTATATCTTCAACTAAAGGAACATAAGTGTTATTTACCCTCAGGCAGCCTAAGTCGTAATACATTCTGACCCCATTTTTTATCAGCCAATCTTGTCCTAAAATAATGTTCCTATTCATGTTAGAAACTACGTAAAAATTATGGTTCAATTTTGTGCCCTTGAGCGAAAAGTTTAAATTAGTTATGCCATGCACCTTTAGCTGTTCCCCATTTACTGACTGCAGATTTACTTTTATTTTTCTTAAAGGGGATTTTACTTTTAAGGACTGGTAAGTTTTTAAATTTATTAAACTTACTTCAGCTCCTGAATCTACCAAAGCTCTTAGTTTTCTTTTCTCTAATGTTAAACAACATGAATTTGGATTTCCCGCCAAAGAAATTTTAAATGTTGATGTGCTACTTCTCCCTCTATCTGCCGCCTTACGATAGAGAGAGGTTTTTAGTTTAAATGGTTTTTCTGTTCCTGAGTGGTTTCATCTTGGGTTGCGCTTTTAGGTCGAGTTTTCTCAGGACACTCTCTTTGTAAATGATTTGGCGAATTGCAAAGATAACAGCGCCTTCCGTTCATATTGAATCTGGTCTTATGACCTAGCTCATGACCTTGCTGTCTGTATTGAGAATTTTGCCCTCGGCTATAATAACTCTCTTGATTGCTTACTGCGTTGACCTGCCTTCTTTGGTCATAATTACCTCCCCTTTCACGCCTTGTGTTTTGGTCAAAATTACCTCCCCTTTCACGCCTTGTGTTTTGGTCAAAATTACCTCCCCTTTCACGTCTTGGGTTTTGCCATCGTCTTGGTCTAATATGACCAATATCCATTGGCTCATGACCAGGCCGATCAGGCTGCATATCTCTGCCTGCGCGGAGATTGAACCGTTTTCTCAAATTTACCTCATATATCGCACTATTTACCGCCTCATCCAGAGTGGGTGGGTTTACCCTAAGAAGTTTCATTTTAATTTGGTCTGATGTTAACCCATCAATAAAATACCCCACCAACTGCGTAGCCAAAGCTTGCTGCGCAGCGTTGTCCAACCCTGTGGAAGCCTGTTCCGCTAATTCAATCAGCCTTTCTGCATAAGACTGTACCGATTCTGAGTCCCTTTGATGAATGCGCCGTAATAAACAGGACGCATGGGAGGGGTCAATAATAGTGGAAAACCTGCGAGAAAGTTCTATTTTTATCATGTCCCAAGTTGCTGCGGGAAATTGAGTCAAGTATCTAGCAAGAAAATTACTAACAGCCTCTCTGCTAGCATTGTACGCTACAAGTTTCACGCCGTTTGCTGGTACATTTGTCAATTTACAAAATTTCTCTACTTGTTTTACCCAAGGATGAAATTCTCTACTGTTTTTCCCATCAAAAGGTGAAATAAACTGCCCTATACTAGCATTACCAACCGAATTTGATAAAGCCCCAAGTTGTTCTGTTAATTGCCGAAAAGCGTTTGTGACTTCATTGTGAAATAAAACATTTTGAGCATTCTGAACAACATCTGGCAACTGATTTCCTTCCGCCATTACAAGAAAAGCAATAATCAAAAAGACACTTACCTTAGTTCCTCTTCTCCTTCTTTTTCTTCAGATCTGGTCACGGTTCACCACTTCGTTTATCTGTCACACAGTCAAGGAAACAGAACACACGGAAAATGTTCAACTTGCTTTATTTCAGCTCTTTACCAAGCGGAGTGAAAGACTGACTGCCGACTAGAAAACAACCCCAGTTTATATACATCTCCTAGGTTTCATAACTGACCATAAAAACATGACACATCCATGCATCAGCACTTAATCAGTCATTAAACGGTATTTAAACTAACTTTGACCGGGTTCACATGACAGCTATCGCTCGGGGCTAGTCATATGAGCACTCAATCCGTCATTAAACGGAATTAACCGGACTTTGAACGGTCATATGAGTGTTTGTCACAATTATGGTCTGATATTACTTCGCAGTTTTCATCTCAATCCGTCATTAAACGGAATTAACCTGACTTTGACCGGTCATGTGAGTGTTGGTCACAATTATGGTCTGATATTACTTCGCAGTTTTCATCTACTGTAAAAAATGTACTGGGATTGTCTTCTCGCCTGACCCTACCTATATGATATAGGTCATTTCTAATATAAGAAAACAATACATACAAGAACCACTACTGTGTTACAGCCAATCATACCCCTGGGGTCTAAACTGGCCACGCCCCGGGGCCCCTTAGCCCCCATAGACTTATAATGGAAAAAAGCTTCTTCTCTGAAACCACTAGGCCGTGAGCTTACATATGAAGCATGTAGCAATGTCAAGTGGTCCCCTACATAAATTGTGCCAATCATGCCCCTCGGGACTAAACTGGCCAAGCCCCGGGGTCCCTTAACCCCCATAGACTTATAAAGGAAATAAAAGCTTAAAAAATCTTCTTCTCTGAACTCGCTAGGCACAGAGCTTACATATTAAGCATGTAGCAATGTCAAGTGGTCCTCTACATAAATTGTGCCAATCATGCCCCTGGGGTCTAAACTGGCCACGCCCCGGGGCCCCTTAGCCCCAATAGACTTATAATGGAAAGCTTAAAAAATCTTCTTCTCTGAAACCGCTAGTATTATTAGCTCACTTGAGCCGAAGGCTCATGTGAGGTATTGGTATGCCAATGGTCCGGCGTCCGTTCACATTTTCAAATAAGTATGTCTGTAAAGCCACTTGGCCAATCATGATTAAATTTCATGAGAAGCATTATCCGATTGGAGGAGAAGATGCAGTATGTTTTGGGGTAATTCAGATTGAAACTGGTGTTGCCACGGCAACATATAGCTCCCATAGACTTAGAATGTGACAAACTTAAAAAAAAAATCCTCTGAAACCACAAGGCCCAGAGCTTACATATTAAGCATGTAGCAATGTCAAGTGGTCCCTTACATAAATTGTGCCAATCATGCCCCTGGGGTCTTAACTGGCCACGCCCCGGGGCCCCTTAGCCCCCATAGACTTATAATGGAAAAAACAAACTTCAAAAATCTTCTTCTCTGAAACCACTAGACCCAGAGCTTACATGTTAAGCATGTAGCAATGTCAAGTGGTCCCCTACATTAATCCTACCAAACCTGACCCTAGGGTCCAAATTGACAATTCTGTGTTCCATTAGGAAGAACTTTAAAAAAATATTATGCTCAAAGTCCATGAGTTAAACAGCTGACTAAAATGTTCCTTAGGTGAGCGGTTAGGCTCATTGAGCCTCTTGTTGATGGATTTTAATATAACTTCACACAAATGTTGGGTATGATAATATCTTGAGTATGTTTGACTTTCAGGGTACTGGGCTCAAAGTCAAGGTCACTGTGGCTATTTTTAGAAAAGTTTTGTTTTCGCTCTAGTGCCTACATTTATTGATGGATTTTAATATAATTTCACACAAATAGACTTATAATGGAAAGCTTAAAAAATCTTCTTCTCTGAAACCGCTAGTATTATTAGCTCACTTGAGCCGAAGGCTCATGTGAGGTATTGGTATGCCAATGGTCCGGCGTCCGTTCACATTTTCAAATAAGTATGTCTGTAAAGCCACTTGGCCAATCATGATTAAATTTCATGAGAAGCATTATCCGATTGGAGGAGAAGATGCAGTATGTTTTGGGGTAATTCAGATTGAAACTGGTGTTGCCACGGCAACATATAGCTCCCATAGACTTAGAATGTGACAAACTTAAAAAAAAAATCCTCTGAAACCACAAGGCCCAGAGCTTACATATTAAGCATGTAGCAATGTCAAGTGGTCCCTTACATAAATTGTGCCAATCATGCCCCTGGGGTCTTAACTGGCCACGCCCCGGGGCCCCTTAGCCCCCATAGACTTATAATGGAAAAAACAAACTTCAAAAATCTTCTTCTCTGAAACCACTAGACCCAGAGCTTACATGTTAAGCATGTAGCAATGTCAAGTGGTCCCCTACATTAATCCTACCAAACCTGCCCCTAGGGTCCAAATTGACAATTCTGTGTTCCATTAGGAAGAACTTTAAACAAGAGGGCCATGATGGCCCTGGATCGCTCACCTGATCCATAGTGTAACAAGTGGGCCCCAGAGAGGGCCATTATTGGCCCCAGGGCTTTAATGTACATAATGTTGAGGGAGGTCTTAAAGGTGAAGCTTCATACCAAACATCAACAAAGGCTAAAATTTGAACAATCTTGTCAAAGGTCCACTAGATGAAGCTACACATCAAATATCAAAGACCTGGGCCTAGCGGTTTCAGAGAAGAAGATTTTTAAAGATTTTCCCTATATAAGCCTATGTAAAATCAAAGGGCCCCGGGACAGGGGCATTTTTTGCCCCAGCACTATAGTTTGAACAATCTTGGTAGGGGTCCACTAGATGAAGCTTCATACCAAATATCAAAGTTCTGGGCCTTGTGGTTTCAGAGAAGAAGATTTTTAAAGATTTTCCCTATATAAGCCTACGTAAAACCAAAGGGCCCCGTGGCAGGGGGGGATTTTTTGTCCCAGCACTATAATTTGAACAATCTTGGTAGGGGTCCACTAGACGAAGCTTCATACCAAATATCAAAGTCCTGGGCCTTGTGGTTTCAGAGAAGAAGATTTTTAAAGATTTTCCCTATATAAGCCTATGTAAAATCAAAGGGCCCCGGGACAGGGGCATTTTTTGCCCCAGCACTATAGTTTGAACAATCTTGGTAGGGGTCCACTAGATGAAGCTTCATACCAAATATCAAAGTTCTGGGCCTTGTGGTTTCAGAGAAGAAGATTTTTAAAGATTTTCCCTATATAAGCCTATGTAAAACCAAAGGGCCCCGTGGCAGGGGGGATTTTTTGTCCCAGCACTATAATTTGAACAATCTTGGTAGGGGTCCACTAGACGAAGCTTCATACCAAATATCAAAGTCCTGGGCCTTGTGGTTTCAGAGAAGAAGATTTTTAAAGATTTTCCCTATATAAGCCTATGTAAAACCAAAGGGCCCAGGGGCAGGGGCATTTTTGGCCCCAGCACTAAAATTGGAACAATCTTGGTAGGGGTCCACTAGATGAAGCTTCATACCAAATATCAAAGTCCTGGGCCTTGTGGTTTTAGAGAAGAAAATTTTTAAAGATTTTCCCTATATAAGCCTATGTAAAACCAAAGGGCCCCGTGGCGGGGGCATTTTTGGCCCCAGCACTATAATTTGAACAATCTTGGTAGGGGTCCACTAGATGAAGCTTCATACCAAATATATAAGACCTGGGCCTTGTGGTTTCAGAGAAGAAGATTTTTAAAAATTTTCCCTATATAAGCCAATGTAAAAGCAAAGGGCCCCGTGGCGGGGGCATTTTTGTCCCAGCACTAAAATTTGAACAATCTTGGTAGGGGTCCACTAGATGAAGCTTCATACCAAATATCAAAGTCCTGGGCCTTGTGGTTTCAGAAAAGAAAATTTTTAAAGATTTTCCCTATATAAGCCCATGTAAAACCAAAGGGCCCCGTGGCGGGGGCATTTTTTGTCCCAGCACTAAAATTTGAACAATCTTGGTAGGGGTCCACTAGATGAAGCTTCATACCAAATATCAAAGTTCTGGGCCTTGTGGTTTCAGAGAAGAAGATTTTTTAAGATTTTCCCTATATAAGCCTATGTAAAACCAAAGGGCCCCGGGGCGGGGGCATTTTTGGCCCCAGCACTGTAATTTGAACAATCTTGGTAGGGGTCAACTAGATGAAGCTTCATACCAAATATCAAAGACCTGGGCCTTGTGGTTTCAGAGAAGAAGATTTTTAAAGATTTTCCCTATATAAGCCAATGTAAAACCAAAGGGCCCTGTGGCGGGGGCATTTTTTGTCCCAGCACTATAATTTGAACAATCTTGGTAGGGGTCCACTAGATGAAGCTTCATACCAAATATCAAAGTCCTGGGCCTTGTGGTTTCAGAGTAGAAGATTTTTGAAGATTTTCCCTATATAAGCCTATGTAAAACCAAAGGGCCCTGGGGCGGGGGCATTTTTGGCCCCAGCACTATAATTTGAACAATCTTGGTAGGGGTCCACTAGATGAAGCTTCATACCAAATATCAAAGACCTGGGCCTTGTGGTTTCAGAGAAGAAGATTTTTAAAGATTTTCCCTATATAAGCCAATGTAAAACCAAAGGGCCCCGTGGCGGGGGCATTTTTCGTCCCAGCACTCAAATTTGAACAATCTTGGTAGGGGTCCACTAGATGAAGCTTCATACCAAATATCAAAGTCCTGGGCCTTGTGGTTTCAGAGAAGAAGATTTTTAAAGATTTTCCCTATATAAGCCTATGTAAAACCAAAGGGCCCCCGTGCGGGGGCATTTTTGGCCCCAGCACTATAATTTGAACAATCTTGGTAGGGGTCCACTAGATGAAGCTTCATACCAAATAACAAAGACCTGGGCCTTGTGGTTTCAGAGAAGAAGATTTTTTAAGTTTTTGGTGAAAAAAATCTGTTTTTGGCTCCTGTGACCTAGATGTGCAACGGACCGGAACCATTTGACCCATATTCAAACTTGACCGAGATATTGTCATGATGATCATTCTGAGCAAGTTTGATTAAGATTGGACCAAAATTGTGGCCCCTAGGGTGTTCACAAGGTTTTTATATGATTTGACCCGCTGACCTACTTTTTAACCCGATATGACCCATATTCGAACTGGACTGAAATATTGTCACAATGGTCATTCTGAGCAAGTTTCATGATAATTGGACCAAAACAGTGGCCTTCAGAGTGTTCACAAGGTTTTTCTATGATTTGACCTACTGACCTACTTTTTGACCGGACATGACCCATATTCGAACTTGACCAAGATATTGTCATGATGATCATTCTGAGCAAGTTTGATTATGATTGGACCAAAATTGTGGCCTCTAGGGTGTTCACAAGGTTTTTCTATGATTTGACCCGCTGACCTACTTTTTAAGCCGACATGATCCATATTCAAACTTCACTAAAATATTGTCACAATGATCATTCTGAGCAAGTTTGATGATGATTGGACCAAAATTGTGGCCTCTCGAGTGTTCACAAGGTTTTTCTATGATTTGACCTACTGACCTACTTTTTTACCCGACATGACCCAAATTCGAACTTGACCGAGATATTGTCATGATTATCATTCTGAGCAAGTTTGATGATAATTGGACCAAAACTGTGGCCTCTAGTGTGTTCACAAGAAAAAGTTTACGCACGACGGACGACGGACGACGGACGACGCACGACGACGCCGGACATCTTACTGTCACAAAAGCTCACCATGACCTTCGGTCAGGTGAGCTAAAAAATATTATGCTCAAAGTCCATGAGTTAAACAGCTGACTAAAATGCCTACATTTATTGATGGATTTTAATTTAATTTCACACAAATGTTGGGTATGATAATATTTCGAGCAAGTTTGACTTTCAGGGTCCTGGGCTCAAGGTCAAGGTCACTGCGGCTATTTTTAGAAAAAATTTTGTCATTGCTCTAGTGTTGTCATTTGCTGATGGATTTTGATATAACATCACACAAATGTTGGGTATAATAATATCTCGAGCAAGTTCGGCTTTCAGGATCCTGGGCTCAAGGTGAGGGACACTATGGCTATTTTTAGAAAAAAAAAACTTTGTCATCGCTCTAGTGCCTACATTTATTGATGGATTTTAATATAATATCACACAAATGTTGGGTATGATAATATCTCGAGCAAATGTGACTTTCAGGGTCCTGGGCTGGAACATATAGTCGCCGCTTCGTCCGTGTGTCCGTCCCGCTCTTGTCCACAAGAATTCTCAGAAACTACTGGTCGGATTTCAATGAAACTTCATGGGAATATTAAGTACCGAAGGTGGATGCGCATATCACCTGCGTGTTTTGGTTCGATGATTTTTCCAACCGTTGTGGCCCTTTGATGAATTCTGCATGAATATATAGGGTACTGTTGCAGAAATTCAACGAAACTTCAATGGAATCTTTAGCAGCAATAGGGGATGCGCATATTATCCGTGCTCTCTGGTTAGCTGATTTGTCACAGAGATATGGTACTTTGTTTAAAGCTGCAGTGTAAGGTTACTGTGGGTTTTTTTTTTTAGAAAAAAATTGCCATCACTCTGGTGCCTACGTTTATTGATGGATTTTAATATAACTTCACACAAATGTTGGGTATGATAATATCTTGAGCATGTTCGACTTTCAGGGTCATGGGCTCAAGGTCAAGGTCACTATGGCTATTTTTAGAAAAACTTTGTCATCGCTCTAATGCCTACATTTATTGATGGGTTTTAATATAATTTCACACAAATGTTGAATATGAAAATATCTCGAGCAAGTTCAACTTTCAGGGTCCTGGGCTCAAGGCCAAGGTCACTGCAGCTATGTTAGGAAAAAAATCTTTGTCATCGCTCTAGCGTCGTAAATTGCTGATGGATTTCAATATAACTTTACACAAATGTTGGGTATAATAATATCTCGAGCAAGCTCAACTTTCAGGATCCTGTGGTCAAGGTCACTGTGGTTACTTTTAGAAAAAAACTTTGTCATCGCTCTAGTGCCTACGATTATTGATGGATTTTAATATAATTTCACACAAATGTTGGGTATGATAATATCTCGAGCAAGTTTGACTTTCAGGGTCCTGGACTCAAGGTCAAGGTCACTGTGGCTATTTTTAGAAAAAAAACTTTGTCATCGATCTAGTGTCGTCATTTGCTGATGGATTTTAATATAACTTCACACAAATGTTGGGTATGATAATACTCGAGCAAGTTTGACTTTCGGGGTCCTGGGCTCAAGGTCACTGCGGCTATTTTTAGAAAAAATTGCTGGAGGCAGAAATCTTTCCAACTGTAGACGGAGTTCCATTGCACACAGCCTTTCATTATCAACCTCTCATCATTCTGATATGACTGAAATACTGCTAAAAAGGATGTAAAATCGCAAGTCATCCATCTAAATTAGAGTTGCAGATAAATTGGACAGAGTGAAAAGAAGCTGGTTTGGCAGATGGTCAAATGACCTTTTTGGACAGTCAAGGGGATAGGATCAGATCCATTTGTGAACCCGTCTGATGTTTTATATGCATGTAAAGGCACCCAATACGGAACCATACCTGGAGACAGTCCTATGAGGATTGCCTCTGTGTACGAGAGTAAGTTTTCAATAATTTGTGTCAAACAGTTTTACCCAATTAATAAAGCTAAACTACTACCCAGGATCTTGGGGTATGGTATCGTACCTGAAGACACTTCCTTTCATTTATGGCCTATATAGGCTACAGATACGGGCCCGTACCGCAAGCCAAACCCCGGCGGTTTGTCTAGGAATACGGGTCAAACTAGAGATACGGGTCAATATCGATCATGAACCAGGGGTTTAGCCTATGCCTTGCCGATGTTCAGGCTAGAGAAGATACGTACCCGTACCGCTAGCCAAAGCCTGGTGGTTTCCCTAGGAGTACGGCACTTTCGGTGTGAAATACGACATACAATTGTTTACTAATACCAATTTATTGCATTATGTACACTCATATTTATCTATGCTTAAATGTGTTTAGGTGAATAATAATAATGATAATAAAAAATTAACAACAATAATAATATTTTAATAATAATAAACAAGTACATGACTTTGTTGCTTTTGAACTACAATTACTGCGTAATCCTGTCCATTAATTACCTTTAATTGTTTTGTTTACCTTATTTTGATGTTTTGCTAATCTGTGTCGTCTTCGACTGATTGTTAAAGTTTTGCGGTATGGCTTTAATGTAGCCAACAACGCTAATTTGGATGTGAAAAACAATATGCAGAATCAGATGAGTAGCCGCACTGAGCAATATGAAACGATTTGAAACAATGAACGGCGTAATACAAGACAATATGCGGTATTCTTTTAAGGTCACATCAAACGACGAATGTTTGCGTAATTAAACCAATCATTTCGGGGACATGTATAAAAACTTGAAGTTAAGCAATCCAAATATTATTATTGTTGTTATTTTTTTAATATCATTATTATTATTCATCTAAACACATTTAAGCATAGATAAGTATGAGTGTACATAATGCAATAAAATTGGTATAAGTAAACAACTGTCTGTCGTATTTCACACCGAAAGTGCCGTACTCCTAGGGAAACCACCGGGGTTTGGCTAGCGGTACGGGTCCGTATCTTCTCTAGCCTAAATATCGGCAAGGCATAGGCTAAACCCCTGGTTCATGATCGATATTTACCCGTATCTCTAGTTTGACCCGTATTCCTAGCCAAACCACCGGGGTTTGGCTAGCGGTACGGGCCCGTATCTGTAGCCTATATAGGCTAGGGATACGGACCCGTATCTCTAGCCCTGTGGGCTAGAGATACGGGCCCGTATCCCTAGCCACTGCCTTCATTTATTCCGACTTTTGTGTTGCTGATGATTGTATGAGTGCCATCAGGCAAGCTAATCTGTCATCCAACAGGTTTTTTTATACTCCATTTTGAAGTACAGCGAGTATACACAGTATGCCGTTCTTTAACTAGAGCTGCCGCCTAACGGGCGCCAATTATACCCCCGCATGTGTATATCAATCTTAAGTACTAGTGGCAAGGTGTGTGGTGTGTGAATATTAAAGAAATCGGTCAAAGAATAAGGAAGTTATGAGCAATGTTAAAAGTTTTTTGTAACGGACCGACGACAGACGACGACAGACGACAAGCTGACTCCTATATACCTCCTTCAAACTTCGTTTGCGGGGGTATAACTAGGATAATGTCCCTGACCAGTTCACCGATATTCTTGTTTTAATTTGATTGTGATGAAAGCTTCAAGCTTATTTGAATCACTCTCGAACACATATTCCGGATGTTATCACGTGTGAGAGAGAGGCAGAGACTTTTGCATCTTTGCTACCCATTTACACTTGGGTGGAGTAGGGCAGAGGCATTACGTGTCTTGCCCAAAGACACACCTGGCCTCCGATGACCAGATTCAAACCCACAACCTCTCGATCATAAGTCGAATGTGCTAGCCACTAGGCTATCAAGGAACGTATCTGTGAAATTAAATGTATATTGAAATTGGATCATTGGCTTAAGAGCAGAGGTTGCTTAAAGGCTTTTTTTCTATTTCTAGCTCTGGTGGCCAGTTTGTTCAAGAGAGTGGAACCATTTTAGCACTTTTTTGTAAAGGATCACCCAAGGATCATTTCTGTGAAATTAATTTTAAATCTGGCCATTAACCTACGTAAATCTGGCCATTCGCCTAGGATATGCCGTTTAAAGGATTTACTTTTTAGCTCTGGGGCCATTTTGTTCAGTGGAGCAGAACCATTTTAGAAAATTTAGTAGATGGTCATCCAAGGAACAATTTTGTGAAATTACTTTGAAATTAGTCCATTTGCCTAGGAGATGATGTTTGTTTTTCTGCTCTGGTAGTCATTTTGTTCAAAAGAGCAAAACAATTTTAGCAGAGGGGCACCCAAATTATTCTGTAATTGGGCCATTGGCCTAGGAGATGTCATTTAAAGGCTCAAAATAAGTGAAAAAATCTTGAAAAGGTCGTAAGACCAAAAACATAAGAGGACCATGATGGTCATATTTCGCTCACCTGAACTAAGAGATTACTATGTGGGTCCTAGGGCAGGGCAATTTTTGGCCCCAGGTCTATAATTTGAACAATCTTGATAGAGGTCCACTAAATGAAGCTTTATATCAAATATCAAAGGCCTATGTAAAACATGTGGACCCCGTGGCCGGGCCATCTTTGGCCGCTAGGCTATAATTTAAACAATCTTGGAAGAGGTCCACTAGATAAAGCTTCACACCAAATATCAAAGATCTAGGCCTTTTGGTTTCAAACAAGAATATTTTTAAAGGTATTCCCTATATTAGTCTATTTAAACCCCTGACAATGCCATTTTTGGCCCCAGGGCTATAAGTTGAACAATCTTGGCAGAGGTCAACTACATGAAGATTCATTATCAAATTTCAAAGACCTGGGCCTTATGGTTTCAGGCAAGAAGGCTTTTAAAGGTTTTCTCTATATATAAGCCGTGAAAAACCAGTGGGCCCCAGCGCCGGGCCATATTTTGCCCCAGGGCTATAATTTGAACAACCTAGGTAGAGGTCCACTAGATGAAGCTTCATACCACTTCTGGTTTCAGACAAGATTTTTAAAGATTTTCCCTATATAAGCCAATGTAAAACTAGTGGGCCCCAGCTCGGGGGCATTTTTTGGCCCCAGGGCTATAATTTGAACAATCTTTGTACAGGTCCACTAGATGAAGCTTCATACCAAATAACAAAGACCTGGGCTTTCTGGTAACAGACAAGAAGATTTTTAAAGGTTTATTCTTATTTTCTCCTTTTCATTGCCATGGCAACCAGAGTTCTGCCTGGAATGAAATTCCCTGAACAACTTGAGAGAGGACCACCCAAATATCATTTCTACCAAGTCTGATCAAAATCTGTTCAGTGGTTTATGAAGAGATTTCGTTTAAAGGATTTGTGGATGGATGGATGGACAGACGGACGATGACGGACGGCGAGCAATCACAATAGCTTCGGCTCGGGTGAGCTAAAAACACTGAAGGCTGCATGTCAATGGCTATTTATTCACGGTGCCAAAAAAGTAACCAAAGCACACAAACATCTTCAAGTTTATTATCCTTTTAAAACTCTCCATATCAATATAGAGCTGTACAGAGCAACAACAATTCCAACAGGACAATACAATCAGGGCATCTACCAGGGCCCAGTTGTACAAAGCTTTGTCAGCCTAACCAAATCATCAGATACCAGACTATTGAATGACTTGCAAGTATGTATCTAATACAGAGATAGTTTTGCTACCAAAAATGTGAGTAGCTTTTGCAAATGCAAAAGCTATTCACATTTTTGTAGCAAAAATATCAGCATTTTTTGCTGCCAAAAATGTGAAAAGCTATTCACTTTTTTGTAGCAAAAATATCAGCATATTAATTGTCATATTAAAGGATCAATGTTTTAACAATGTTAACTAACGACATTGTTAGTTTTGAACAACTGGCCTGGTCACTGCTACTAAATGTAATGAAGATATCACTATATCATGGCAGGGCACTTTTAACAGAAACATCTTACAGAAGACTAGCAGACCAGTTTTGTTTCCACCACATTAAAAACTCTGTGTAATGTATACCCCCCCCCCATACACTTAACCCTACTTTATACAGAGAAAATTGGGGTATTCATTATTTTCTTTATTTCTGCTCCAGGACACAGGTTGTAGGTACTCTTTAGAACCGCCTAAATGAAGTAATTCTAGCAAGCACACTCAACCTATGTTTGGAGTAAAATTAAGAAAATGTCACATTTTCATCAAAAATTGTCCGTTTTTGAGACATGAAAAAATGCACTATGTCACATGGGTGTAATGCTGTGGTGTTTGATTGAGGGGAAAGTCTTCTATCAAGCTAAACAGTCTGCACCATGAATATCCTTGTAACCCATAGAGTCCATAGCAAACACTATTGGTGGGGTCCAAAGTAGAAACTGTGTTAAACAATTGTTTTATTTTAACATTAGGAGTGAAATCAATGCATATCTGAAACAACTATAACTGATATTATACTGAAAAACAACGTTATTTTCACACTAGCAGAGTGTATTGAAAATTCTGATTTTTTCAAAACACGAGATGAAATATTTTTGATAGTTATCGATAAAAAGTAAATTTTCTTTTTATTTTATAATATTTTAGGACACGTACTGTAATTGATGAATCGGATCTTACGTCAGAATTTTTGACTTGGCTATAACGTCACAACCGTCAACAGATCGCCATTTTTACAGTTCAGAGAATGCTTTTTCTAGTTATTTTAAAGAATTATTCAATCGATAACTTATGACTTTGGCAAAAAAAGTAGACCGGGCTGCTACTGTGAAATAACAAGGTCATGTTATTTTTCTTTATTTCTTTTATTTGTTTCAGATATGCATTGATTTCACTGCTATGTATACAATAAATCAGAATATCCACTCATGCTTTGCAGCTGTGAAAACTGTGATGTTTTCAACACACTTGATGAAATATTTTTGGTATTTAACTCAAGAAAATATAAATATCCTCTATATATCCAACCAATAATGTTTGTTTTGTTTGAATTGAGGTTTAATGCACCCTTCTGACAACAAAAATTATGTCATTTTGGAGACATTTCTTAGCTCTGACCCACGTACACATAGCAATGTGGAGTTTTTCCATAGCATAGCAATGTTGGGTTTACTATACATACACAGCAATTTGCCATATGCATAACAGAATGTGGCATATTCAGGAATACATATCAGTGAATGATTTACCAAGGTATACATATCAGTGTTAGGTTTACCAAGGTATACATATCAGAGAATGGTTTACCAAGGTATACATATCAGAGAATGGTTTACCATACATATCAGAGAATGGTTTACCAAGGTTAACATATTAGTGTTAGGTTTACCAAGGTATACATATCAGAGAATGGTTTACCATACATATCAGAGAATGGTTTACCAAGGTTAACATATCAGTGTTAGGTTCACCAAGGTATACATATCAGAGAATGGTTAACCAAGGTATACATATCAGTGTTAGGTTTACCAAGGTATACATATCAGAGAATGGTTTACCAAGGTATACATACCAGTGTTAGGTTTACTAAGGTATACAATATCAGTGTTGGGTTTACCAAGGTTTACATAGCAATGTGGGGTTTACTCGGATAAACAGCAATGTGTGTTTCACCCAGGTCTAGCAAGGTGGGGTTTACTTAACCAGATAAACACATCAGTGTGGGGTTTACCCAGGCATATACAGTAAAATTCCTGTATTAAGTCCACCTTTGGGACTGTTCAAAAGTGGTTTGACTGATCAAAAGTGGTTTTAAATCCACTGTTGAACATTCCCAAAGGTGGTCCCTGACCAGAGGACATGATGTGTAGAAAGCACAAAGAAAAAATAACTGCACTCTTCTAAATACGCTTTTAAAAGCAGAATTGATGTTAATTTTAGGTCATTAGGAAAACACACCAATACAAATACATTTTAACCTTTGTAGACGAAAAAATAAAAATTTTAAGATGAAAAATTGTGATAATTTTCTTATTGGTGCTCAACATATAGATTGCACATATTCATTAGAACCGCCTCATCGAGGCGGTTCTAACGAGTACCCACTATGTTTCAGAGCAGAAATTAGGAAAATAAGGTTTACCCCTGTAAACCCCAATTTTACAATATAAAAGTGGGGTTCAAGGGAGGTTAAAATTATAAAGGAGTATTTTTGTGATGTGGTTGTAATAGTGGAATTTCACTGTATATTATCATTGAGTTTAGCCGGGAACACATAGCAATGTGGGGTCAACCCAGGTAAACATAGCAAAGTTGGGTCAACCCAGGTAAACATAGCAATGTAGGGTTCATCCAGGTATCAACATTTGTAAACAGGGTCAGTAAATACAGCGAGTCAACACCGACATTCAATTTAACCCTTTTTGTACCAAATGGAATCTTCCGCCTTATACAGTCGAACTTCAATGGGTCGAACGCCTTTGGGACCTCGAAAATCTGTTCGAGATATGGGTAGTTAGAGACACTGAGGTTTACTGCAAGGCGGCATAATGAGACACTTTGTGACATCTTTTCAGTGTTCTATAATGAGTACATGCTGTGTGTACTCATTAGAATTCGCCTACGAGGCAATTCTAATGAGTACACATAGCATACATTTGCAAGATAAAGATGAAAAAATCTCCTATATTATCCCCAATATTTCTTATGGAGACGATTTCCCTAGGGGCTCAAGAACGTGTTCGACTCAGCCACGGTAAACGAGCCATCGGTGTTCCAGCCATCAAAATTGCACTGTATATAGCAGGAGTCCATTTCAAAATATAGGGGTGAAAGGTTGTGTTTTGATCAAAATTTATTAGAAAAATGACTATACTTTTAGCAAACAGTGAAGGCCCTGCTCTGCGGCGTCTGATCTGGGCCTGACTGTTTGTCAGGGTACCCGGTTTGGGGTTTCAGGTACAAAATGGGTTAATGACAAAAACTCCCAATAATGACAATTTCAATTAAATTGATCCTATGCTCAAGATGAGATAAATAATAGAGATTTTCAAGAATACTGTGTTCATATTGCAAGCAACTATGTTGATATTTGTAAGAATCTCCGCACCTTAGCCACTGTGTGAGGTAATTCTAACAGTTGTCCACAACTTTATTCTTGGGAGTCATCATAGAAATTATATAGGGATCAACCACGGTGTTTTGTGCATTAACATTTGCAATGAAATAACCATGGATGATCATTGTTCTTGCATAACTTACAATTCCGACAAAAAATTTTGACAAATACTCCCAAAGGCTCTATATAAACTCCATATACACTCTTCAACTGCAACCGGCAAACCAAAATGGCTGCTAGTTCAGAATGTTGTTTACAATGACGTTGTTACACAGTAACCCTGTGAAGTCATCCTAGAACTACAAAATGCTGCATTCCGGGCAATAACGTTACATCGTTCATGTAACGTAAACAAAGCAAGGCCCATCTTGTCATATCAAAAGCTCAAAATCCATGTTCAAGCAGCATGTGAATTTTATGATTTGAACATGGGTTCTGTTGTATGAGCACGGCTTTCGGTCCATTTGACAATGGCTTCAAACAGCCATGCGCATAGATATTTATGCAAGAATGCCCTTTATTGCCCATTATATATGCATTACTCCTTATAGTGATTCTTGTTAAAAGCGGCAAAATTGTAAAGGAAAAATGTACAGTTGTTTGTGCATCAAGTCTTGTTTACATGAACCAAGCAGCTTCAAAAATGTCTAATCAGGTCCCCCAGTTATAAAACTTCTTTTCCTGCTAAACTCACTCGAGCATGAAATTTATCCTACTAATAAATTTTAAAATGCCAACAAATGTTGGCATTTTAAAATTTACGAGCATGACAAACAACATTCTTTGCTGATTTGAGCCGGAAAATTGCCTGATCGCTTTTTTATTAGGTTGTTTTTTTACTTACAAGCATTACAAATGTCATGTTTAAATCTGTTGAACATGCAGATATTTTCATATTAAAACTTTGGAGCCATGCTGTATGGATGCACATGCTGCTGTCAGACTTGAAATGCGCGTCCAAAGACGTATTTATGCTGGACTGAGCTCATATGGCATCTGTTCAATTAATTTCACTTTTTCTCCCACCTTAAGCATTACAAGAATTACGCCAAAGGCTTTGTCATGCATGTAGTAAACTTTGCCATTTGGCTGAATCTAGGCTGGTCGCAATGTTGATGGTTTTACGAACCCACGAATGAACAGATGGAAATCTGGATTCCTACAACATGTCATGCTAATAGCAAACGCGACAAATATAAAATGTTGCCATATACTGCAAAATACTGCTATTAAGAAAAGATCATTTAAAATTCCGACCAATTCTTCTTCCAAAACCTTATTTAGTAGGTTTCAGTTATTCTTGCTTTGTGTTTTTGGCATAGAGTGTCCTCTGGTCAGAGACCACTTTTGGGACTGTTCAAAAGTGGTCTTAAAGACCACTTTTGAACATTCCCTAAGGTGGTCTTAAAAGTATCTGTGAAACTTTTATCATTTTATAAACCTTTTTGTTACCATGGCTACTTTTAATAATGATTATTTTTATTCAAAAATATATTTTTTATAAGAAGGCAACCTAAGGAAGATTTCTGTGAAAATGCATAAACATCTCCAGGATCTCCATCTCTAATGTTTTCTTAAATTTTTATCAGTCAACGGGAACTTTGTAAGAAAGAAAAATCATCCAACCATTGGAGGAAATACATGTATTTAAATGTTGTTGTTTTTTTTTGTATGTTTTTTGGTTTTTCAAGAATTTGCAATAATAACAGTAAATGCTGCTTTTCAACTTTCCAATTAAAAATCAATGGAGGCTGGCATAAAATGGAACCTTAATGAACCATTTTTGTCGCGCCTGCTACGAAGGACCCTCGTTATAACGACGGCATTTGTTCCCCGATATTGTGCCGTTATAAAATAAAGAATTTGCCTTTTTTTAAGAATCCCAATTACGTGTGTGAACATTAACAACATGCCTTTCCCCTTGATTACTCCAAGAAACAAATGTTGTAGACATTTGTAAGAATCTCCCCAGTGAGTCGATTCTAACCAATGTCTATAACACTTTTTGTTTCTTGGTGTGAGTGAGTGTTAGAGTTTTATGTCCCACCAACAGCTAAGGTCGGTTTAAAGACTCATCCGAAAGTCTGGAGAAGCCCGGGATCAATCCTGCAATCCCTGGTTTACAAGGCGAATAGCGTAACCACTACACAACAGAGGCTTCTGTGTTTCTTGGTGTATTAGATTACATGAATCTTTCTTGACTATGGATTTGATATGGGTTTTTTCAATCTGAGGGAGGCCAAAGCTGATTGGTACCAAGGCTTAGCCTTTGGCTGGGAATTGTCATTATAACGAATGTCGGTATAAAGAGGGTTGATTGTATTAGCATGTTGCTATATGAGTGTAAATTTCCATCCATTCGTTCATCTATCTGTCCATTCGTCAAACCATCAACCTTTGCGACCACCCTAGCATTCACCCAAATGGCCAAGTAACTACAGGCACAACATACCCTTTGGCAGAAATCTTGTCATAATAAATAAAAACATTATCATAACTTACTCGTGTGACATAGTGCATTTTTCACATCTCCAAAATGGCTACATTTCTGATGAAAATCTGTGATATTTTTCTTCTAAATGTTCAAAACGTAGGTTGTGGGTGCTCGTTAGAACGGCCTCATTGAGGCGGTTCTAACGAGCACCCACAACCTATGCCTTTGAGCAGAAATAAGAAAAATAATGTATACCCCTGTAAACCCCAGTTTTCTCTATATAAAGTGCAGTTTAGAGGGGCCTTCATTTCACGGACTTTCTTAGGTGATGAAACACAAATTTTCAATCCCTAATCTGACAAGTTATAAATGAAATTTGGTCCCAACTGGCTAAGGCTTATCAAAGATGATGTCATTTGAAACTGTTTATGACAACAGACACAAGATCATAATTAGCAACAACCTAAGCACACTCCTTATCACAAATTCAATACTATATTTAACACGATAACCCATGTTTTGCATGTGTGATAATGCTTGTTTCCATTTCCGGTTATCAGCCCGCCCGGTCTGATAACCGGAAACAGTGTATTTTGAACGGACAGCGGTTATCAGCCCACTCATGACGTTATTGTGACGTTGCCAATTACATGACGTAACGCGAATAGTTAGGCGTGACGTTACGCGCTTTTTTGCTTGAATCACGCTTTTTATCACATTTTTTTTTTCAATTTATGAATGTCAAACACAGTAAGAATAGGATCTGAATATGTGATAAACAAATTATAACATGGGGTTTTGGTTATCACCCTCTGTATCAACCCTCGACCATTATCTGCCCTCAGGCTAAAGCCTTCGGGCAGATAATGGGGTCTCGGGTTGATACATCGGGCGATAACCAAAATCCCATGTGATAATCTCTAATTATCACATGAGCCAAGACATGAGAAAACCTGTTTTATCATATAACCTCATTGATAAGCAGTGGATAACGTCGTGTAATAAATATTGTTTGACCACATGTGTAACAATACTTTTGCGGGATTAACTAACGTCATGAGTCCATGTCAACAATGCATTTTTGGCAGAAAATTGTCAAATTCAAAGGCGATAAAATCCTAATTAAAGTGGTCATATGATAAACAGAATCTTACACTCGTTTGTCATTTCATATGAAATTTATGAAAATCGCCAAAGGCTCGTTTCATAAACATCATATTAAATGACCACTCGTGTAAGATCCTCTATTTATGACAAATGCTAACAACAAAGATGCAGAAAAGGGGCCAGTTGTTAAAAAAAAAGAAGTCATTAGCCATTATGAAAACACACCTATTCAAATATACTGGTAAAATTCAACCATCAAAAAAATGTAATTTTCAGATAAAATCCTGATATTTTTCACATTTCAGCTCAAAACAGACTGTCGGACTCGTTAGAAACGCCTTGGTACCCACAATCTATGTTTTTGAGCAGAAATAAGAAAAATAATGTATACCCCTGTAAAACCTAGTTTTACTGTATAAAAGTGGGGTTCAAGGCAGTCAAAATTATATAGGCATGTTTGGGTGTTGCTAACATATTCTTAAAACTTTGATCATTATATATGGCAAATATAGTAATATTTTTGCTGAAAAATGTGAATAGCTTTTGCAAATGCATTTTTGGGGGTTTCCAGTATAAAATGGGTCAATGCTTTCAACAATAATGAAGTTGGTAAAGCTAATGATGTTTTGAGCAACTGGACTCCGGTTTTTATTGGCTCTATATACAATAAAATTTCAAACTCCAACACTGCTGTCCTGATGGCTACTTACGCAGCTTGGCATTTGAGCTACTTGCCCAGCTTGGCATTGGGAACCTGGACAAACGCTGACAATAAGCGTTGAAGAGAAGGCTCCGCTGGTATGAACATGTAAAACGCTCCAAGGGAGCAGTCATGACAGCCTTTGACATACAGGTGGATGGAAAACGTGGGACTGGGAGGCCCAAGATGGCCTGGAAGCAGCCGACAGAGATCGCAGTGAAAGCTCACGGCTATTGACCCTCATTATAGACATACCTGGAGATCTGGTGTGAGATCGCCATGCATGCAGCAAGCTGGCTACCTGGAAGGAAGCCCACTGATGATGATGATGATGTTGAACTCAAACTCATTCTGAAGTTCCTAGGGAGTTCTTCAGATATCTCTAGATAACAAATATTTAACCCTTATCCTGCAGAATAAATCAATTTAGTCACATCCATTTCTGACTATCAACCAATCAAATTACTTAAAAATTATATATTTGTTCAATTCACAAACTGCATGACAAACAGTGTAGATCCTGATCAGATAGATTCTTCAGAAGCCATTTGATCAGGATCTACACTATTTGCAAGGTAGGGATTGTGGTGAACAGCAGGATAGGGTAAGGGGTCATTTTGTGAGGGTTTTTTTTTTTCATTTTATCATGAAAATCTATGTAGTGTGAGCTCATTAGAATTGTCTGGACGCGACGATTCTCATGAGCTCACACACAATCTATGTTCTGTGAACTCATTAGAATTCGTGTCAATGACAACATGACCGTAAATATCCTAAAAATTCGGTCACCCTGAGAACTTACTATAACTCTCCAAAAATTTTAACAAATTTGTTTCACGATCCTGCAAGGAATACAAAAGGTGCAGACAGAATGGCAAACAGTGCCGAGCCAGATCTGGAGCAGTCTGATCTGGGTCTGCACTGTTCTGCCCCAATACTTAGGATCATTGCGGCGATATTTTAAGTTGAAAAACATATCCCTTTATCGTCCCCATTATATGGGCCCCGTCAAGCGATTTTGGTACTTATCGCCTATGCGAGCAGCGAAGGTTCAGGCGAGCCTGCGCATCCGCGCAGTCTCGCCAGAACCTTCGCTGCTCGCTCATACAAGCAGTGAATCAAGGGGAACCTTCAGACAGAACCCTGGCCCCTCTGAATGGCTGGGCATGAGCAGTTAAAATGTGTCATGACGGAATGCTCGAAGACACAAATTCGCTTGGCGGGGCTCATATCACCTGACCTGGTGTTATATTTAACCCTTGTCCTGCTGAATATTCATATATGCTTTACCCACTACCGATTATCAACCAATCAGATTACTTGATGCAAATTATTGCAACAAATTTACAATCAGAATGGCAAACAATGTAGATCCTGATCAGATGGCTTCTTCAGAAGCCATCTGATCTGGATCTTCATTGTTTGAAAGATAAGACATATCCGAGTTCAGCAGGACAAGGGTTAACCCTCAGTGGCTTGAACTACCCTTGTCTCAAATAAATTTTCTGAATCCCAAAGGTGTTCATTCAAGCCACCGAAGTTGGACAGCACGTTAACAAAGAAGGAAATCACTATGATTCTGTTGTAATGTAGATCATCCAAATTGGAATGAGAATCCACCAGGAAAACCTTGTCCACCAGCACCACCGAAGGGGAAGCCATGGCCACCATCACCACCGAAGAAGCTTTGGAATATAATGTTCGGATCAAAGTGGTCTGAAAAAGAAAAAGACATCATTAAACAACTGTGGTTCTCTCCAATGCTTATGTCAAGCTTTGTTTGTTTTGTTTTGGAGTGTAACAGCCCAGTCAGCACATTTCAAGCCATATCGTGCCTGTCAGTGTACCTAACCACTCTAGTTCAGTGCATATTTAGGTCATTTTTGAGCCAGTCAGCTTACCTAACCACACTATTATTGGGCAGACTTACACATACATAAGCAATTAACCAGTACAGTGCATATTCTATCACTAGAAATTGAAAATTGCCCTTCTTGGATCAGAGTAAGGGTGAGAATGACCACCAGTAAAGGTTTCATGATCAATCTCAATGAGGCCTCGATAGCTCAGTGGTTAGTGCATTTGACTTACGATTGAGAGGTTGTGGGTTTGAATCCGGCCACCGGAGGCGAGGTGTGTCCTTGAGCAAGACACGTAATGCCATTGCTCCACTCCAAATCCATAGCACTGGGGGTAAAAGTCACTGCCTCTCTCTCTCCTAGATGTGATAACATCCGGAATGACTGTTTGAGAGCGATTCAAATGGGCTTGAAGCTTTCATTGCAATCAAACTAAAATAAATTAGTATAAACTAATCTCAATGAAAGAGTGTTGTAGATCTGGCAGGTATTGAACCCGCAACCTCCTGATCATAAGTCAGATAAACATTTGCAGCTAGGGTCGGCCAACGTTTAACAACTTTTTTTCTGTTATTTGCATTTTCAGATTATTTCACTTAAGCATAAAGCAAAGCTGGACCCTTTAAAGATTGTGTCACTTATACTGAGCCAATCATTAATCAAAACTGGTAATACTGGACCCAAAGAAAAAAAACACTTAAACATCAATTGTAGAACTTGGTGTCTTGTATACATGGTTCAAATTTAACTTTTTTGATGGCTTGCTAAAATTAGCAAAATGCATTATTTTTCTTGCTAAATCTTTAAGCCTACTTGCTTTTTCACACTTTTGTAAGGCTTTGAACTCTTAGTACTCATTGTAAAAACTCAGCAGACAACATTTTAAAATATTTTTCTTGTTTTTCCCAGAAAACAGGTTTTAACATTTCCTGCAAATCTGCATGAGATGTCAACACCTGTTTTCTGGAAAGTAAGAAAAATATCATCAATTTGTTGTTTGCTGAATTAGCCCAGAGAGCGCTTAAGCCTTATCCTGCTGTTCACAAAATGCCTACCTATGCAAAGAAGCCATCTGATCAGGATCTACACTGTTTGACATTCAGTTTGTGAATTTGTAAGAATTAACTATATGAAGTAATCTGATTGGTTCAAAGTTAGAAATGGGTGTGGCTAAATTAATTATTCAGCGGGATAAGGATCAAAGTTGAAATAGAAGTGAAGGCAATGATCAGGAATCGATACAAGTAGCTCAGTTTCCCTGATATCCTCATAAGAAAAGCACCACTGGTTAGGAATTGCTGGTTTTTAAAGATACTCATAATACAAACGAGTTGCTCATAAAACAAACAATTTTAATCATTTCGAAATCGTGTTGGAAAATAAAATGCGAAACTTTAGGAACAATGCAAGATAAAGAGATTTTTCCAACTTGCGAGACTTTGGAAGTGATAATTGCAGCTTGCTTTTTGAAGAAATTAACTAGCATTTAACCCTGTGGACACAAAACCGTTCAAACATTGATGGGCTTCCTTTCATTTTGATTTGAAACATAATTCAATATATTCCAACATTCTGTCAGTCAACTGCCAGACAGAAATAAATTCAAAACACTATGTGAAGTACATTTCATTGTAGACTCCTGCACTGTCCAATCAAACTAAATCTGAAATGTCAATCAGAAAGTGTATCCCAAAATGAGACCAATCAATTGCTTAATCTAGTTTTAGAAGTCTTTGATAAATGACATTTGCTTGTCAAACAAACTTGATGCTAAGAGATTCAATGACAGGTACTTCATAGGAGTTTGAACAGTTTTGTGTCCACAGGTGTAGCAAGTGCTAAAATGGATCTTTGTTGTAGATGACTTGAGCGAGCAAAACCCCACAGCAGTGTAAGACCTATGTTTCAGAGTGAACACTCTTAATGACAAGGCATCAGTCTCTGACATTAGCTCAGCCAGATCAGAAAACACAATCTGATGCCACTAAATTTTGAAATGGACTTGTGCGATATGTAAGGTGGAAGATTCCATTTAGTACAAAATGGGTGTTAAGCAAAACTATGCTATAAATTAAAGGGGAATGGATACCCCTTTTCATAGGGGCTTTGTTATTATTTTTGTTTTTTGGTTTTACAGCCCTTTCAAGATTATTTCACTTCTTTCAATGGATAGTTAATCATGTGTGGGAAAAAATCGGAGTACCTAAATCCTAAAAATTCGGACACCTTGAGACTTGCTGTAATTCTCCTAAAATTTTAATAAATCCGAAGTTGCACTTTAAGATAGCTGAATGAGCAGCAAACAGTGTAGACCCTGATGAGATGCCGCATTTTGCGGCATCTCATCTGGGTTTACACTTTTTGCTCAGACATGTCTGTCCGAATACATACAGTAAATATGGTAATGAAGATAAAGAAACTGCCCTAAGTTTCAAACTTTCCGATGAATAAATTCTTATGAATTATAGTAAGTAAACAAACCAAATCCGCCTCCATCTAAATCTTCAAGATTGTGGCCATTGTCATATCTTGTTCGTTTCTTCTGGTCTGATAACACAGCATATGCTTCACCCACTTCTTTGAACTTCTTTTCCTCTTCTTTTTGTACTTCTACTGTATCGTGTGAATGGCGATCTGTTGGAATGACAAGCAAATGACACTTATACGCCAATCCAATGTTATAACATCTAGTGTTGTCAAAATTTCATTATTTCCCCTGCAAATTCTGAAAAGATTACTTCACTTCAGGGGTAAAAATTGACAATTTAACCTATAAAATTCCAATCAAGGCAATTGTCTTCTGCTTTGCCATATGCCTGTTACTTTAAAAGTCCTTTTTTGCAAACAGTTTGGACCCAGATCAGACTGCTCCTGTAGGACCTGTCTGATCTGGGCCCACACTGTTTGCCTGTATGCAAAAATATTTTTAAAAACATTTTCTAGAAGATTCAGCTAACAACATAAGCAGACCACATTTTCAGATGTTTTTCTTGGTGTCTTAAGGGTTAATATTCTAATGTATATTCATGCAATTTTAGTCTTTGATTGTTAATTTTGAACATTTTTGTCATAAAAAATATTATAAGATTCTTAATACCATTAATCAAGATAAGCAGGAAAAACCAAAGTGTAACGGACAAATGGATGGGTCAAGGGACATCATGAAAACAGTATACCACCACTCCAGACTTCGTTTGCAGGGTGTATACATAATACTAACACAGTGCGCCTATATATGAATGGAAAATAACTGTGTTTTATTCTGCAACAAATCACAACTCGGAGAGTTGTTTTCAGGGTTTTAACAGCACATACCTGGATGATGGATGAGTGCCCGCTTTCTATATGCCTTCTTTATTTCATCATCTGTGGCAGTTTTAGAGACCCCTAGAATTTTGTAAAAATCTTTTCTTTTACTCTTTTTTAGCTCTAGTTTAGCATCTTGAAGTAACTTCTTATTGTCTACAAAAGACACAAAAAGACCATTTTAAGTAAATACATGTACAGTTGAACTTCAGTGACTCAAATACATTTAGGATCATGAAATTTATTAGAGATAGGGTAGTTCAAAGTACACTGAAACTTCGAAAACTCGAACACGGATATCTTGTTTACCACGGATATCTTGTTTACCATGGCTAATTCGAACGAATTCTGGAGACCCAAGATAAGTTTTCCAATAGCTGCAGATTTCTTTATATTTATGTTTTTTTCTGATTTTATCTTAAAAAGGTATGTTGTCTGTACTCATTAGAATCGCCTCAATGAGGCGATTCTAATGAGTACACACAACATAGCTTTATTCTACAGATGGTCAAAATGATATTCTTATGTCTTCCCAATTACACCCCATGACCTGGCACTATGATTAATCCTCAGTAGTTTGAACTACCTTTTTCTTGCACACCAGACAAGGAAATCCGTGATTTTACCCTGGGATAGAAATTTATGTTCTGACCCTGGTGTTCCGACCCCAAATCGAATATAATCGCGTGTTTGATAAATGCACTGGTTGATTACAACCTCATGCGCGGCATCTTCATGCGTGACGTCACTAAACATTCCTGTTGTGTCATCACAAAATGGCGGACGTTGGTAACTGAAGTGACAGCAGCATTAAAAACTCGCAATAGAAATGGAAGGTATGCAAGAAAAAGAATCCAATATGGGTGTGAGGGGTGGATAGAAAAATCCATCCCTCGAGATCACTGTCCGGCATCACTTGGCAAGCCTTGTGATGCCGGACAGTGTCCCTCTGGATGGAATTTTCAATCCACCCCTCACACCCATATAAGATTCTTATAATCTCGAACAAATTTTCAGGTGCCAAAGGTATTGGAGTTGTTGGAAGTTCGACTGTACTGAGGTTTAATTATAACACCAGTGGCCAGTTGTTCAAAACTAATGACATTGTTAGTTAACAAATTGCTAAAACATTGATCATGTAATGTGGCAAACATACAAATATTTTTGCTGAAAAAATGTGAGTAGCTTTTGCATATGCAAAAGCTACTCACATTTTTCAGCAAAAATACCAAAATTTTAGATATTGTACTTGCTAGAACAGTTAACACTGACATCTAAAGAGCTTGTTAAGCTAACGAGGCTATGATCAACTGGATCCTGATCACGAGACATAATGGGGCACACTAAAGAATATCTTTACAATCTTCTATAAAATGAAGGTGTGTGTTGGCAATTCCAATGAGTGCACACTGCCTTTTAAAGACAAAACAGGAAAACCTCCTTAAAATATCCATACTTATTACCCAATCTACTACAATATTTTTGGCTATAGATGTGATTAAACCAGTTTTAACCTACCCTTAAGTATGTTTAATCACTGGATGGTTCAATTGGATGGTCATTGGTCTATATATGAATTTTTTAATCCATCTGTGAGCCTTGGTCCCCGTCAATACTGTATAGGTCATTTTGAAGATGTTGCTTCCAATTTTGTGGGACTTTTACCACACATTGAGATGAAATGACATCTCAAGCCCTGCCACCCAATGAAACCAATAGTGTTTATAAGCATGGATGGCCCGACTCGCACAGCTTTGCCTGGGCAGGCTTAACTCCTTGCAGTTTAGTACTCGTGTGCGGTCGGTTTCAGCTCTGCGTGGAAGCATCATGCAGCCCATCTATTTCTTCAAGTCCCAATGGGAAAAGTGGTGTTTTTGTTCTAGATCTGACGGTACTGTATCTCTTCGAAAAACAGTTCATTAAGCTTTTATGCAATATATTCGATGGATTGGCTAACTAGAACTGTCAGAGGATCTGACTATAGCCCCGCTATAGTGCTATCAGAAACGAAAAATACAAGAAAAAAATGTTTTCAGCTTTCAGCCTCTAATTAAAGGTGGTAGAAAGGATTGAAATAGGTTTTGTAGAATTATCTAATAAACCAAATTCATTACAGGATACCATTGCAACTGCAAGTTCCAAGCTCAAAGGGCAAAAACTCCAAAAGTAAACAAACCAGAGTAACGGTTCTTCTGTTCTGCACCTCGACTCACCATGCTTTACAATTGCGTGAAAATATCTGAAATAGTTTCAGAGTTATGGAACGGACATGAATTATTACTGTACTGAGTTTATTCCAAGTGCCAATTTTCAATGTTCAGAGTGCAATAACACCAAAAGTAGGCAATCCAGAGTTATGGTTCATGTGCTCTGCACATCCTCTTATAGTGCTTTACATTTGTGTGAAGTTTCATGAAAATACCTCAAACGGTTTTTGAGTTATGGAGCGGACATGGTTAAAACTGCCATTTTCGATGTTCAAAGGGCAATAACTCCAAAAGTAGGCAATCCAGAGTTATGGTTCATGCGCTCTGCACATCCTCTCATAGTGCTTTGCATTTGTGTGATGATTCATGCAAATACCTCAAACGGTTTTTGAGTTATCATGAATAACGGAATTACGGTTGCCATTTTTCAATGTTCAAAGGGCAATAACTCCAAAAGTAGGCAATCAAGAGTTTGGTTCATGCGCTCTGCACACCTTCTCATAGTGATTTACATTTGCCTGAAGTTTCATGAAAATACCTCATGAATAACGGAATTATGGAATTACAGAATTACGGAATCATAGAAGGACAATTGTTTTGTTTTGCCCCCGCCCACAGGGGCTTGAAGAAATATATGGGCTGTATGATGCTTCCACGCAGAGCTGGAACCGGCCCGCACACTAGTACTGGTAAACCGCTTAGAGGATCTAAGCCTGTCCAGGAACTGCGGTGCTAGGCGGACCGTCCATGCTAATAAACCCTACTGGTTTCATTGGGCGACAGGGCTCGAGATGTCATTTCATCTCAGTGTCGGGTAAAAGTCCCACAAAATTGGAAGCAACGTCTCCAAAATGACCTTTACAGTGTTGACGGGGACGTTAAACCTCAAATCAAACAATAAACCATGATAAACAAGCTATCCATATTCAAATTACTGGAGCTTCACAGTACACTGATGACAGTGTTTGGTTTGTATTGGAGTTTAACGGCCCAGTCAGCACTATTTTAGGTCATTTTTAGCCAGTCAGTTTACCTATTCACACTTTTCCTGGGCATGCTTATACGTAAGCGGTTAACCAGTACAGTGTACATTCTTTCGCCAGAAACTGACAACTGCCCTTCTTGAATCAGCGGAAGGGAAAGAATTACCGTAGAAAAGATTTCATGATTAATCTCCATGAATTAATGTTGCTGACCCCAGCAGGTATCGAACCCTCGTCCTGATCATCAGTCAGACATGCATCCGACTGAGCTACCTAGGCTGGCACACTGATAACAGTAAGCCGAGGGTCTTTCAAACATGTACATGTTGATAGTCCTTCAATTTTTCAAAGAAAACTACCATATTTACCGTAGATGACAAAATAACCTACTAATCTACTTTTTGATTTGACATGACCCATATTCGAACTTAACTGAGATATTGTCCAGATGAACATTCTGAGCAAGTTTTATGATGATTCGACTAAAACTGTGGCCTCTTAGAGCGTTCAAAACGTTTTTCTATGATTTGACCTGCTGACCTACTTTTTGACCCGACATGACCCATATTCAAAATTGAACCAGATATTGTCAAGATGATCATTCTGAGCAAGTTTGATGATGATCGGACCAAAACTGGGGCCTCTAGTGTGTTCACAAGGCTTTTCAACAATCTGACCTACTGACCTACATACATGTGTATAACAGTATTGACCAGACATGACCCATATTCGAAATTAACCGAGATATTGTCAAATGATCATTTTGAGCAAGTTTGATGATGATAGGACAAAAACTGTAGCCTCTAGTGTGTTCAGAGGGTTTTTTCTTTTGATTAGACCTACTGAACTGATTTTTGATCTAACATATTACCAAGATGATAATTCTGAGCAAGTTTGATGATGATTGGACCAAACCTGTGGCCTCTAGTGTGTTCAGAAGGTTTTTCTATGATTAGACCTACTGACCTACTTTTTGACCATACAACACCCTTATTTGAACTTGACTGAGACATTGTCAAGATGATCATTCTGGACAAGTTTAAATATGATTGGACCAAAACTGTGGCCTCTAGTGTGTTCACAAGGTTTTACTCTGATTTGACCTACTGGCTTACTTTTTGACCCGACATGACCTATATTCGAACTTGACCGACATATTGTCAAGATAATCATTCTGAGCAAGTCTGATGATAGGACCAAAACTGTGGCTTCTAGTGTATTCACAAGGTTTTTCTATGATTTGACCTACTGACCTACTTTTTGACCCAACATGAGCCATATTCGAACTTGACCGAGATATTGTCAAGATGATCATTCTTAGGAAGTTTGATGACAATCGGACCAAAACTTTGGCCTCTAGAGTGTTCACAAGGTTTTTCCATGATTTGACCTACTGACCTCATTTTTGACCGGACAGCACCCATATTCAAACTTGAACAAAGGAACCAATATCTTATGGTGGTTTAAGCTGTGTGCAAGTTTGGTTAAAATCAAATCATAAATGAAACGGCTTTTGTGCAGATAAGACCAAAGTAGGCAATTTGTGCCCTTTCAGGGGCCATAACTCTGGAACAGATGATGGGATATGGGTGGTTCAACAAAGGAACCAAGATCCTGTGGTGCTTCAGGTTGTGAGTAAATTTGGTTAAAATTATATCATAAACAAAACAGCTATCATGCAGGCAAGACCAAAACAGCCAATTTTTGCCCTTTCAGGGCCATAACTCTAGTACCCTTGATGTGATATGCCTGGTTCAAGAAAAGAACCAAGATCTTGTGATTGTACAAATTGTGTGTAAGTTTGGTTAAAATCAAATGATAAATGAAACGGCTTTTGTACAAACAATACCAAAATAGAAAATTTTTGCCTTTTCAGGAGCTATAACTCTGGTACCCACGATGGGATATGGCTGGTTCAAGAAAGGAACAAAGATTTTGTGGTGGTACAAATTGTGTGCAAGTTTAGTTAAAATCATCAAATCATAAATAAAACAGCTATCATGCAGACAAGGCCAAAATTGCCCGTAACTCTGTTAACACATGATGGGATATGGCTGGTTCAAGAAAGGAACCCAGATCTACTGGTGGTACAAGTTGTGTGCAAGTCTGGTTAAAATCAAATCATAAATGAAGATGCTATTGTGCGGACAAGAAATTGTTTACGCACGCACACCCGGAAGGACGGACGCACACACGCACGGACGAAATGTGATCACAAAAGCTCACCTTGTCACTACGTGACAGGTGAGCTAATAAAATTGGGGTTCGAGGGGGTCAGAATTATTTTGGCGTGTTTTCATCATGAGATATGCCTGTGCAAATATTGCAGACCCAGAATGGATGCCACATTCTGCAGCATCTCATCAGGGTCTACACTTTTTGTTATTCAACCAGCTATTTTTAGATACAACATCGGGAAGTGATTACAACCCGCGCATCACATCATTGTATAGAACATGACGTAAGCAACGTTCAATTAAAAGATGGGGAACCATTGACAACATAAATGTTATGACCTGAGACTGGTGAATTCTCTTAATAAACATTATTTCACACCCGACTGAATGCATATACATATCTTGGTTGTTTTCTGAAGATGGCGATATTGTTACACAATACATAGAGGTTGGTAAATGGGCCGCTATTCACATGATGCCGGTGGTTCTTGGGAAGTTTACGAAAGCCGATGTATTAGCCGATAGCATTGACTATTTTATTCCTTGCATAAAGGTCAGTCTCATGTCAAATTGTTCGCACTATAGAAGACAAATAAACTGAAGAGGGGGGAATAATGTTATTTTTTTTCTATTTCTACACTTCCAGCCATTTTTCTCGTTCTCCTCTGTCTCTCAATTTCATCTCCACTCTTCTATCTCTTTTCTCTGGGACACAACACAAAATGACCAACAAGGGTTGACATGTTAAATCCAAACAATCAATCAATGCTACTTCTGTCTGTCTGACAAATTTTCTCATAATCACTGACTGCCAATCAGCTCACTTCAACTTTTGTATACAAACTCCCCACCAATCAATCAATCTTACCTCTGCTTCTGTCTAACTGGCATATTTTCTCATAATCTCGGACGGCTTCTTCAAATTTTTCAGCATCCATATAACTAAACAAAGAGAATAAACAATAATAAAGCATTTTCAACATATACTATGTGAAACAAGACATGTTTATGCATTCTGAAGCCCCAAGAATTTGGCAGCATATGGTTTTTGTTGGTCGCCAGTGCCGCCTTATGCAAGGATTATGGACGCATATATCTCCGAGCATGGAAATGCTGGCTCCCCATCATTTTCTGATTTTAGTTTTGGGAGCCAGCTCTTGGACCCAACGCTTGGATCTGTGGTCAGTGCTGGTTTCTGGAGCCGCTTTGGGCGGCTCTGAGAGCTGGTTTTGGGGAGCCGGCTCTCTCAGCCGTTTTTGCGGTTCCTGGAGCCGGTTCTCGGGTGCAGGGGGTGGTTTTGGAGCCCCTTCTGGCAACTATATAAGCCGCGATCTGATGCCAGTTTGGCGTCATTATATTCACTCATTCAGAAACCAGTTTACATGAATCCCCTGAAGAGTCCGCATATTGAACGAAACCTAGGTCGGGTAAACGCATATCCATGTTAACAACGACAAAGCACACTGAAGGAAGCTGCTCACACTGAAGGTGAGGTTCTACAGTCATTTACTTCATTCTCTGTTTTATGAAGAAAACTGTGTCACCCTACCATATAACCAAAACAAGATTTCTCCAAGCGTGACCTTATACAACTCATTATGTACCTGAAACCCCAAAACCCAGATTGCGGCATCTGATCAGGGCCTACACTGTTTGCAAAAAGTTCAGCTACTCTCCAAATAAATTTAGGAGAAAGCACAACATAACACTCCTAAATTTTGTGCTATATATAAGGAGGAAGACAGTGTTCAATCAAGGATTTGGGGTTTGGGGGCCCTCTGGGCCCACTGGCCTTGGAAAAGGGGGCCATTTGGAAATTTAGGGGGCCCTTATATTATACTATATAAAGTTGCTAGATTTATCTTAGAGTTTTAGCTGCATGATAAAAATGGACCCAAAACAAGTTTAACAGCACAGACAAAATCTTTTTTTGTTTATCCATCCATCTTCATATACTGAGTTGGTCACATTTGCTCATTACCTCATTTAACCAGTACAAAACAATTTGGATAAAGTGTCTTGCTCAAGTGCTAAATGCGTGTTTTTTCTAGAATGAATGCCATTTAAAATATTTCTGGAAGAGAACTCTATAATAAATAGCGCCCGCCTCGGTATATTGCGGTATTTCGGTCCGGTATTTAGCGTAAGCCGCACGGCGCACACGAATTTGGCGTAAGCCTCTCGGCGCACACAAGTAAACGGAACATGGCCGCATCCCCGATAAACAAAACGTCGATTTGGGTTTATAAAAATAAGAATTGTTACTAGTTAAACAGATAAAACAAAATGTTTTTCTTAGTTATTTTGGTCGGGCAACATGCGGTTTTTTATCAACTCAACAATACGCAACAGGCAGCCGAAAAATCGCGAGAAAATCGCAAAAATGAACTCCAGAAGAAACAGTCTCTAAATTCTACAGTTGCGCCCGACGGGCCCATTGAATGATCTCTAGTGTGCCCCTCGTGTAAAAAGTGGGCCCAGGGCGCAATGGCGCAGCCTAGATTGAACACTGAAAAGATTCCATTTCTACAAAAAGGGTTAATGTAGCATTTATACTAACTCTTTGTAAAAGTCAGTGTTTGTGGACTGTGACCTCCACACAATATAAGCTGCTTAACATCATGGCCTAACAATAAAACAAGTTTCAGCTTGATCAGAGGTAAACTATATGAGTTAGCCAGAAACAAGAAGTTAGCATCAATTTACAAAGAGGTATAATTCTGCAAATCTTTGGTACACTGTAACCTTGAAACAACATGTGCTGCTCCATAACATGGTCTAACTATAAATCAAGTTTAAGCATGATCCAAAGGAGTTTGATTGGCTGCAAACTATACCAGGAGTTAGCTGGAAACGAAAATTTTAAAACAAATTTTCAAAGGGGCATTACTGCTAATACTTGGTGGAGTTTCAGTTTTATCGGGAGGAGTTAGCTGGAAATGTAAAATTTTACGTGCATATGGACAGACTGATACCATACCGTAACATAATATGTCCTGTTTTACAAATGGCGTTTAAAAAACGTGTGCTTGAAAATGATGTCAGGGTCATCAAGGTAGAATCAAGACTTTCTGATGTTAACATTAGTCACTGTAATGAATCTGCCCTGAATTCTTCCATCAGTTCAAGTCAAGAAAAAACATTTGGACCTGTGTGACCCGATATATAACACCAAATTTAGCCGAAAACCTCCCCAATGACAATTTTGAATACAGTTACAAGGGCTGACTGATATGTTGTGAGCCTCGTATTGAT
The DNA here is from genome assembly GCA_963580285.1 of Lucinisca nassula. Taxonomy (NCBI): domain Eukaryota; kingdom Metazoa; phylum Mollusca; class Bivalvia; order Lucinida; family Lucinidae; genus Lucinisca; species Lucinisca nassula. Next base: position 45,501,290 of record OY757026.1, read on the forward strand.
AAAGGAACACAGGGATGTTCTTTTTAAGTCCTACTATTCTCTGACTATATAGGGCCATGTACCCAAGCACTGGTCTCATTTGGTCAGTTAATAAAAGACGAGGTAGCACTCTAAAGTAAACAAGGCAAGCAGTTTTTGCAAAATGGACAAAATCTGTGAAAGAGCAGTGATCCAATATTTGCATAAGAAGGTTTAACGCCTAAGGATATCCATAAAGATATGGTAGCAACACTAGGGAAAGATGCCCCTTCATATACTCAGTGTAAAGGTTGGTGGCAGAATTTAAGCGTGGCAGACAGCGCCTTGAGGATGAACCCCGTCCTGGGAGGCCTGTCAATGTTGCAACCCCAGAAATGGTCAATAAAGTCCATGATATTGTTATGACTGACAGACGAGTCACAGAAAGATATATAGCCAGTAGAGTTCACATTTCACAGGAAAGTGTTCCAACCCATTGTATACTAGTGGACTCTTCCATTGCTATATGTTGGACAAGTCCATTTGTCATATAAGGGGTGTCAGGCTTATTTTTTTATTTTTATTCTTGTTTGTTTGTTTGTTTTGGAGTTTAATGGCCCAGTCAACACTATTTAGGTCATTTTTTAGCCGGTCAGTTTACCTATCCACACTTTCCTGGGCAGGCTTATACGTAAGCAGTTAACCAGTTCAGTGCACATTCTTTCGCCAGAAACTGACAACTGCCCTTCTTGAATCAGCGGAGGGGAGAGAATGACCGCAGAAAAGATTTCATGATCAATCTCCATGAAAGACTGTTACCAACCCCGGCAGGTATCGAACCCGCGTCCTCCTGATCACCAGTCAGACGCACATCCGGCTGAGCCACCAAGGCCAGCCTTTTGACGGAAAATTCAGTTAGCAAATAGTGCAGGCCCTGATCAGACGCCGCATTCTGCGGCATCTGATCTGGGCCTGCACTGTTTGCCAAGGTACCCCTTTAGGAGTTTCCCCCATACAATGGGTTAAACTCTAGATTGATATATCTGTGAGTTTTAGGGTTTTTGGCTTAATTCTCAGAATATTTCTGATTTTTTGGGGAAGATACATATATGCCACACCCACTACTGATTATCAACCAACCAGATTACTTGATGCAAATTATTGCACCAATTTTACAATCTGAATGACAAACAATGTAGATACTGATCTGATGGCTTCTTCAGAAGCCATCTGATCTGGATCTTCATTGTTTCAAAGATAAGGCATATCCGGGCCCAGCAGGACAAGGGTTAATATATTTCCAGTATATCTGTGAGTGTCATGGGTGGGTACGTTGATATATCTGTCAGTTTTAGGGGAATTCCGCTTAATTCTCAGAATAATTCTGATTTTCGGGGGAAGATACTTAATACATTTTCAGAATATCTGTGAGTGTCATGGGTGGGTACTTTGTGTATATCTATAACACTTACCATTTAGCTCTTCTCATATAGGCTTTTATATAATTCTCATCTAGTTCTATAGCTTTAGTACAGTCATCTATTGTCTGATCATCTTTGCCTGTCTGTAATGATCAAACATCACATGATGAGATTAGAGGGCATTACAATAACACACCCTTGTGTAAGGCTGACATGATTAATCGTATAATTGATTAATTGATCGATAAATTCCACAAAATGATTATCAGTACTGATTTGCTTGTAATCGATTATTTGATAAGTGCAATTTACTACCCAAAGTTGTGCCTAAAATAGCTGGATCAGTGGCAGACACTGCAGACCCTGATGAGACGCCGCAACATGCAGCGTCTCATCTGGGTCTACACTGTTTGCTCAGGCCTGCTTGTTCAAATATACATATGGTAAAGTGCAACATATGGTAAGAGTTCTGCTCAGACAGAAAACCAGACAGGTAATATTAAGACAAAAACCTTAGCGACTACTAATCGATTATCGATTGCAGTGACAGGACTGATAATCTTTTCAGCTCCAATTAGCCAGCCCTACCCTTGTGACATTGTGCATTTTTTTCACATCACATCTTTAAAATGACTACTTTTCTGATGGAAAAGTGTGATATTTTCCAAACATAGGTAGTGAGGGATGCTTGTTAGAACCACCTCAATGAGGCGGTTCTAACAAGTACCCACAACGAACCACCTCAATGAGGCAGTTCTAACGAGTACCCACAACCTATGTCTTGCAGCAAAGATAAACAAGAGGGCCATGATGGCCCTGGATCGCTCACCTGATCCATAGTGTAACAAGTGGGCCCCAGAGAGGGCCATTATTGGCCCCAGGGCTTTAATGTGCATAATGTTGAGGGAGGTCTTAAAGGTGAAGCTTCATACCAAACAGCACTATAATTTGAATAGTCTTGTTAGGGGTCCGTTAGATGAAGCTTCATACCAAATATAAAAGACCTAGGCCTTGTGGTTTGAGAGAAGAAGATTTTTACAGATTTTCCCTATATAAGTCTACGTCAAACCAAAGGACCCCGGGGCGGGGCTATAATTTGAACAATCTTGGTAGAGGTCCATTAGATGAAGCTTCATTCTAAATATCAAAGTCCATGGCCTTGCGGTTTCAGAGAAGAAGATTTTTAAAGATTTTGCCTATATAAGCCTATGTAAAACCAAAGGGCCCCGGGACGGGGGCATTTTTTGCCCCAGCACTATAATTTGAACAACCTTGGTAGGGGTTCACTAGATAAAGCTTCATACCAAATATCAAAGTCCTGGGCCTTGTGGTTTCAGAGAAGAAGATTTTTAAAGATTTTCCCTATATAAGCCTATGTAAAACCAAAGGGCCCCGAGGCGGGGGCATTTTTGGTCCCAGCACTATAATTTCATCAATCTTGGTAGGGGTCCAATAGATGAAGCTTCATACCAAATATCAAAGACCTGGGCCTTGTAGTTTCAGAGAAGAAGATTTTTAAAGATTTTCCCTATATACGCCAATGTAAAACCAAGGGGCCCCGTGGCGGGGGCATTTTTTGTCCCAGCACTTTAATTTGAACAATCTTGGTAGGGGTCCACTAGATGAAAATTCATACCAAATATCAAAGACCTGGGCCTTGTGGTTTCAGAGAAGAAGATTTTTAAAGATTTTCCCTATATAAGCCAATGTAAAACCAAAGGGCACCATGGCGGGGGCATTTTTTGTCCCAGCACTATAATTTGAACAATCTTGGTAGGGGTCCACTAGATGAAGCTTCATACCAAATATCAAAGTCCTGGGCCTTGTGGTTTCAGAGAAGAAGATTTTTAAAGATTTTCCCTACAATAGCCTATGTAAAACCACAGGGCCCCGGGGCGGAGACATTTTTGGCCTCAGCACTATAATTTGAATAATCTTGTTAGGGGTCCTTTAGATGAAGCTTCATACCATATATAAAAGACCTAGGCCTTGTGGTTTCAGAGAAGAAGATTTTTAAAGATTTTCCCTATATAAGCCTATGTAGAACCAAAGGGCCCCGGGGCGGGGGCATTTTTAGCCCCAGCACTATAATTTGAACAATCTTGGTAGGGGTCCACTAGATGAAGCTTCATACCAAATATCAAAGACCAGGGCCTTGTGGTTTCAGAGAAGAAGATTTTTAAAGATTTTCCCTATATACGCCTATGTAAAACCAAAGGGCCCCGGGGCGGGGGCATTTTTGGTCCCAGCACTATAATTTCATCAATCTTGGTAGGGGTCCAATAGATGAAGCTTCATACCAAATATCAAAGACCTGGGCATTGTGGTTTCAGAGAAGAAGATTTTTAAAGATTTTCCCTATATAAGCCAATGTAAAACCAAAGGGCCCCATGGCGGGGGCATTTTTTGTCCCAGCACTATAATTTGAACAATCTTGGTAGTGGTCCACTAGATGAAGCTTCATACCAAATATCAAAGACCTGGGCATTGTGGTTTCAGAGAAGAAGATTTTTAAAGATTTTCCCTTCATAAGCCTATGTAAAACCAAAGGGCCCTGGGGCGGGGGCATTTTTGGCCCCAGCACTATAATTTGAACAATCTTGGTAGGGGTCCACTAGATGAAGCTTCATACCAAATATCAAAGACCTGGGCCTTGTGGTTTCAGAGTAGAAGATTTTTTAAGTTTTTGGTGAAAAAAATCTATTTTTGGCTCCTGTGACCTAGATGTGCAACGGACCGGAACTATTTGAAAAACTTTGAAAGGGGACCACCTAAAGATCATTCCTGTGAAGTTTGGTCAAAATCCGATCAGTGGTTTAGGAGATGTCGTTTAAAGAAATTGGTTACGCACGCACGGACGGACGACGGACAAAAAGTGATCCCAAAAGCTCACCTCGTCACTACGTGACGGTGAGCTAAAAAACAAGAGGGCCCAGAGGGCCCTGGTTCGTTCACCTGTGTGTCACTGTCTCGGGTACATTTTATTTTTAGCTCTTGTGGCCATCTTGTTCAACAGCAGAGTGATTTTAGCTTATTTGGTAGGGAGTAACCTAGGCATCATTCATGGGAACTTTGAATCAAATTGGCCTTAGGGTTTAGGGGGAGTTTCCGTTTGAATCAAATTTACAATATTTTTCTATTTTTACCTCCGGTGGCCATTTTGTTCATCCGATTGGGATTCTTTTAGCCTTTTTGGTAGAGGATCATCTAAGCAACATTGTTGCAAGGATTCTACATTCTAAATATGAAGGCTGTATCTCAAATGCTTTAAAAGTTATGACAAAGTAGATCAAAGGTCAAGGTCATGGGTCAAAAGTTTTGAATGGCTGAGAAAACCTTGTCACAAGGTACATGCATGCCAAATATGAAGGCTCTATCTCATATGGGTCAAAAGGTATGATATAGTAGGTCACAGGTCAAGGTCACAGGTCAAATCTTTATGAGTGGGAAGCCCTTGTCAGAAGGAACCTACATGCCAAATATGAAGGCTCCATCTCAAACGGTTCAAAAGTTATGACAAAATAACCTACTGATCTACTTTTTGATTTGACATGACCCATATTCGAACTTAACTGAGATATTGTCCAGATGATCATTCTGAGCAAGTTTTATGATGATTTGACTGAAACTGTGGCCTTTTAGAGTGTTCAAAACGTTTTTCTATGATTTGACCTGCTGAGCTACTTTTTGACCCGACATGACCCATATTCAAACTTGACACAGATATTGTCAAGATGATCATTCTGAGCAAGTTTGATGATGATCGGACCAAAACTTGGGCCTCTAGTGTGTTCACAAGGTTTTTGCAACAATCTGACCTACTGACCTACATATTGAGCAGACATGATCCATATTCGAAATTAACATAGATATTGTCAAATGATCATTTTGAGCAAGTTTGATGTTGATCGGACCAAAACTGTAGCCGCCAGTGTGTTCAGAAGGTTTTTCTATGATTTGACCTACTGACCTACTTTTTGACCCAACATGACCCATATTTGAACTTGACTGAGATATTGTCAAGATCATCAATCTGGGCAAGTTTGATGATGATCCGACCAAAACTGTGGCCTCTAGTGTGTTCACAAGCTTTTTCTATGATTTGACCTACGGACCTACTTTTGGACCCGACATGACCCGTATTCAAACTTGACCCGGATACTGTACTGTCAATATGATCATTCTGGGCAAGTTTGATGATGATCGGACCTAAACTGTGGCCTCTAGTGTGTTCAGAAGGTTTTTCTATGATTTGACTTACTGACCTACTTTTTGACCCGACATGACCCATATTCGAACTTGACTGAGATATTGTCAAGACTATCATTCTGAGCAAGTTTGATGATGATCAGACCAAAACTGTGGCCTCTAGTGTGTTCACAAGGTTTTTCTCTGATTTGACCTACTGACCTACTTTTTGATCCTACATGACCCATATTAGAACTTGACCGAGAAATTGTCAAGATAATCATTCTGAGCAAGTTTCATGATGATCAGACCAAAACTGTGGCCTCTCGTGACTTCACAAGGTTTTTTTTCTGATTTGACCTACTGACCTACTTTTTGACCCGACATGACCCATATTCGAACTTGACCGAGATTTTGTGATGGTACAAATAGTGTGCAAGTTTAGTTAAAATCAAATCATAAATGAAACATCTATCATGCAGACAAGACCAAAATAGGCAATTTTTGCCCTTTCAGGGGCCGTAACTCTGTAACACATGCTGGGATACAGCTGGTTCAAGAAAGGAACCCAGATCTCATGGTGGTACAAATTGTGTGCAAGTCTGGTTAAAATCAAATCATAAATGAAGATGCTATCGTGCGGACAAGACCAAAATAGGCAATTTTTGCCCTTTCAGGGGCCGTAACACATGATGGGATATGGCTGGTTCAAGAAAGGAACCAAGATCTCATGGTGGTACAAGTTGTGTGCAAGTCTGGTTAAAATCAAATCATAAATGAAGATGCTATCGTGCGGACAAGAAATTGTTTACGCACGCACGCACGGACGCCACACGGACGACAGAGAAATTGTGATCACAAAAGCTCACCTTGTCACTACGTGACAGGTGAGCTAAAAATGTATTAAGGTTTTCTCAATATAAAGTGGGGGTGGGGGAGGGGTGTTCATTTCATGGACTTGTTCACTTGAGGAGTACAATATCTACCCTAAGTATTTGATACCTCAACTCCTTACCAAACTTGCTCTGAAAGTTGAACACTAAGTCTGTGTTTATATTTGTTTGTATTGGAATTTAATGGCCCAGTCAACACTATTTAGGTTATTTATGAGCCGGTCAGTTTACCTATCGGGGAGGCTTATATACAAGCAGCTAACCAGTACAGTGTACATTCTTTCGCCAGAAATTGGCAACTGCCCTGCTTGAATCAGCGAAAGAGAGAGAATAACCATAGAAAAGATTTCATCATCAATCTCCACGAAAGAATGTTGCCGACCACGGCAGGTATTGAACTCGTATTGAACTTGTGTCCTGATCACCAGTCAGACCCGCATCCGACAGCTACCAAGGCCGGCTCTGTGTTTATATAACAACCCTCATAAACCCCATTTTATATAAAGAAACAGCCTTAGGTTAGGACATTTCAGTGATGTCAGATTTGTTTAAATGGACTCCTGTGTTAGAAAGCTATTACCATGTCTATGCATAAATCCTCTGACTAACAATATCATGATACACCGCAACATATTCATAACACTATTAATGGGGTTCAAAACAGAAACCGTGTTAATTAAACAATCGCGTAATAACCAAACAAAAATGTATAGATTATATAGAAAAATGACCATATATGGTCATTTTCTATATAATCTATACATTTTGGGGATCCATCTTGAAACAGACTTGAAATTGTGTTATATCCAAAACCATGTTATAACGAGCCATGCTGTAACAAGGTTGAGGTATACCTGTTTGTAAAAGAACCTTGCATTCATACATGTATAATGAAATGTACACAGGTATTTCTCTTTGTGCAAGTCATAACATTATGTAGTATTTATTCTTGTTGGTCAGATCAAGAAGTCTTTCACTGTTCCAATTCCCATGATATCACAGAGGACTCAATTGACTCCTCTGTCAGAAGGCCCATGCATAAATCCTTAAACATACAGTAGTATTTGTGAATGAAAATTGCATTTTTCGCTGAAAAAGTACACAGATATTAATGTTTGTCTAAGCTGCAATATTAACTGTTACCTGATAAACTATTTTGGTTGGTCCAATTTTGGTGCCATTAACTGATCACATGACGTCAAGGAGGACTCAATTGGTGTAAGTTCTACAAAAATTCCAGCATATTACATTAACAGTGCAGACTCTGATCTGGGTCTACACTTTTTGCCGCTGTCCCATTTTGGGGAAGCTATGCTTATACAGGTTAAACTTTGCCTGGCTAATATTACCTGACTCACCTTTGAGCAAACTGTAGCTCTATTACAGTACAACTTGGAATTGGTAAATTTATTATTTGGATCTATTTCTAATGCCTCTGTGTACATTTTAAAAGCTGCATCAAAATTTCCTGCCCTGAATTCCTTGTTTCCTTCTTCCTTCTTAGCCAGGAGAGACTTGGCTTTCTGAAAATAATATGAATAACTTACAATACATGGATATGAGGGGCGAATCGAAAAATCCGTTCCAAGGGTCACAGTCATAAAATGAGTAACTTACAATACACGGATATGAGGGGTGAATTGAAAAATCCGTTCCAAGGGTCCCAGTCATAATATGAGTAACTTACAATACACGGATCTGAGGGGCGAATCGAAAAATCCATTCCAAGGGTCACAGTCATGATATGAGTAACTTACAATACACGGATATGAGGGGTGAATCGAAAAATCTGTTCCAAGGGTCACAGTCATAATATGAGTTACTTACAATACACGGATATGAGGGGCGAATCAAAAAATCCGATCCAAGGGTCACAGTCATAATATGAGTAACTTACAATACATGGATATGAGGGGCGAATCGAAAAATCTATTCCAAGGGTCACAGTCATAATATGAGTAACTTACAATACATGGATATGAGGGGCAAATTGAAAAATCCGTTCCAAGGGTCACAGTCATACGAGGGTAGGCTGAAAAGTTCTGAGCCTGACCAAGATCCAATGGTTTGTCCATGCTGAAAGTGCCTTATTTTTCAACATAGTCTCCCTTCCTGTCCACACACTTCCTCCACCGATGTTGGAGTCCTTGGATCCCAGTGGTATAGAAGGTCTCATCTTGGTCCCTGAAAAACTCCTCCACAGCAGCTATCACCTCCTTGTCGGACCGATAATGCTGCCCAGCCAAGTGCTTTTTCATGTTTGGAAACAGGAAATAATCTGATGGAGCTAGATCAGGTGAATACGGAGGGTGATCGACAAGTGTGAAGCCACAGTCATGCACAGCAGCCATTGCGACAACCGATTTATGAGCAGGCACATTGTCCTGATGAAACAAGACCCCTTTTGTCAATTTTCCGGGTTGTTTAGCCTTAATTGCTTTTGGCAATTGTTTTAACAGATCTGCATAATACTCCCCATCAATTGTTCTGCCCTTTTGAAGGTAATATATGAATATTATGCCCTTGGCACCCCAGAACACTGATGCCATCACCTTCCCTGCAGAGGAGACGACCTTTGCCTACTTTGGAGGGGGTGAGCCAGGGTGCTTCCATTGCATGGATTGTCTTTTGGTCTTTGGCTCAAAGTGATGAACCCAACACTCATCCTGAGTGACAAAACGATCAAGAAAACCATCTTGGTCTGCTTCAAAAATAGCCAAGTTGGCTTGTGACAGGTTCAGTCTGGTCAACTTTTGGTCAGGCGTCAAAAGCCGTGGCACCCATCTGGCGGAAACCTTCGACATTCCTGATTCACTGTGTAGAATGTTCTCTACTCGTTCACGGGAGATGCCAACAGTGTTAGCTAACTGATTCACAGTTAAATGCCTGTCATCTATCACGGCCCTGTGCACTTGGCTGATGGTTTCCTCAGTTGTTGCCATTGTGGATCGTCCACATCGGCCATCATCTTCAAGGCTGTCCTTGCCCATCTTAAAATTTGCTGCCCACCTTTTCACGGTTGCATACGAAGGAGCATCATCCCCTTATGTAGCAACCATATCGGCATGAATGTCCTTAGGAGCTAACCCCTTTTTATGGAGGTACTTGATGACACCATGATGCCAGATTTTGTCCATTTTCTCAAAAACCTGCTAGTATCAATTTTCAAAGTCTAGAATTTCTACGTTATTGCAGGTAAACTTGAACTCATTTGAGTCAAATCAAGTAATAAAGGTTTGGATTTAATGAGTACAAGATTTCATGGCTCTTCGATGCCTGCTTCTTGGTCAGGCTCAGAACTTTTCAGCCTACCCTCGTAATATGAGTAACTTACAATATGAGGGGCGAATCGAAAAATCCATTCCAAGGGTCACAGTCATAATATGAGTAACTTACAATACATGGTTATGAGGGGCGAATAAAAAAATCCATTCCAAGGGTCACAGTCATAATATGAGTAACTTACAATACATTGATATGAGGGGCCAATCAAAAAATCCGTTCAAAGGGTTAGTCATAATATGAGAGGCGAATCGAAAAATCCGCTCCAAGGGTCACAGTCCGGCTTCATGAGTGTGCTTGATTTGAGGTTTAATGTCCCCGTCAACACTGTAAAAGTCATTTTGGAGACGTTGCTTCCAATTTTGTGGGACTTTTACCCGACATTGAGATGAAATGACAACTCAAGCCCTGTCGCCCAATGAAACCAATAGGGTTTATAAGCATGGATGGTCCGACTCGTGCGCACCGCTTTGCCTGGGCAAGCGGTTTACCAGTACTCGTGTGCGGGTCGGTTTCAGCTCTGCGTGGAAGCATCATGCAGCCCATCTATTTCTTCAAGCCCTGATGGGTGGGGGCCGTCCGGCTTCATGAGACCCCGACTTTGATCCCAAGAGATAAAATTTTTCCATCTACCCCTCACGGCATGATAGATTTTTTTTTCTTACACATCTTCCATTTATGACCATGTATGTTTATACATGCAGTCATTCTGATTGCAAACACATTGTGATGACAATACTATGATGTTAACCCTTACCGAAACACGCCTATACAAATACATTATAAACTTTACCGCCGAAAAAACTAAAATTTTAAGAGGAAAAATGGTCACATTTTTCTTACTTCTGGTCTAAAGTATAGATCGTGGGTACCCGTTAGAACCGCCTCAATGAGGCGGTTCTAACAAGTACCCACGATCTATATTTTAGAGCAGAAATAAGACTAGAAATGCGTCCATAGGACACGGATGCCCCCGCCCGAAAATATGTCTATGTTCATATTCATCCATAGAAAGTTATTGACAGTGTTTAAGTTTTGGACCCTTTTTATGCCATTTGACCTCTAAGTATGACCTTGGAGGTACGGATCTGGGTTTGCATGTGACACATTGTCTCATGATGGTTAACATTTCTTCAAAATAATTTCAAAATCCATCCAAAAATAAGTAAGTTATTGACTGTGTTTAAGTTTCGGACCCTTTTTTTTTATTTGACCTCCAAGTATGACCTTGACCTTGGAGGTACTGACCTGGATTTTGCATCTGACACATCGACTCATGATGGTTAACATTTCTACAAAGTAATTTCAAAATACATCCAGAAATAAGAAAGTTATTGACTGCGTTTAAGTTTCGGACCCTTTTTTGGATCTTTGACCTCCAAGTATGACCTTGACCTTGGAGGTACGGACCTGGGTTTTCCATGTGACACATCGACTCATGATGGTTAACATTTCTCCAAAGTAATTTCAAAATCCCTCCAGAAATAAGAAAGTTATTGACTGCGTTTAAGTTTCGGACCCTTTTTTTAACCTTTGACCTCTAAGTATGACCTTGACCTTGGAGGTACGGACCTGGGTTTTGCACGTGACACATCGTCTCATGATGGTTAACATTTCTGCCGAGTAATTTTAAAATCCATCAAGAAATAAGAAAGTTATTGACTGCGTTTAAGTTTCGGACGGACGGACGGACGGACGGACAGGGGCAACGCTATATGCCCTTTCCACCATTCTTCGAATGGCCGGGGCATAAAAAATAAGGTTTACCCCTGTAAACCCCAGGTTTACTATATAAAAGTGGGGTTCAAGGGGGTCAAAATTATGTAGGGGTGTTTTGGTGATGCCTTAAGATGCCATGAAAAACTGCATCTGAAAATGTTGTCTGTTTAATTATCTTGTCTGCCTAGTCATCTTGCAAACTTTCTAAAAATATTTTTTGGAATACAGGCAAACAGTTCGGACCCAGATCAGACTGGAGCAGTCTAATCTGGATCCACACTGTTTGGAACAATGACTGACTTAAAGTTACCAGTAGACAACACAGCAGACGACATTTGTCTTGCTTGGCATTTTTTGGGTTAAGTGATTTCAAGTAATGTGCAATAATGTCAACTTTAACAATGGTGTACATGAGGTCGTCTTCAACCTGTGCACATCAATAAGGTTAATACAGTCCATTTTTATCCTTCCCTGGTTATCCCAGGAAGGATAACCTCCTTCCCTGGGAAGGATAACCTGGGTAAGAGAAGAATTTATATCGTAGAGTAAATTCCAATATTTCCTTAGCTGGTATGCAAATGGTACAATCATGTCTGAAGTTGTTATTTAGCAGGGCAAGGGCTTAGTACTGAACTTTTATCCTTTGGAATCATTGGTTCCATTGTGGAATTAGGAAAATAATTGTTGGTCACTGATGAGGTCTAATTGGCCGAAACTAGCTAGTCTGACCCAGAAAAACTTGTACACTCCATACTTTTCAGTTCTGTGGTGTATCCCTTGCTTCTGGAGGATAACCCTTTCATAGAACATATTTAAGGTCTGGGGCCAGTTGTTCAAAACTAAAGACCAAAAATGTGGCCTCTAGAGTGTTCAAAAGGGTTTTCCTGACCTACTTCGAAAAGTGTGGAAAAGTAAACCAACTGGCTAAAAAATGACCTAAATAGTTTTGACTGGGCCACTAAACCCCAATACAAACAAACAAACCAATACAAACTGACCTACTTTCTAACCAGACATGACCCATATTCAAACTTGACCGAAATATTGTCAACAAGAACATTCTCAGCAAGTTTGACAATTAATGGACCAAAACTGTGGCATCAAGAGTGTTCACAAGGTGTTTCTACGATTTGACCTACTGACCTACTTTCTAGCCCGCCATGATCCATATTCGAACTGGACCGAAATATTGTCAACATGATCATTCTGAGCAAGCTTGATGTTGATTAGACCAAAACTGTGGTGTCTAGAGTGTTCACAAGGTTTTCCTATGATTTGCACTACTGACCTACTTTTTGTAACTAAATCCATCAACCTTTTTAGAGGTTAAAACTAACTTTGACGCACATGGACACGTATATGGTCATGCCGACACCGACACCAGTGTGACTGCTATAGCTCTTCTATACTTACGTACAGGCGAGCTAAAGAAATGCACTATGCTGCGCAGGTGTGTTATCGTAATGTCTGACAGTGCTTTTATTTCAGTTTGAGACTAGGCCAAAAATGTCCATTGTATTAATGCATGATACTAACCTTGTAAATGGTTTTAGCTTTTTGGTGGTCTGGTGCTAGCCGTAGTACTTGTTGGAAGTGCTGAAAAGCTTTATCTATATTGTCATCATAATACAGGCACATCCCACGTACATAGATTGCATCTGCATTCATAGTATCACGTTGTAATATATCACTGGAATAAGGTGAAAGGTTATGGGTTAAGACAAAACTAACAGTGATATTAGGACACCAATTCAGTGATATTAGACCCTGCTACAATTCTATCAGATGAGAAAGACATTTTAGTACACCATACCCTCGTTGACTTTATAACATGGTTCATTATAACACAGTTTGGATGTAACACGGTTTCAATATGGATCCCAAAAATGTGTAGATTATACAGAACAAGAATTCCGCCGAAGGCTATGTTGCACCTGTGGGGGTGTAAAGTCACCAAACCACGAAATCTAGGCCAAGGTCAAACATTGATCCTTCCATGAAAGTTGCCATTCCTAGATGCAAGCTTGTACCAAGTATTGTTAATGAAGCTCTAATAATTCTTTAGAAATGAACTTAAATATTAGGTTGAACACTAAAGTTCATGCAATAGTTCACTAAGTCAATGAACCATGAAATTTAGGTCAAGGTAAAATATGGATGCTTGCATTGTAGGTGTCAGCCCCAGATCGAGTATATACTAAGTATCATTAATAAAGCCCTTACAGTTCTTTTGAAATGAACTTGACCATTATGGTGAACACTGGGGTGGTCACAATATTTCATGAAGTCAGTGAACCATAAAATGTAGGTCAAGATCAAATATGGATGCTTGCATTAAAATTGCCATCACTATATACAAGTTTGTACCAAGTATCATTAATGAAGCTCTTATAGTTCTTGAGAAATTAACTTGACCATTAGGGTGGATGCTAGGGTGATTGCAATATTTTACACAGTCAGTGAACCATGAAATGCAGGTCAAGGTCAAATATGGATGCTTGCATTTAAGTTGCCATCCCCAGATACAAGTTTGTACAAAGTATCATTAATGAAGCTCTTAAATTTCATGAGAAATAAACTTGACCTTTTGGGTGAACACTAGGGTGGTCGCAATATTTTACAAAGTCAGTGAACCATAAAATGTAGGTCAAGGTCAAATATGGATGCTTGCATTTAAGTTGCCATCCCTAGATACAAGTTTGTACCAAATATCATTAATGAAGCTCTTATAGTTCTTGAGAAATAAACTTAACCATTTGGGTGAATGCTAGGGTGGGACGGATGAATGAACAGACAGAAAACCGGGCGCCTATATCGCGACATGCTAATAGCAGACGCGACAAAAATGACCATAAATCTATATAATCTACACATTTTTGTTTGGATATAACACGGTTGTTTAAGTAACAGGGTTTCTGATTTGGACTCCATTAATAGTGTTATAAAGAGGTTGTGGTGTACCAGAAAACTGGTGACAGCTTGTATCAGACTTTAGATCTTTGGTTTGGAGTCAAACAGGCCAGTCAATATTATTTTGAGGCTGGCTTGTATATGAGCAGTTAACCAGTATAGTGCACATTTCTTTCCTTCTATATATACTGCAAAACCCCCTCACGAGGATTATGTGCAGGTGTACATTACATGCACTCTGGGTTTGCAGGAAGAAAGCCTACACAGTAATCATATAATTACAGTACGGATCTCGGCCCCAGCCCACTGGGGCTTGAAGAAACAAATGGGCTGCATGATGCTTCCAGGCAGAGCTGAAACAAACCGCACATGAGTACTGGTAAACCGCTTAGAGGATCTAAGCCTGCCCAGGTAAAGCGGTGTGAGTCGGACCGGCCATGCTTGTAAACCCTATTGGTTTCATTGGGCAACAGGGCTTGAGATGTCATTTCATCTAAGTGTCGGGTAAAAGTCCCACAAAATTGGAAGCAACGTCTTCAAAATGACCTATACAGTGTTGACAGGGACGTTAAAACCTCAAATCAAACAAAAACAAGGCAACACAAGCGTAGCATCCCCTCCCAACTGCATACTGTTATGCATAAGAATTTATTTTTCTGATTCCCACTTGCACCCCACTGTGACCTAATAGTGCTATAGATATCTTGTTAATCTTCTTATAGAAGATTCTAGAAAACTGAGTCACAGATTAATTTCATTTTTGTAAACAACATGTTTACAAGGAAAAGTACTTCAGAACCTTCCAGAAAGTTCTGGGTTGCATTATTTTTAGAAAAATACCTCATCTTATTCCACAGCCCTCTGGAATGTTCTAGAGAAATCTTAGGGTCTATAAAAGAGCTTGATTTTTCTCATTGAGGCGGACTTTGGAGTTTGATGTTTGGGCTTATAAGGAAAGTTATTTCTAAATTCTGTGTTGGATTGTTAAAGGATATTACTTTTCATTTTGGACTGTGAATTCTGTGGGATCAAGGAAAATAGATTCATTCAGGATATTTCATAACAGAGCTAAGTACATTTAATTTTCTTACTTCTACAGGTTAAAGTTAACTTGTAAATAAATTTTGTTAAAATTTTCCAAAAGGCTTGTTTGCTTTTTCTTTCTGCTACGCCTGGCTCGTAACAGAAATTGGGGGCTCGTCCGGGATAAAACCATTTTAAGCATTTTAAAACCGACATTTCATGTGACGCAGGTAATTGTCATTTCTTATCAAATAGACTTTGCAGTTGCTTCACAGGATTGGTATTTCCCTATAGGCATATAGGGGATTGTAATTTCATGTGAACTGTCATTTCAGGTGAAATAGTACTTGTCATTTCATGTGAAATTCTCGTTGGGCTTGTCATTTCGAAGAAAAAAAAAAACTTTGTAAAATTAACCTCAATCTGTATTTCCATAAATACTTTTTAAAACAAACAAAAAGCAAACATGTCGTTTGATTTGAGAAGCTTTTTGGCTCAGCCTACTCAGGAGTTGTTTAATCTGGCCAAAAGAACAGATTTGCTAGATATTGCTTCCCATTATGGGGTCACTGCTGTCAAAACAAGCATGAAAAAACATGAAATCAAGAATGTTTTGGTACAGTTTTTTGTTGATGAAGAACTTTTTGATCCATCTGCTTTGTCTCTCATTATGGTTTCACATACTGAATTGCAAATGAGACAAATTGAAATAGGAAGGCAAATTGAATTAGAGAAGTTAAGATTAGAAATGGAAGAAAGAGAAAAGGAAAAAGAAAGAGAAATGCAGAGACAAATGCAGATGGAAAAATTAGAAATGGAAAGGGAAAAAAGAGAAATGGAGGAACGCCTTCAGAAAGAAAAATTAGAAAAAGAAGAACGGATTGAGTTGGAAAAGGAAAAAATGAGATATAGTATTGAAGAAAAAGAAAGAGAAAGGCAGTTTCAGTTAAGATTGAAGGAAATGGAACTCCAGGGTCAAGATAGGGTGAAACATACCCCTGTTTTTGACTCTGGTAGTTACTTTGATGCCACAAAGCACATCAGATTAGTTCCTCCATTTCAGGAAAAAGAGGTAGATAAGTATTTTTTGCATTTTGAAAAAGTTGCAGAAAATTTAAAATGGCCAAAAGAGCATTGGACCTTACTTTTGCAAAGCGTTGTTGTCGGAAAGGCTCGTGACATTTACACTCAGCTGACTGTCGAGCAAAGCTCAGACTATGATCTGGTTAAGGAGCTTATTCTTAAGGCATATGAGTTGGTCCCTGAGGCTTACAGGCAGAAATTTAGGAACTGCAAAAAAGAAATTTCCCAGACCCATGTAGAATTTGCTCGAACCAAAGAACAGCTATTTGATAGGTGGTGTTCTTCTAAAAAGGTAGGCTCTGATCATGACAAACTTAGACAACTTGTCCTTGTTGAAGAGTTCAAACGGTGCATAAATTCAGACATTAAATCTTTTCTCGATGAGAGACAGGTTGAAACTTTGGAGGAAGCTTCTCGTTTGGCAGATGATTATGCTTTGACTCATAAAGTCTCATTTGTGAACAGGCCTTATCCTCGAAAACCTTATAATCCACAGACAGGTCCAAGATTCTATCCCAGTAATCCTTCTGGTAGTTATAGCCATACATCTAGTACTATGCCCAAACTTTCTGGTGAAAATAAAAGCCAGAATCCTTCCAAACCTTCTGGTGAAAACAGAAGCCCAAATTTTCCCAAACCTTCTGGTGAAAACAAAGACCAGAATCCCTTATCTCAATCTCAAGTAGTTTGTTATTATTGTAAAAATACAGGTCATTTGATCTCTGAGTGTTTAAAATTAAAGCGAAGGAAAGAAAGAGAAAGACAAGAGGAACTTAAGCCTACAGGCTTGACTTCTATAAGGCCAAAACCACAGTCTTGTGTAAGGGAGGAAACTCTTTCTGATATCAAATTATCTGAGACTGATTCAGTTATGGAGATTTATGAACCATTCTTATCAGATGGTTTTGTGTCACTTAATGGTGACAGTTATGCCCATCCTACCCCTATTAAAATCTTACGAGATACCGGAGCTTCTCAATCTCTTATTCTAGCAGATACTCTGCCTTTTTCTGAGAAGACTTCTTTGGGCCAAAGTGTCCTTATTCAGGGTGTGGAATGTGGATTTGTTAATGTTCCGCTCCATAACGTTTATTTGTCATCAGACTTGGTATCCGGTTCAGTGGCTGTTGGTATTAGACCTTCTTTACCTTTTAAAGGTGTTCATTTGTTGCTAGGCAATGACTTAGCTGGAGATAAGGTTGTGGTAAACCCACTTTTGACTACTAATCCTTGCATAGACCAACCGCCTGATCCCATTGAGCAGGAAATTCCTGATCTTTATCCGTCTTGTGCAGTCACAAGGGCGATGGCACGTAAGGCCAAGCAAACTGATGGGAAACAGGATTTTGATTTAACTGATACCTTTTTGGGTCAGTCTTTTAATGACGAGATAACAAGGTCTCTGTCTTCAAGCCTGCCTGATAAGCAGACAGATTTTCATGAGAATAACTCATCTTTAGATCTAGGCCATGACATAATGTCTGGGTCTCAACTAGCTATAGAACAGCATAAGGATCCTGAAATTTCGCCTTTATTTGAAAGGGCCTTAGATGAGCAGGAAGTATCTCAGGTCCCAGTCTGTTATTATGTCAAAAATGACATTCTTATGAGAAAATGGCGTCCACCAGACGTCTCAGCAGAAGACGAGTGGACTGTCAACCATCAGATAGTGGTTCCACGGATTTACCGTCCTGAAATATTAAACTTGGCACATGAAACTCCAATGTCAGGACATTTAGGTGTAAATAAAACCTATCACAAGATTCTTAATCATTTTTACTGGCCTGGGTTAAAATCAGATGTTTCTCAGCATTGTAGGTCCTGCCATACATGCCAAATGGTAGGAAAACCCAATCAGACTATACCTAAGGCTCATTTGCAGCCTATACCTGCTTTTGATGAACCTTTCAGTCGAATAATTATAGACTGTGTGGGTCCCTTGCCCAGAACAAAGTCTGGTTGTCAATATCTATTGACTATTATGTGTGCTTCCACACGTTTTCCTGAAGCCATTCCACTAAGAAATATCAAAACTAAGACAATCGTCAAGACCTTAGTGAAGTTTTTCACATTTGTTGGGCTTCCTAAATCTATTCAGTCAGACCAAGGCTCAAATTTTATGTCTGGAATATTTCAACAAGTAATGCATGAACTTGGCATTGTACAGTATAAGTCATCAGCCTATCATCCTGAAAGTCAAGGCGCCCTTGAAAGATTCCATCAAACATTGAAAAACATGATACGATCATATTGCTTTGACACAGAGAAGGATTGGGATGAAGGCATCCATCTCCTTTTATTTGCTGTTAGAGAATCTGTGCAAGAATCTCTTGGCTTCAGTCCATTTGAATTAGTATTTGGCCATACTGTTCGTGGTCCTTTGAAACTTCTCAAAGAGAAATTTCTCTCCAATGATGACACCTCCCTGAATTTACTTCAGTATGTGTCTGATTTCAAAACTAGACTTTCAAAAGCTTGTGAGACTGCTCGGACCAATCTTCAGTCAGTCCAAAGGAAAATGAAACAGCTATATGACATAGGGACAAAAGAAAGGAATTTTAAACCAGGTGATAAGGTACTAGCTCTTTTGCCTATTCCAGGAAAATCGTTGCAGGCCAGGTATTATGGTCCATACACTGTAGACAAAAAGATCAGTGACGTAAATTACATAATAAACACTCCTGGGAGGCGCAAGCTAAAGCAGCTATGTCATATTAACATGCTTAAGGAATACATAGATAGGGACAATACATCTTTAACATCAGTCAATCTAGTTAGCTCTGTTCCACTTAATTCATGTGACAATAATGACTGTGAGGATATTAATTCAGTGAAATCGGATCCCACATCATCAAAACTTCAGAATTCTGACATTCTACGGAATCTTGACCAGAAACTGTCACATCTAGAGCCAAATCAGCGGAATGAACTGAAACAGCTGATTTTTGAATATGAACACTTATTTCCTGACATTCCAACACGGACAGACAAAATATTTCACGATGTGGACATAAATGGTTCCAAACCTGTAAAACAACACCTATACAGGATGAATCCTATAAAACAGAAAAATCTTAAAGAAGAAATTCAGTATTTGCTGGACAATGACTGGAATGGAGTTCTCCTAGTATTCTTATACCAGAACAAGAAAGGACAAAAATGTTTATAGACTCTTAGAAGGATTAATTCTCGAACATAGACAGATGCAGAGCAAGAATCAGTCTGCAACATTTCGAAGTTTATCTTACCCCTACTACTGCACCGATTGTTGTTTTCAGTGATCACAATCCACTGACTTTCATACATAAAATGAAAAACAAAAATCAGCGGTTGCTCAGGTGGAGTCTTATGCTACAAGAGTATAATTTAGACATAAGACATATCAGAGGGAGAGATAACATTATCCCTGATGCCCTTTCAAGAGCTTGAGCAGTGTCAGGAGTTGTGTTTTTCTTTCCTACTAAAGTGGATTGTAGATACATGTAATTTTATATGCTATGCTCAATATTTTATTATTCTTAAAGCAAAAGAAAGCTTTATTACATAAATCTTTCTTTTCCTCGAAGAGGGGGAGTGTTATGCATAAGAATTTATTTTTCTGATTCCCACTTGCACCCCACTGTGACCTAATAGTGCTATAGATATCTTGTTAATCTTCTTATAGAAGATTCTAGAAAACTGAGTCACAGATTAATTTCATTTTTGTAAACAACATGTTTACAAGGAAAAGTACTTCAGAACCTTCCAGAAAGTTCTGGGTTGCATTATTTTTAGAAAAATACCTCATCTTATTCCACAGCCCTCTGGAATGTTCTAGAGAAATCTTAGGGTCTATAAAAGAGCTTGATTTTTCTCATTGAGGCGGACTTTGGAGTTTGATGTTTGGGCTTATAAGGAAAGTTATTTCTAAATTCTGTGTTGGATTGTTAAAGGATATTACTTTTCATTTTGGACTGTGAATTCTGTGGGATCAAGGAAAATAGATTCATTCAGGATATTTCATAACAGAGCTAAGTACATTTAATTTTCTTACTTCTACAGGTTAAAGTTAACTTGTAAATAAATTTTGTTAAAATTTTCCAAAAGGCTTGTTTGCTTTTTCTTTCTGCTACGCCTGGCTCGTAACAATACCATTCATTAACATGAAAATCCAATCTGAATATGTTAGACCATTGTGACCTTGACCTTTGACCCGACTTTGAAATTCAATAGGGTTCATCCTCTGTACATGGTGAACATTTGTGGAAGGTTTGATGCTTCTACGATGAATACTGTGTCGTCTATCCTGCTCACAAGGTTTTCAAGGTCAAGTCCATTGTGACCTTGACCTTTGACCCCTGACCTTGAAATTCAATAGGGTTCATCCTCTGTACATGGTGAACATTTGTGGACGGTTTGATGCTTCTACGATGAATACTGTGTCTTCTATCCTGCTCACAAGGTTTTCAAGGTCAAGTCCATTGTGACCTTGACCTTTGACCCCTGACCTTGAAATTCAATAGGGTTCATCCTCTGTACATGGTGAACATTTGTGGAAGGTTTGATGCTTCTATGATGAATACTGTGTCGTCTATCCTGCTCACAAGGTTTTCAAGGTCAAGTCCATTGTGACCTTGACCTTTGACCCCTGACCTTGAAATTCAATAGGGTTCATCCTCTGTACATGGTGAACATTTGTGGAAGGTTTGATGCTTCTACGATGAATACTGTGTCGTCTATCCTGCTCACAAGGTTTTCAAGGTCAAGTCCATTGTGACCTTGACCTTTGACCCCTGACCTTGAAATTCAATAGGGTTCATCCTCTGTACATGGTGAACAATTGTGGAAGGTTTGATGCTTCTACGATGAATACTGTGTCTTCTATCCTGCTCACAAGGTTTCGGACAGACACACACACACACACACACACACACACACACACACTAACACACGGACGCACGGCACCGATGCTATATCCCCATTCGCAACGTTGTTGCGAGGGGATAACAAAACAGTACGGATCTTTTACCTGCACAGGGGATGGTTCTCCCTGACCAGGGGGCCCGCAGTTTACATCCCAATCCAAAGCCAATGCACTTTGTGGCATTAAACATCTTCAGAAGGGTAAGACTTGGCTGATCTGATGGGCCATAGCTGTTTGTGTTGTCATGCTCCGTCTCAAATATATTGACAGCCTGGGCTCATTTGTTCCAAGCATCCTCCGCTTAGCGAGCACGTTAGCAGTCAAAACGTTAACTGTTCTTGTGTGTACCATATCTAATACAGTGGTATTTTTGTTGCAAATGCAAAAGCGACCCACATTTTTTCATCAAAAATACAAGCATATTTGCCATATTCCAAAATCAAGGTTTGAATGATATATATACAGTAGAACTTCGATGGCTCGAACACCAATGGCTCGTTTACCATGGCTGAGTCATACCCATTCTTGAACCCCCAGCGAAATCCTGTACATAAGAAATAGTGGGGGATAATTAAGGAGATTTTAGTCTTTTATCTTGCAAATGCATGCTATGTGTACTCATTAGATGAGGCGATTCTAATGAGTACATACAGCATACATATTCATTATAGAACACCGAAAAGATGTCTAAAAGTATCTCGTTAAGCCTCCTGACAGTAACCTCAGTGGCTCGAACTACCGTCTTGAACCGATTTTTGAGGTCCCAAAGGTGTTCGAGCCATTGAAGTTTGACTGTATTAACTAACACCAGCGTTAGTTTTGACCAACTGGCAACAGAAAGGGAAAAAAACAACTCAGACAGTAGTTTGCATTTCTAAAGCTTGTCTCTTTTTCAGTAAACATTTGACTCATAGCCTCAGACAAGAGGGGGTATCCATATATTACTTTTCTTATTTCTGGACAAAAACATATGTTGTGGGTACTCATTAGAAGCGCCTCACTGAGGTGCTTCTAATGAGTACTCACAACATATGTTTTCATCCAGAAATAAAAATATCAGTAGTTTTTGGATGAAAAAAAAAGCCTTACCTGGAGCTATGCATGATGATTTCACTGTATCATATTCACAAAGCCATGACATGGACACCCCTTGTAAACCCCACTTTATACAGAGACAAGAATTTCAACACTCTGTCCCGCCTCTATGCGCTTAAACATTCAGGTTTAAGCTTGAGTTGATTTTGTTTGTTTGTGTTGAGGTTTTGCATCCCCCTGGTCATTTTGGAGATGTTGCTTCCGATTTTGTGGGACTTTTACCCAACATTGAGATGAAATGACATTTCAAGCCCTACCGCCCAAACAAACCAAAAGGGTTTAAAGAGTGGTCAGACTCATACCACTTTTCCTAGGCAGGCTTAGTCCTTACTCAAGTTGGGTCGATTTCAGCTCTGTGCGGAAGAACCATGCAGCCCAATCTATTTTTCCAAGCACCAATGGGCAGGGGCACAGCTTGGGTTGGTGCATTCAAAGACAGACAAACTGTCGGAAAATCAAATTCCTACTTACTTTGCAAGCTCTTGTGCCTCTGGGAGCCTTCCCAGCAATGTTAACAACTCAGCCTTCTTGATTTTGTATCGGATACAGGTTGCACATTGCTGTAAGCATTGGTCTATACAAAACAGTGCCTGAAAGTATGTATAAATACACATGAATAAAACAATATGTACCTTGTCGCCAGAAAACCTGTCTCTGGGGTTAACAATCAGGGACCAGTTGTTCAAAACTAATGACATCGTTACTGAACATATCGTTAAAATTTTTATCATTTAATATCAAGGTTGGGCGGTCAAAACCAGGGGCGGTTTTAACCGGTGGTTCTTACCGGTTAAAACCGTCCCGGTCAATACTGGTCGATTGAAATATTAAGTGGTCAACTGAACAATTTTAGTGTTAAAAAAGCAAAGCTACTGAAACTATTTTGAAGTTTTGCTCTCTTTGCTGGAGGCTGATCATTTGATAGAGTTTTCAGGTTCAGATGTTATTTCTTCAAGTTGCCTCTTAGCAATACTTTCTGGCTTTTTTAGCCCTAGGCATTTTTGTCTATAACTCATCAGTCTTAAGACCTTAGCATTAACTTCAACACCTTGTACTGTTTATTATTTTTTTGTTGTTGTTGTTATCTTCCAAAATAGTGAAGAAGTTCCAAATTGGGTCTTTAGGTTTCATTCATTTTTGACACCTTCAGTAATAGCTTGATGATAAGATACTGTCCATATTGCATATAAATCAAAATTTCACACATTATGAATAAAGCCTGGTGTCAGTTTATAATACTCCTATTAGGGACATGATACTGGTCAATTTAGCAATCAGATCTTTGCCACACTCACTGCAGTGGCATGGGTTAGTCTGTTTTGACAGCAATTTACAGGTGTTGCTGATACTTTTAAATATTCAATACTTTTAAATATTCAAAGACATCAGTGAATCTTCAAATTTGTTTGGTTAATATATAAAGGACCTTTCATAAATCCTTCAAAATCTATGATACATTCAGCTTATTCATATTCCTGTAAATCAAAATATGAACAGTCAATCTAACCTATAAAGGAAAAAAAGAATAATTATAATTGAAAAGAACACCAGGCCTGTCAACAGTTCAGTGAGTCAGTCGACCAGCAATAATGTCTTTTGACTTTTGATGAAATAAAAGATACCTCAAATAATTACTGTTATTAATAAAAACTATTTTGTCTTGTTCAGTGATGAAAATATAGTTTAACATCATGTACATGATGAAGGGGGAAAGCTTTTAAGACCAGTTTAGCAACAGGACAGAGGTATATACTCCAGTGATTTAATCAACCACCAATCGACCAGTATTGACCAGTAATGACCGGTTAAAACCTGTTTTAACCACCGGCCTGGTCAATACTCTTATTGACCGGCTTTTTGCCAACCTTGTTTAATATGGAAATATGCTAATAATTTTGCTGAAAAAAATGTGAGCAGCTTTTCACATTTTTTCAGCAAAAATACGCAAATTTTAGATATTGTACATGCTAGAACAGTTAACGATATGACCCCTAACGATGCTTTGAACAACTGGTCCCAGGTAAGACACAAACTTTCTTGTTTTTTTTTTCTTTCTTTACTGCCATAAAGTACACCCGCCGCAAATCTTTTTGAACACATGTAACCCTACATTCAGGGGGGTGGGGGACATGATAAAAAGGATTAAATCTGTCACAAACACTGCGGATACGCAACAATGGAGGGGATCGTGGGGTCATTGCGGTGTTTCCGCAGCATTATACAGGTATAAAATTAATTGTCTGCGTTACCTGTCCAAAATGTTTTCATAAGTGAAACGAGGCGGATTCGCAGTGTGCGTGTGCCGTGTCATTGCGAAGCAGCCGGACGTAGCGATAGGTCATACGTGGAAATGCAGCGGACCAAAACAACTAGACCATGGGGTTGCGCGGATTGCGGCGGGTGTACTGTAGGTGTACATACACTCCAGGTTTGCAGGATGGAAGCCTACACAGTAATCATGTAACTATGGTAGGGATCTATAACCTGCGCAGGGGATGATTCTTCCTACACAGTGGGCCTCCAGTTAACGTCCTGATCCAAAGACTGGTGCACTTTTTGACATTCATCCCTGCAGATGATACCAATGGAGCATGTTCTGACACGAAATTGTATTACCGCTGCCGGGAATCGATCCGGGGGCCTCTAGCAAACAACAAAGACAAGCAAGAGTCTTGAAACTTTAGCTGTAGAAACAAGAGGCATTCTGTTACCCAAACAGCAAACACAAAGGTGCCAATCAGACTCCACTGATGTGCAGGCTGATCTGCATGTTTAATGTTCAATAATGTGGGCAAAACAGGTTTTCTCATGACATGACTCATTATCACAATTTGAGCCGAGGCACAACATTTCCTACAATTTACATGTGCACTCAGTAAAGAATCAGATCAACCTGCACATCCATATAGTCTGACCAGAGACTTCTCTTGCTGCATGTACAAGCATTGGGCCCTTAGCTATCCTTAAAGTGCACAAGGAAGACTCTGATCAGACTGCACGAATGTGCAGGCTGATCAGAGTCTTCGTTGGGCACACATGTAAATTTAAGAAAATGCTGTGCCCCCGCTTAATTTTTTAACTTAGTTCAGAGGATCAGTGGCCCTAATCAGATCAGCCTGCACATCCAGATTTCCAGAGCACTGGGCCCTTAGCTATCCTTAGAGTGCACAACGAAAACTGATCAGACTGCATGGGTGCACAGGCTGATCTATGTCTTCATTGGGCGCACATGTAAATTGTAGGAAACGCTGTGCCCCGGTTCATTTAAAGCTTAATTTTTTAACCTGAGGTTTTAAGCCCCGTCAACACTATTTGCATCATTTGGGAGACTTTGCTTTCCATTATGTGGGACTTTTACTCGACATTCAGATAAAATGGCATCTCAAGTCCTACCGCCCAAACAAACAGCAAGGTTAATATGCTGGGACAGTCCTACCAGCACCACTTTGCCAGGGCAGACTTAGATTAAATCTTCTAAGCAGTTTACCAGAACTCATGTTTGGTTGGTTTTAGCTCTGTGTGGAAGCACCATGCAGCCCAATCTATTTCTCCAAGCGACAATGGACGTCAGGTGATCACAAAGACATTATCTAGAGCCGTTAGAGAAAGTGTGATCTGACAGATATGATATCCGTATGATGAATGGCACCACTAATCTGTACTGGATGCATAGCCCTTGTCCTGCTGAGCCCGTATATGTCCTATCTTTCAAACATCTGAAGAAGTCATCTGATCAGGATCTTCATTGTTTGTCATTCAGTTTATGAATTTGTTGCAATGATTTGCATCAAGAAATCTGATTGGTTGATAAGCAGTGGTGGGTGTGGTATATATAAATATTCAGCAGGTCAAGGGTTAATATTCTCTATACCTACCCTTCTGTAATCTTTCTTTTCAAAATCTTCCTCTGCCAGAGTCTCAAATTTTTGTAAGTTCTGGGCTACCTGGAGCTGCAACAGTTATACATATACAATTTTATTTTATAAGTATATCACATAAATTGTAACATTAAATACAGTCAACCCCCTTTATACCGACATCATTTATAACGGTAAAACCCGTTATAACGGCATTTTGAATGGAATGCGTACTTAGCTAACGGCAGTTCCGAGCGGCATGGGCTTTGAGTCCATAGCACGAAAGGGTCTTGTAATCTAATACTCCAAGAAGCAAATATTATAGATATTTGTTAGAATCGCCTCACCGAGGCGATTCTAACAAATGTATATAGTATTTGTTTCTTGGAGTAATAATGGGGATAAGGCCTTTTATTACCCAACATACTCTTAACTGAAATTCTTTATAACGGCAAATTATTTATAACTGCATAATAAATTATAATAGGAAACAAATACTGTCGTTATAAATAATGAGGGTCCTCTGTTCCATAAACATATCTGATAGATGAATGCATACTGTCAACCTATTTTTAAAATCACTGAACAAGCAGTCTCACCACAGCCTTGGCTTCCCGCAGACATATAGTCAAAGCACTGACAGCACTCACGTGTTGACTGTCTTTGAGTGTAGGCTGGAAAAAGATGGTTTATTTAACCCATAAATTTCTGGTGCATCTGAACTGGGTCTACTCAGTTTGCCAATGTCCCATACTCAAGCCCAGTCCAGATTTTACAGTTAAACAGAGCTCTGACATCACAGGGAGAAGAACTGCACTCCTATAAATAGTCGTTACCTGAATTTTGTGCATGGCAAGAAATAGTCATGTGGACAATAAGGGGTAGAACGCTTCTGTAGTTAGTAACTTATTGACCCCAAAACAGACCTTGAGATATTTTCATGCAAGAAGTCAAGCATTAATTAAAATCCACCCAGTAGTTAATGATAAGAAAAGGGTCACGCCAAAGCATGCATCGACGTCGACAGGATCCACAACAAAAACAATATGTCCCCATCCCCTTCAGTGGTTGGGACATAATTCCGCTAAAGGCTATGTTGTATCTATATAGACTTAAACATTTAGCTTGCTGCTAGGGTTGACAGTTTGACAAATCAACAGTCAAACAGAGGGAAGACCAGACTCCTGAATCACACAATGCTTGGAGCATTTATGCCAAAAAAAGAATGCATCTGGGTTAAGCGTAGTGAGGTTAAAGGAAAGAATCCGAGCCTGCACATGACAAAACCTAATATAAGACCTGTGCTATTGTCGAAGACTCAGTTCACATGTTTTTGTTTGTTTGATTTGAGGTTAAATGTCTCAGCCAACACAATTTAGGTCATTTTGGAGATGTTGCTCCCTATTTTGAGGGACTTCTATCCAACACGGAGATGAAATGGCATCTCAAGCCCTGCCGCAAAATGAAAGCCAAATCGTTCTGCGATATAAAAAGATTGGATACAACATGGATATTATACGACAGACTGCATGCATGGTAGTTAACCCAATCACGGTTGGCAACTATGCTTCCCTCTTTCATTGCACGCCGGTGGGTCAGGCCTCAGATTCTATGACGGCTCCAACGTAAAGGCTTATTGAAAATTAGAGAGATAATGTCGGTTGGTGCCTGATGCGGCTCATCGGAGTCTAACTGTTGGTTTTCTTTTGCTCCAGCATTTCAGTGGTTTCTTGCTGTCGAGTCCTCACCGTTGTCTCACCTCTGTGGTTCTTTGATTTTTGTGTTCACGGAGATGTTGCACTGATGAGTTAGGAGGCCTTCATGCGGACTGAACAAATTATTTGTCTAAATCGCGACGGAATTAAGGGCGAGGATTGTGGCCACGTAAAAATCGATTTAAGCCCCCCAGTGGAAATCTTCCACTGACCGTTCCAAGGCGGCTCTTCTGTGGCGATTTATTTATGTTGTTGTTTGTTACTTACTGTGTGTATCACTTGTGTCTTTTGGTTTCGGATGGCCATATGGCCATTTTGTGGGAAAGTAACTGTCCTTATGGCCTTCCTTTGTTTAGGTTTCCATTATGGTCTGGTCGCTTAATGTTTGTATTTCTTTCCCTTTGGTGTCTTTTATGGGTGGAGTAAGTTAATTGTATCAATTCCTGATCTTTGTTTTACTTCTACTTTATATGCATGAACAGTCCAACTCGCATCACTTTGCCTGAGCAGGCTTTGACTCCCTAAGCAGTTTACCAGTAAACATGTGCAGCAGGTTTCAACTCTGCTTGGAAAGTACCATGCAGCCCAATCTATTTATCCAAGCCCAACTCCTAAACTCTACCATGCATAAAGTAAGCCTGACAATAAATATTCCTTCACTACGCACTAGCTATCTTCCCGAAGGTCAACAAACCTTGCCCAGCTGTTATAAGCCAGTATCAGCGTGACACCCTGATGCCTAAAGACACACCACAACCTCTTATATCTGCCCCCGCCCTTCGGGGCTTGAAGAAATAGGCTGCATGATGCTTCCACGCTGAGCTGAAACCGACGGCACAAGTACTGGTAAACCGCTTGCAGGATCTACACCTGCCCGGGCAAAGTGGTGCAAGTCGGACAGTCCATGCATATAAACCCTATTGGTTTCATTAGGCGACAGGGCTGGAGATATCATTTCATCTCTATGTCGGATAAAAGTCCAACAAAATTGGATTCAACATCTCCAAAATGACCTACACAGTGTTGATGTGGATGTAAAACTTAACAAACAAACAACCTCTTACACTATTAAGCAGATATTCTGTTTAACAGCCATGTTATATCCAAACAAAAATGTATAAATTATATAGAAAAAAATGACCATGCATGGTCATTTTTCTATACAATCCATACAGTTTTGCAATCGAGATTTCAGGCCAAGTTATATCCAAAACTGTGTTATAATGAACAATGTTATAAAGAGTATTATGTGTAGAACACCTTTGCTGCACCCTACCACCCCAAGCATAACTTACCTCTTTTTTACAAATAGCATTCCCTGGTTCTAACTTTAGTACTTGGTTGTAGGATCGTATAGAAGCTTGTGGATCTCCCAGAGCCATGTGACATTTCGCTTCTCGTAAATAACCCTAGAAATTTGAAATTTACATAGCAACGGATAAGGTGCCTATTTTGTGATAATTGAAGGATAGTTTTCCTTATTTCTGCATATAAACCTACACTGTGGATATTTATTAGAACCGCCTTGTCCAGGCATTTCTAATGAATACCCACAACATAGGTTTTTATGAAGAATTGACAAAAACTATCCTTCAGATATCATAAAATACCAACCTTATCTGTTGCTATGTATTTAACCCTTTATCTTGCTGAATATTCATTTAAGCCACACCCATTTCTGTCTATCAACCAATCAAATTACTTGATGTAATTTGCTACAAATTCATAAACTGAATGTCAAACAGTGTAGATCCTGATCAGATGGCTTCTTCAGAAGCCATCTGATCTGGATCTACACTGTTTGCAAAGATAGGGGTTGTCGTGAACAGCATGATAAGGGTTAATATCTGATAATGGCAAATTGACATCAACTGCTAACAACAAACACTGTTCTCCCCAGCTAACTAGCCAGGTCAGGTAGCTCAGTCGGATCCTAATTAGACTGGTAATCAGGAGGTTTTTGAGTTCGATACCTGGCAGTGTCTGCAACTTTCTGGTCGCTATGGCCCATCTCTCTCTCCTGGTGATTCAAAATGGGTAGTTGTCTGTTGCTGACAAAAGTGTCTAGTGTACTGTTTAACCACTTGTGTATAAGCCTGTCCGGGAAAAGTGTAGTTGGGAATACAGACTGACTTGTTAAGACCCTAAATAGTGTTGACTTGACCATTAAACTACAAACTCCACTAACTTCTCCTACCACAGTCTTCTCCAATGTATGGGCCACACATAGGGAAAATCGGTCTCTGAGCATGTGCAATTAGGCCCAGAAGTTATAAAACTTTTTTCATGCTCAACTTAGCTGAGCAAGAAATTTATAATGCTCATAACCATTAAAATACAAACGAATCAGGCAATTTTCTGGCTCAGATCAGCACAGAATGTCATTTATCCTGCTCATAAATTTTAAAATGCCAACATTTGTTGGCATTTTAAAATTTATGTTTGTTTGATTTGAGGTACAATGTCCCCGTCACCACTATTTAGATCATTTTGGAGACAATGCTTCCAATTTTGTGGGACTTTTATCCGACATCTCAATCCCTGCCGCCCAATGAAACCAATAGGGTTTATATACATGGACGGGCCAAATAGCACCACTTTGCCTGGGCAGGCCTACATCTTCTAAGCGGTTTACCAGTACTTGTGGAGGTCGGTTTCAGCTCTGCGTGGAAACATCATGCAGCCCATCTATTTCTCCACGCAAGGTTAATTTCATGCTCAAGTGAGATGAGCATGAAAATAGAGGATCTTACATGAGTACTCATGTATTATTGAATTTATTACACAAGTTGAGGAAAATCGATAAAATGATTTTATCCCTTTTCCTCAAGGAGTTTAATAAATTCAATAATACATGAGCACGAATGTAAGATTCTATTTATCATATGGCATTTAGAAGCCTCGGTGGTGCAGTGGTTACGCTACTCACCTTGTAAACCAGGGATCGCAGGATCGATCCTGGGCTTCTCCAGACTTTCGGATGAGTCTTTAAACCGAGGTCCCGTCTCCGTATGACCTTAGCTGTTGGTGGGACGTAAAACTAAAACTCACACACTCATATGGCATTTATAACACATTTTATTCATGTTTGTTTACAAAAATGTCAATATTCCGCCATTAGTAAACACAACGTCGTTCAGGACGTCGTACCTGTAACGTTACGGGAGGTATCTACCTAATTTGCATATTTAATCCACCAGTGGATAAACGAAAATATCACATGGCGTTATTACACTCTCAGACGCGACGTCATGTGATAAAAAGGTTTTATAACCTCGGGGCCAGTATATTAAAATTCCTCCACCTTTTGGAGTGTCCAGAAGAGGTCTTATTGGTTGGCTGGTCTTTAAAATTTGTTTGTTTGATTTGATGTTTAACGTCCCCATCAACACCATATAAGTCATTTTGGAGACATTGTTTCCAATTTTGTGGGACTTTTACCCGATATTGAGATGAAATGACATCTCAATCCCTGCCCCCCAATGAAACCAATAGGGTTTATAAGCATGGACGGTCCGACATGCATCGTTTTGCCGGGCAGGCTTAGATCCTCTAAGCGATTTACCAGTACTCGTGTGTGGTCAGATTGAGCTCTGCGATGAAGCATCATGCAGCCCATTTATTTCTTCAAGCCCTGATGGGCGGGGGCCGGGTATTTAAAATGGATATAAAAAGTTAAGTGAAAATTGGGACTGGGGTTCATAAGATGTGGAAGAGTCTGAAGCCTTTTTGTATTGAATGGAATATCCCCCCACCCCTTATATACAGCAAGAGTCCATTTCAAATCTAGGGCTGTTTGGTTCAGTCATAAATTTGTTTTAATAGAAAAAGATTGAACTTTCTGCAAAAAGTGAAAGCCCTGATCAGACGCTGCATTCTGTGGCATCTGATCGGGACCTCCTCTGTTTGCCAATGACCTGTTTTGTGGTTTTCTAAAAAACCTAAAAATTCAGACACCTTGGGGACTTGGCATTTATAACTAAACTTGGCATTTATAACATCCCTAAACTTTTGACAAATTCGTTTCACGATCCAGCATGAGTCCAAATTTTCCAAAAGGTACAGATGGAATGGCAAAGAGTGTAGACCGCGATCTGGGTCTGCACTGTTTCCTTAGGCTTATTTGTCCCAATACTAAGGATCACTGTGGTAATATTTCCAATAACAATACCTTAACAAAAGTGTCATCGAGCTTTGTGGACTGTCGAGCATCTTCTAACGCTTCCCTGTATTTGTTCATCATGATATATGTAGCCGCACGGTTCCCATAGTAGGAGGCACAAGTGGGACATAAATCTGAAATTACACTAATTAAGGAGAAGGGGAACACCTGGAACTTTTTTCCGCCACAAAGGGAGACAACTTTCGGGACTTCCTGTTCGCTTTTCTAAATGCTATGTCCCACGGAAAAAGTGGTCTACTCTTAAAGGAAAGAATTTGCTCCTCGGGAGCAAATTCTTTCCTTAAAAGTTGACCCCTATTGACATGGGAGAGAAAATACTTTTGCAAGAGTTGTCTCCCCTGAGGCTGAAGGTATATCTATTTCCCTTAAGTGTGGATTATATTTTCTGATCCTTGGGATCATTATTTCAACTGCGAACTGGTGGAAACTAGTTTATCTGGAACAGAAAATCTTTTCGTGCACACCAGATATGGAAATCAGTGGTTTTAGCTTGGGATAGAAATTCTGTTCTAACCCTGGTGTTCTTACCTAAAATCAAATATTCTCACATATTTGATAAATGCCCTGGTTAAAACAAGAGGGCCCACAGGGCCCTGGTTCGCTCACCTGTGTGTCCCTGTCTCGAGTACATTCTATTTTTAGCTATGGTGGCCATCTTGTTCATCAGCAGAGTAATTTTAGCTTATTTGGTAGGGAGTAAGCTAGGCAACATTCCTGTGAAGTTTTAAATCCAATTGGCCCAAAGGTTTAGAAGGAGTTCGCATTTGAAGCAAATTTACAATGTTTTTCTATTTTTAGCTCTTGTGACCATTTGTTATTCGTTATGCTATTTTCCTAGAGGGTCATCTACACAACATTCCATTTAGAAGCCTTCATGGTGAAGTGGCCATGCTACTTGCCTTGTAAACCAGGGGTAGCAGGATCAATCCCAGGCTTCTCCAAACTTTAAGATTGGTATTTAAACAGAGGTCCCACCACTGTATGACCTTAGCTGTTGGTGAGACTTAAACTCAAACACTCACACCTATGAAGGAACCTATATGCCAAATATGAAGGCTGTATCTTAAATGCTTCAAAAGTTATGACAAAGTAGGTCAATGGTCAAGGTCATGGCTCAAAAGTTTTGAATGGTTGAGAAAACCATGTCACAAGGAACATACATGCCAAATATGAAGGCTCTATTTCATATGGTTCAAAAGTTATGATAAAGTAGGTCACAGGTCAACGTCACAGGTCAAATTTTTATATGAGTGAGAAGCCCTTGTCACAAGGAAACTACAAGCCAAATATTAAGGCTCTATCTCAAACAGTTCAAAAGTTATTACAAAATAACCTACTGAGCTACTTTTTGATTTGACATGACCCATATTCGAACTTAACTGAGATATTGTCCAGATGATCATTCTGAGCAAGTTTTATGATGATTTGACTAAAACTGTGGCCTCTTAGAGTGTTCAAAACGTTTTTCTATGATTTGACCTACTTTTTAACCCAACGTGACCCATATTCGAACTTGACCCAGATATTGTCAAGATGATCATTCTGAGCAGGTTTGATGATGATCGGACCAAAACTGGGATCTCTAGTGTGTCTACAATGTTTTGCAACACTCTGACCTTCTGACCTACTTACTGACCAGATATGACCCGTATTCGAAATTAATTGAGATATTGTCAAATGATCATTTTGAGCAAGTTTGATGATGATCGGACCAAAACTGTGGCCTCTAGTGTGTTCAGAGGGTTTTTCTATGATTTTATCAACTAACCTACTTTTTGGACCGACATGACCCATATTCAAACTTGACTCAGATATTGTCAAGATGATCATTCTCGGCAAGTTTGATGATGATCAGACCTAAACTGTGGTTTCTAGTGTGTTCAGAAGGTTTTTCTATGATTTGACCTTCTGACCATTTTTTGACCCATATTCGAACTTGACCGAGATATTGTCAAGACTATCATTCTGAGCAAGTTTGATAATGATTGGACCAAAACTGTGGCCTTAGTGTGTTCAGGTTTTTCTCTGATTTGACCTACTGACCTACTTTTTGACCTGCCATGACCCATATTTGAACATGACCAAGATATTATCAAGATGATCATTCTGAGAAAGTTTGATGATGATCGGATCAAAACTGTGGCCTCTAGTGTGTTCACAAGGTTTTTCTGATTCGAACTATTGGCCTACTTTTTTAACCGACATGCCCCATATTCGAACTTGACTCAGATATCGTCAAGATGATCATTCTGGGCAAGTTTGATGATGATTGGACCAAAACTGTGGCCTGTAGTGTGTTCACAAGGTTTTTCTATGTTTTGACCCACTGACCTACTTTTTGACCTGACAGGACCCATATTCGAACGTGACCAAGATATTATCAAGATGATCATTCTGAGCAAGTTTGATGATGATTGGACATAAATTGTGGCCTGTAGTGTGTTCAGAAGGTTTTTCTATAATTTGACCTACTGACCTATTTTTTTGACCCGACAACACCCATATTCAAACTTGACTGAGATATTGTCAAGATAATCATTCTTGGCAAGTTTGATGATGATCGGACCAAAACTGTGGCCTCTAGTGTCTTCACAAGGTTTTTTTCTGATTTGACCTATTGACCTATTTTTTTACCCTACATGAGCCATATTTGAACTCAACCGAGATATCTTGTGGTGGTACAAAATTTGTGCAAGTTTAGTTAAAATCAAATCATAAATGAAACCGTTATCATCCAGACAAGATCAAAATAGGCAATTTTTGCCCTTTCAGGGGCCATAACTCCGAAACACATGCAGGCTTTCAAGTGACTCCTTGTGAAAAAGTAGGAGAAAAGTAGGAGCCTGAGATATTAAAAAAGTAGGAGAAAAGTAGGAACCTGATATAAAAAGTAGGAGCTAATGGACAAGAACATACCACCTTATGTCTTAACATTTTATCAGTTTTTCATTTTGGGCAGTTTTGTTTGTGCAGTTAAGTTTGATGTTTTTACATCCAAGTTAGCTGGCACCTGTAAAATATTAGTGGCTAACCCATCTAGTACAGTTATTCAAGCCTGTAGCTTGAACTTCCGTTGCTTTTGTCCAGATTTTGCCATTGGTAGATATATACCTAGATACTGATATATGTCAAAATATAAATTCAAATGAATTGATGAATTTTGAAAATTTACATTTTTGAGAAGAATCAGCTACAAGTTGTCCAGGTGAAGGGTCACTGATGAGGCCTAATTGGCCGAAACTAGCTAGTCTGGCCCAGAAAACATGTACACTCCATATTTTCCAGCTCTGTGGTGTATTCTTTGCTTCCAAAGGATAACCCTTCCTAGAACATATTTAACGTCACTACAGCTGGTGTCTGGGAATGTGTGGCGGCCGTAAAAAGTCTCCCTGCCCTATATCATAGTGTAGTTTATATTTTCTTGTCCTTTGGGATCATTT
Source organism: Lucinisca nassula (assembly GCA_963580285.1). Classification (NCBI taxonomy): domain Eukaryota; kingdom Metazoa; phylum Mollusca; class Bivalvia; order Lucinida; family Lucinidae; genus Lucinisca; species Lucinisca nassula. The sequence continues at coordinate 45,536,960 of OY757026.1, forward strand.
ATTCCATTGTGGAATTCTGAAAATTTTTGAGGGTCACTGATGAGGCCTAATTGGCCGAAACTAGCTAGCCTGGCCCAGAAAACATGTACACTCCATATTTTCCAGCTCTGTGGTGTATTCTTTGCTTCCAAAGAATAACCCTTTCTAGAACATATTCATAGCATTGTTACAATGAATTTCCTGTCATTCTCAACAAGACAACAATTTAGTTGCTCACTGAAGTCAAGGCATTACAGTATTTCTGTCATGCTCAACTAGACAGAACTCTGGTCGGCCATTGCAGTTAAGGCATCAAAGCATGGCAACAATGAATTACTTTCATACTTAACAAGACAAGAATTCTAGTAAAGGCAAATTTAAACAACACCTCCTGCAATGAATTTCTATCATGCTCAAAAAGTCTGAGCTCTAGTTGGTCACTGCAGTTAATGCATCACAGAAGTGCTGCAATGAATTCTTGCCATGCTCAACAAGACAGAACCCCAGTGGGTCACTGCAGTTAAGGCATTACAGTACTGCTGCAGTGTATCCTTTTCATGCTCAAGACAGAACTCTAGTTGGTCACTGCAGTCAAGGTATCACAGCACTGTCTCTATGAATTTGTCTTGCTCAACAACACTGAGCTCCAGTGGATCACTGCAGTTTAGTCATCAGAGCACTGCTGCAATGTATTTCTGTCATGCTCAATAAGACAAAGCTCTAGATGGTCAACATAGTTAAGGCATCACAGCACAGCTGCTACAATGAATTTCTATCCAGCTTAACAAGACAGAAGTCTAGTTTGTCACTGCAGAAAAGGCATCACAGCTCTGCTGCAATGAATTCCTCTTGTGCTCAAGACAGATCTAGTTGGTCACTGAAGTTAAATGTCAAAGCATTGCTGCAATGAACTCCTGTCATGCTAAACAAGACAGAGCTCTTGTAAGGCGTCAAAGGTGTGGTATCAAAGCATTGCTGCTATAAACTGCTGGCAACAAAGCACTGCTGCAATGAATTCCTGGCATGCTCAACAAAACATAGCCCTAGTGGAGCACTGCAGTTAAGAAACCAAAAGCACTGCTGCTATGAACTCCTGCCATGCCTATCAAGACAGAGCTCTAGCTGGGTAATATAGTTGAGACATCAAAGCAATGCTGCAATGAATTTTTGTCATACTAAACAAGACAGAGCTATAGCTGGTCACTGCACTTAAGGCATCACTGCACTGCTGAAGTGAATTTTTGTCATGCTAAACAAGACAGAGCTATAGCTGGTCACTGCAGTTGGGGCATCACTGGACTGCTGCAATGAATTTCTGTAATGCTAAACAAGACAGAACAGTTTGTCACTGCAGTTAGGGCATCAAAGCATTGCTGTAGAGAATTTTCTGCCATGCTCAACAAGACAGAGCTCCAGTTGGTCACTTAGTTAAAGCATCACTACACTTTTGCAAAAGTGTTGTTTTTATGAACAAGACAGACTGTAGATGGTCATTGAAGTTTTGCTTTACATCAACATATTCCAATTAGTGGTACAGCTAAAAACAAACAGTTGCCAGAGTCTTTGAAATTATATGTTGACAATATTGAGCGTGGTTAGTGCAACTTGTACCTATTGAACTGTGACTGCACTGTTTCTGATTGCACAGAGTGATAAAAATACACTCTGAAATGTTTTTGGAAAGTCAATCCAATACAGAAAGCACCTTAAAATATTTTAGAGTTGTATAGTGAACAAGTACATACAAATGGATAACAAACCCCAATAAGTCTATCATATCTCTTTAACCCTGTAAAAAACGTTCTACAGAGCTCTACAATCACTACTAGTAGCTGACATCTTATCCATTGTGAGCCAACATTGAAGCAAACTTTGCATTATACTCAGTAGTGATTGCCAGTGAACAACTTCTACTTTAGTTCTAGCATTCATAAGAGGTCGACATATGAATGTCCAGGCTCATCAGTCCATATGTCATGCAACAAGATGCATTCTACAAATATGCTGAGATATATATTATACTTTTAAATGCTTTATTTATTTGTTTATTTATTTATTTGGGATCCTAGTTTTTGAACAAATCAAAAAAGTAGGAGAAGTAGGAGTTTTTCTGGAAAAAGTAGGAACAAAGTAGGAAGAGAACAAAAAAGTAGGAAAAGTAGGAAAAAGTAGGAAAAAGTAGGACTACTTGAAAGCCTGCACATGATGGGATATGGCTGGTTCAAGAAAGGAACCCACAGGCCTCCTAGTGGCCCACTTTGAAAATATAGGTTTTTATATAGGTTCTTCTTACTAAAAATATAGGTTATTTACAGGTTTTTCGATAAAAATACAGGTTAAAAAAAAGAGTCTTCCAAACTTACTGTCATAGATGTAGTTTTTCGGTGCGTTTCGCTTTTGGTTGTCGTGTTTCGGATGCGCGGCGGTAGGGTTGCTGGTCTATCTTTTTCGTCCGTGACCTTGCTGCCAAAATTTGACATTTGAACACGTACCACATTTAACGGTAAAATTCTTGCTTTTACCTATCATTTTAATGTTTTGAGCGTTGCCGGGTGAATGCTTTTGTGTGGTTGGCTATTCTAACTCTCTAACCCCGCATGTGACCTTTTGCACACTTCGCACCACAAATTTTACCGCCTGAATTCAGTTGGACTGAAGAGGGCCTTGCGAGCAGTTCACTTGCTGGCCCAGGTGATAGGAATTTTTTCACCTGCAACATTTGGCGCCCACCGTGGGACATTTGGTAGCTCAGTCGGTAGAGTGTTCGCATGGTATGCGAAAGGCCCTGGGTTCGCGTCCCGGTCGAGCCATGTTCTTTTTCCACCCCTGTGACATTTGGTGGCCAGTGTGGTGGCCAGTGTGGGGGTCCAGTACCGCGTCTGAGGGAATGTCATATGGATTCTTTTCTGTATTGTTTTTAGATACACAACAATATGCTGAGTGTAGGATATTAGAATAATATATTATTCAAATATTTATATATAATATATATATATATATACCTATACCCTATGACATTACATAAAGATTTAAAACTGAAGAAAAAATATTTGATGAATTTTTGTGCCACAATTACTCAGATAAAGTTGATCTGAATTTTATAAAGTCCGAGCGAGCGTAGCGAGCGAGGAAAAAAATTACAATTTCTTGACAGTTTTCATCACTTTTTATGGGACTAAAAAGTAAAAAAAAAGTACACCGTCTATCATCTACACCGGAAATAGAATCCCGGTGAATCGAAAGTATTAGCTGCAGGTGAAGGAGTGCCTCTTGAAAATGGATTATTTTACTGCTTGTAAGCTTTAGGTTAAGATTACTGTTATCAAATATCAGTAGTGGACATAATTTGCTGCTGCCATGTGAAGTGCTTTTTTTATAAAACGCACAATTGTGCAATTACAGACCGAATATTCGACAGCTGGTACCGTAAACAAAATGGATTTGGCAAGTTCGTTGTTGTTTTGTTTAATGTTTATGCCTTTCTACTGAAGTTTTTTCACTTAATCAGAAAGAACAATGATGGATAAAATAATTTGCAAAAGAAACTCGCCTCAAATTGTACTTTTAACACAAATGTTTGCCTAAACGTAAATTACCTGTTGTACGGCGAATAGTAGTGTGGTGTACGGCTTGTTGCAAATTAGCGTAAACGAAAGTGTACGGCGAATAGTTCCATGTTTATAGCTGATGACATTTTAAAAGTATACCGACCGGCCTTCCGATGCTTCTCCCTCATCTTCGAGGCCTGTACTGCTCTGCATGTATGTCCCGTCAAAGTCGGGTGTTATATTATGTCGAACATGCTGCTTCGAAATGTAAACAATGGCCGACAAGAACTGGAGCTAAATCAATAGATTCACCTGCCTGTCACATTTTCTTTATCCAGTGTCATCAGAATTTTATAAACACACTTCAACACTTTTCACCCATTCTCTCGTTATATTAGCAAGAACCCACCACAATATAGTAATGTTAGTTAGAAACTAATGACTATGTATAGTTTTAAGACCATATTTTGCCACAGAGGCATTATTGTGAGTTAAAAAGAAGTGCGCATTATGAAATCACGGCTGTTCAAATATACACGCGTGGAAGACTCGTAAGGGATAGATGGCGGTTATGCACTTAAAATCCTTACGGGAACTTTCGGCCATGACTTACGAGTGATTACACTACATCACGAGACTAAAAATGTCAACATTTTGAGATGAAATGACATCTAAAAACTTTTCGCTCTATGAATACAACAGAATAAAGATGCATGACCAGTCCCACTCGCACTACTTTCTCTAGGTTCTGTGGTTCGATTAGTTGCAGCGGTAATAAAGTTATGGTGTCAAAACATGCTACACAGGTATCATTTGCCGGGATTAATGCCACAAACTGCACCGTCTATCGGATCGAGACGTTAACTGGAGCCCTCTACCCCCGTGCAGGGAGAATCATCTCCTATGCAAGTTAGAGATCTTTGCGTAATTACATGATGAGTTTAAACAATAGTTTATTAGTTAACTATATACGGTCACTAATAAACCATTGTTTAAACTAATCATGTAATGTAATCTCTCAGATCCAATTCCTGTGACAAATGGAGTCAAGCAAGGTTGTGTGATAGCCCCGACACTGTTCCTCATCGGGGGTGACATGGCAAAAGGTGCATAATTACTGTGTATGCTTTGCAACTCTGGAGTATGTGTAATGTACAACTGAGAGTAATGGTCAAATGTGTCCGATCGCAGCAGTTGTTTTTAGTAGAAGTAAAACAAAGATCAGGAATTGATACAATTAACTTACTCCATCCATAAAAGACACCAAAGGGAAAGAAATACAAACATTAAGCGACCAGACCATAATGGAAACCTAAACAAAGGAAGGCCATATGGACAGTTACTTTCCCACAAAATGGCCATATGGCCATCCAAAATTAAAAGACACAAGTGATACACACAGTAAGTAACAAACAACAACATAAATAAATCGCCACAGAAGAGCCGCCTTGGAACGGTCAGTGGAAGATTTCCACTGGGGGGCTTAAATCGATTTTACGTGGCCACAATCCTCGCCCTTACTTCCGTCGCGATTTAGACAAATAATTTGTTCAGTCCGCATGAAGGCCTCCTAACTCATCAGTGCAACATCTCCGTGAACACAGAAATCAAAGAACCACAGAGGTGAGACAATGGTGAGGACTCGACAGCAAGAAACCACTGAAACGCTGGAGCAAAAGAAAACCAACAGTTAGACTCTGATGAGCCCGACCAGAGACAGAGCATCAGGCACCAACCAACATTATCTCTTTAGGGCAGTTCAACAGCCCAGTCAATACTATTCAGGTCATTTTCTTCCGAACAGTTTACCTATCCACACTTTTACAGTGCAGGCTTATTTGTAAGCGGTTACTCTTCTTGAATCAGTGGAAGGGTGACAATGAGGGAGAGAATGACCGTAGAAAAGATTTCATGATCAATCTCCACGACAGAGTGTTGCCGACCCCGGCACATATTGAATTCACGTCCTCCTGATCACCAGTCAGACTCACATCCGACTGAGCTCCCGAGGCCAGCCAATCGCAATAGATAGATAGATAGATCGATCGATAGATAGATAGATTGATAGATAGAAAGATTTCTTCATGATCCGTTGGTCGGGGAAAGCATATATACCCTTAAAAGTGGGGGGAAATGAAGTTGTCCCTCATTGGCGTTTAGCAATAAAGAATAAAATAAATGCTTTTCGTCTTTCACAGAAGAAATAAGATTCATGCACAGGCAAAAAAGATGGGAAGTGGTAAACTCCGGACAAAATTTGAAAACTTGAGACGTGAGATCAAGACTGATATATATAAAAAAAATCAGCATGATTTGTTTGTGAATAACTCAATAGGTGATGTAAAGGCAAATCAAAGAGGTTCTTCTGTCGCGGTTTATTTTTGTTATGGTTTGTCTTTGGGTGTTTGTGTCGCTTATATTATTTTATTGTGGATGGCCTTTTGGCCGTTTTGTGGGGTAGGGGAGGGGTGGCTGTCATTTTGGCTTTCCGCTATTGGTGTTTCCGTTGGGGTCTGTTGTTTCATGTTTGTGGTTCTTTCACTTTGGTGTCTCTGATGGGACCTGTGGGTTGATAATGATTGTATCGGTTCCTGATCATTGCCTACACCTTTATTTTCTACAGATATATCAATAGTCAGAAGAAAGACAAACAAGGTATCCCGCCCCTTAATAAAAGTGGAGGGACGGGGTTGCTGAATCAGACTCTGAAAGGGCAGGGGAACTAGTTGGTCAATTCAATGATGCGTTTTATAAAACTGAGTTCCCGGAGGTTCCATTGACAAGAAGATCGGCCCCATTTATGGATACTATTGTTGTGTCATCGGCAGGAGTGATCAAGTTACTTAAAGGCTTAAACCCCACTAAAATTTTAGAACCTGATGAGCTACATCCTAGAAGGAACTAGCAAAAGAGTTAGATCCAGTTTTTTGTCCACCTTTTTAACAGTCTCTTGATATGGATGAAATCCCCAAAGAATGACACTAAGCGAACATTTGCCCACTCTTCAAAAAAGGAGATGGGGCTCTTAATCATAATTATCACCCTATGTCTCTGACTTGTGTTCTGTGTAAATTGCTTGAACATATAGTCTGCTCAAACATCATGGCCCACTTGGATGAACATAAACTTTTGTCAGAAAGATAACATGCATTAAGGAAAAGGCATAGTTGTGAAACTCAGTTGAGAACAACTGTTAATGATTGGCCAAAAATCGTGGACAAAGGGGGACAGGTAGACACATTTATTCTGGACTTCGAGAAAGCTCTTGACATCATACCACATGAACTACTTAAATCTAAGTCATTTGGTTATCGCATTGGGGGAAATACTTTCATATGGATAGATTCCTTCCTTTGCTACAGAAAACCGCGTTGTTGTTAATGGTGAATCTTCAGAGCGGGCACCAGTTTTGTCTGGAGTCCCACAAGGGACTGTTCTTGGTCCACTGTTATTCTCCCTGTACATCAATGTTGTTTCCACTGACACTGACTTAGCAACAAGACTGTTCGCAGACGATTGTGTTTGCTACCAGGAAATTAGAGATCCAGATGATTCACTGAAACTTCAGAATGATATAGATAGATCAGGATGTTGGGCCCGAAAATGGGACATGAGATTTCAGCCCGTTTAATGTAATCATCATTCATTGGAATGGAGTATCAGACCCTTACTGCAAAAACTGACATTTATAAAGAATCATACTTCCCCCGAACTATTAGAGATTGGAATGCCATTCCCGATTCGATTATTTCAGCAGCTGAAGATGCTGAGGATTGTGTATCTAAGTTTACCTCTTTAATGAGAGCTAGGGACTAACTTCCGATCACAGGTTCCTTTCTTTGCTACAGAAAACAGAGGGTTATTGTTAATGGTGAATCTTCAGAGTGGGCTCCAGTTTTGTCTGGAGTCCCGCAAGGGACCGTTCTTGGTCCACTTTTGTTCTCCCTGTACATCAATGATATTTCCACTGACATTGACTCAGCAATAAGACTGTTCGCAGATGATTGTGTTTGTTACCGGGAAATTAGAGATACAGATGACTCATTGAAACTTCAGGCTGACATAGATAGATTAGGATGTTGGGCCCGAAAATGGGGCACGAGATTTCAACCAGTTAAATGCAATATTATGCAGATAAGTAGGAAGAGATCTAATAAAGTTGAGGCTTCTTACACCTTAGAGGGAATGGTCCTCGAGAATGTGGACTCCATTAAATACCTTGGGGTGACAATCTCACACAACTTGAGATGGAATACTCATATATAGGAACATGTGTACTAAGGCAAATAGAACGCTTGATTTCCCGAGGCGAAATCTTCATCAGTGCCCTCAGGAGGTAAAAGAGGCAGCATATAAAGGTCTTGTTCGCCCAGTCTTGGAATATGGTAGTTGTATCTGGGACCCCAGTGGAGTGGTCCTTAACGATGAAATTGAGAAAGTTCCGAATAGAGCTGCTAGATTTGTAACAGGCAATTACTGCTTTGAAACTGGGAGCATGACTGGAATACTTGGAAAATAAAAATGGGAGTCTCTCAAGAAAAGGAGAAAAGACAGTAGGCTAATCCTTTTATACAAACAGATTCCAACAAATGACCTTGTTCCCCCAGCTAGACACTGTAGAAATCACCATTCGTTGGCGTTTCAGACCCTTACTGCAAGAACTGACATTTATAAAGTCGTTCTTCCCCAGAACCATTAGAGATTGGAATGCTCTTCCCGATTCGATAATTTCGACAGCTGAAGGTGCCGATGATTGTGTACCTAAATTTACCTCTTTGGTTAGAGCTAGGGACTAACTTCCCACATCACAGGTCCTGGTGTATGAATGTCATTTGACGTGTCACCAGTAACATTTCTGATTCGGATTCAGGTCCTGGTGTATGAATGTCATTTGACGTGTCACCAGTAACATTTCTGATTCTGAATAAAGGAGTAGCCATTCCTATTCGCCGTACACTTTTTTGACTATATTACGTACAGCTATCTGGTTGTAAACAACTAAACGCCGTACACATGGATTTTTAGTTTTTAATAAATACGCTTAGTGCATGATAAAATCATGACCACTGAAAGTTTTCATTTACTACCCATTATAAACGGAGCCAGGTTAAAGAAAGTTTAAGCGGAAATAAATCAAGAAATTATAAAATCTGAAACCAATTTTCGAAAATGCTGGTCTTCACTCAGTACCAAGCATCGATAAACTTGTGTTCTTGACTTTAAATCGAAACATACAGCTTCGTAAAACGCATAAAATGTTGCAGAAATCCCTCTGTTATTTCAAGGAAATCAATTTGCCCTGCACTTGCAGAAAATAGATCAGGAATAAAGGCTACACTCACCGTGCTCCATGCCTACTTTTGCTTTGTATCGATTCACCGGGATTCTATTTCCGGTGTCGATGATAGACGGTGAAGTAGTGCATTTTGAAGAAAAGTTAGGGTTGAGTCGCAACAAGGTTCAAAAAGTGAAAAATATAGGTTTTTTCATGAAAATACAGGCTTTTTATAAGTTTTTTGAACAAAATAAAGGTTTTATAGGTTTGGCACAAAATTATAGGTTATTATAGGTTTTATAGTCTCTGGTCGGGCTCATCGGAGTCTAACTGTTGGTTTTCTTTTGCTCCAGCATTTCAGTGGTTTCTTGCTGTCGAGTCCTCACCGTTGTCTCACCTCTGTGGTTCTTTGATGTTTGTGTTCACGGAGATGTTGCACTGATGAGTTAGGAGGCCTTCATGCGGACTGAACAAATTATTTGTCTAAATCGCGACGGAAGTAAGGGCGAGGATTGTGGCCACGTAAAATCGATTTAAGCCCCCCAGTGGAAATCTTCCACTGACCGTTCCAAGGCGGCTCTTCTGTGGCGATTTATTTATGTTGTTGTTTGTTACTTACTGTGTATCACTTGTGTCTTTTGGTTTTGGATGGCCATATGGCCATTTTGTGGGAAAGTAACTGTCCTTATGGCCTTCCTTTGTTTAGGTTTCCATTATGGTCTGGTCGCTTAATGTTTGTATTTCTTTCCCTTTGGTGTCTTTTATGGGTGGAGTAAGTTAATTGTATCAATTCCTGATCTTTGTTTTACTTCTACTTTTTATAGGTTTTGCTAGGAGGCCTGAACCCAGATTTCATGGCGGTACAAGTTGTGTGCAAGTCTGGTTAAAATCAAATCATAAATGAAGATTCTATCGTGCAGACAAGACCAAAATAGGCAATTTTTGCCCTTTCAGGGGCCTAACTCCCTAACACATGATGGGATATGGCTGGTTCGAGAAAGGAACCTAGATCTCATGGTGGTTCAAGTTGTGTGCAAGTCTGGTTAAAATCAAATCATAAATGAAGATGCTAACGTGCAGACAAGACCAAAATAGGCAATTTTTGCCCTTTCAGGGGCCGTAACTCCATAACACAAGATGGGATATGGCTGGTTCAAGAAAGGAACCCAGATCTCATGGTGGTACAAGTTGTGTGCAAGTCTGGTTAAAATCAAGTCATAAATGAAGATGCTATCATGCGGACAAGACCAAAATAGGCAATTTTTGCCCTTTCAGGGGCTGAAATCCGTAACACATGACGGGATATTGCTGGTTCAAGAAAGGAACCCAGATCTCATGGTGGTACAAGTTGTGTGCAAGTCTGGTTAAAATCAAATCATAAATGAAGATGCTATCGTGCGGACAAGACCAAAATAGGCAATTTTTGCCCTTTCAGGGGCTGTAACTCCGTAACACATGATGGGATATGGCTGGTTCAAGAAAGGAACCTAGATCTCATGGTGGTACAAGTTGTGTGCAAGTCTGGTTAAAATCAAATCATAAATGAAGATGCTATCGTGCAGACAAGAAATTGTTTACGCACGCACGGACGGACGGACGCACTTACGACGGACAAAATGTGATCACAAAAGCTACGTGACAGGTGAGCTAAAAATGGGTCGACAAAAGTTCACATTATACCGTAAGCTTCATTCTTGCTCTAAAAACATGCCGTAAATATCCTAAAAATTCAGACACCTTGACATCTTGTCGTTGTTCTCCTAAAATTTCAACAGATTTATTCAGGATCAGCAAGGAGTCCAAAACATGCACACATAATGGCAAAAAGTGAAGACCCAGATCAGACTGCTCCTGAATGAGTCTGATCAGTCTACACCGTCTGCCATTGTGTCTGCACCTTTTGGACTCGTTGCTGGATCTTGAAACAAATTTTGTCAAAATTTAAGGAGAATTACGCCAAGTCCATTAGTGTGTCCGAAATTTTACGATTTTTAACCCTTGTCCTGCTGAGCCCGGATATGCCTTTTCTTTGAAACAATGTAGATCCAGATCAGATGGCTTCTGACGAAGCCATCTGATCAGGATCTACACTGTTTATCATTCAGATTGTGAATTTGTTGTTATATTTTGCACCAAGCAATCTGATTGGTTGATAATCGGTAGTGGGTGTGGCAGATTAAAATATTCAGCAGTACAAGGGTTAAGTATTACAGTGTTTAAGTGTTTCGTTGTTCACCCTTCTTCTTACCTATTGGCACTGTAGACATGTAGAAACTTTTTCAAAAGCTCTTGACAGACAAAGTTGAAACTCTCCCATTCTATCCCTTAATTTATTCTAATCTACCGGTACTATCAAACTCTTGGCCGTCATAAAATAATTTGGTCTCAGTTGAATCTCTATTAAGCAAGCACCTGTCTTAAGCAAGATATTTTGCCTGAGCCAATAGGGGAAGGGCCGTAACTAATGTTGTGAGAACTTGTGACCCGAACCCTTTGCTTCATTTCAAGCAATAAAATATGATTTAACTCCAATAGCCACCTGCTTAAGACAGGCTGGACTGTATCTCTCCAGCAATTCATTGCAGGGCATAATATTGTCTGCTCTAGAAATTTCTATAGTGCTTTAAGGGGTAATATTGGCCTTTCAACAATCTAGTATTGTGTTATTTTTTGTGGTTCCAAACCTCCTTCATAACTCTTATCCTGTTTAAATCAATATTCCCTACCTTTACAGTGTAGATCCGGATCAGCTGGCTTCTGAAGAAGCCACCTTAAAAGGATCTACATTATCTGCCATTCTGTTCGGTAATTTGCATGTATACATGTACATTATATCAAGAAATATGACTGGCTGATAGTCCTAAATGGGTGTGGCAAAACAAATCTATTCAGCAGGACATGGGTAAACACATACTTATTGCCTGTGTATAGCAGTTCAAGGCCTCTGGGTAATTCTGTTGTTTGTAGTATTCGTTCCCGGCCTCTTTCATCTCATCAGGTGTACGGATCACCAACGCTCTGAAATATGCAGCAGTTACATACTCATGAATGTACATGTATATTCACATTGAAGCAGATATTAAATCATTGCATGCGGAAACCCCCTAAAGGAGGTACCTTAGCAAATAAAGGGGGTACATAGCAAACAATGCAGGCCCAGATCAGACGCCGCAGAATGCGGCGTCTGATCAGGGCCTGCACGATTTGCTTACAGAATAATTCAACAAAAATAGAATGAAAACGAAAAAATAGGCCTTTATTTACTTTTCGCACAAACATTCTTCGATTTGCTAGCCACTTCCGCTTTCTAGCATTGTTTTGCTATACAAACAATCTGAATGGACTGCAAATGTCTGACTCTTACCTGGGAAAATGATGCAAGAAAACACCATCAGATCGCATGTAGCAAAACATGAAAACGGAAGTAACAGAAAGAGGAAGTGGCTATCGAATCGAAGAATATTTGATTGTGTAAAAAGCAAATAATGTGAAATTTCCTCCTGCAAAGGTGAGTTTCTTAAAGTTGTGGCCTACATAAGCACTCCACTAATGATGGAGTGTTTGAGTTTTACATCTCACCAACAGCTAAGGTCATACGGAGACGGGACCCCGGTTTAAAGACTCACCCGAAAGTCTCACTCCACTATTGAACGAGTCGGGTTGAAGGAAGATAAGTTTGGAAAAATTGCATCAGATCGAGATGACCCAATTTAGAGTTCAAGCCCATGAAGATGCCAGACTGCAGATTTTGAATAACCCATTTAGTAACGGAAACCCCTAAACGGGTACCCTGGCAAACAGTGCAGGCCCAGATCAGACGCCACAGAACGTGGCGTCTGATCAGGGCCTACACTGTTTGCAAAACGTTCAGCCATTTTCCGAACAAATTTTGATGAAAACACAACCTGACATCCCCGAATTTTGAAATGAGCTCCTGCTATATATAGAAGGAAGATTCCATTTGGTCCAAAAACGGATAATTTACAATGGCAGTCAGGACTCCATCATCTTCAGAGCTCAAGCCAGAGGGCGACTCGGGCGAAGAAGTCACCCTGTTGGGGCTCACTTCGCCAACTTTGGCGATGAAAGCAAAAAAAACTTCGCCCTGAAATTTCGCTTTGTGTCTTCCTTGTGAACTGTAACTGTACACTGACAAGGTGACGATAATCCTTCGATCCACAAGTGTCAGAAATCTCAGTAATTACACTGAACAGAGCTAACTGTTTATTCTGCACTTCGTGCCAGTTGCAGTTTAGTACTGTTATGTAATTTAATTCTAACAGTTAGCTCATGCCGCTCGAGCAACTTGCAACACGCTTAGTAGTCTTGTACTGTCATAAATCTATCTCGGTTGATTGCACAAAGTTTTTATTGCAATAAGAGCCAATTAAGATTACACAAGATTACGTAACTTAAACAGGTACATTTGTACCGTTAGCTCGTGCCAAAGTCCAGGTGCGGACGTACCTTGTTATGTACTGTTGTATAGAGGGATCCATTGTTTTGACACGTGACCTAGTTTACTTGTCACTGTGCATGCGCAAAACTACTTTTCCTTTTGATAACGATCTTCCGTGGTTGGCAAAAAGCCACTGGTTCCATATAAACACATTGTAAATAGGTTTAATATTACGGGCATATTTTAGTTGACTGTAACAGAAAATCGATCGAATTTCACTTGAAATGAGTAGATAAATATATTCTAGACGTCATTCCTGCATCTTCCGCATTTTTAGTCATTCTTTTTTTGCATTTATTACAAATAATTAAGACCATCCATCCTCATTACCTGCCTAAGTTTAACGGGTAATTATCATCAAAACATCCTCAAATATTCTAGAAACCAATAATTACTAGCTAAGACATGTCTATTTTAAAAGTCTAAAGGTCAACTTTGTCGTTTCGATTCCAAACACAATACAAGTTTAAAGAAAATAACATTGCATTTACAATGGACGATTTTTGCCCACCACCTGTAAGTCCCGGCAAAAAGTATTATTGAGTGATGACGTAGTGTTTGGATGTGTCTATACAGTAACCAGATTATTCCGACCATTGGCTTTGACACTGCATTAGGATTTAATAATTTTTAAATAAAGATGGTTTATTTGTTTCGCCATTGATTTGTTTGTACATTACTTTTGCATTCATCAATCATTTTCATTTTTTTTATGGACAACAACAAAAGTAGGTAGCAATTTTTTATTTTGTAAGTGAAAATAATTATTACTTGCCGGTAAATATTCAGTAATTATCCAAATTCATAAAAAAATAACAACTGATTTTCATCCAGCGAGGTTGTTCCCGATTGTTTCTATAGTCTGTTTTAAAATACAATTGTGACAGGAACTTATTGAGAAATGATCTAACTATTACACAGAAACCTCACCATTCATTGTAACATGGTTGGATACAACAAAAGTTACAGCTTGCCCAAATACAGTAAAATTACTATATTAAGACCACCTTTGGGACAGTTCAAAAGTGGTCTTTAAGACCACTTTTGAACAGTCCCAAAAGTGGTCTCTGATCAGGGGTCACTGTTTGCAGAAAACAGAAAGAAAGAATAACTGCAGCCAACCAAATAAGCTTTTTAAAGCAGAATTAGTCTTCATTTCAGGTGGTCTCAATAGCGGAATTGATTGATACCCCTATAAAACACACTTTTCTCCAAATAGGGGTTTACAGGAGAACTCATTACTTTGTTGTTGTTCGGCGTTAAGCCGCACCCACTTCTCCCTAGACCCAGCAAACTTCTCCCTATTTTCCCAGGAGGGAGAAGTCACTTCTCCCAAATTTTCTGGGCTAGCTTGGGCCCTGATCTTGACAAGTATACCTTACCTGGGTATGAGGATCAACATTCCAAAGTGGAGAGACAATATTATCAGAGTTGGGAAACTTCACTGAGGAAAGTGGGAGAATTGTGTGTTCCAAAGCAAAGCAAAATATAAAATCAGCGCAATTTTTCTGCATCCTATTATCTAATATAAGTTTGTTTTGTTTTTTTTTTTAAAAAAAACACATTTCAGAAAATATGCAGGAGAGACATTAACCTTTGAGCTCATTCTGTAACGGCTTACCCGCCCATGAAGAAATAGATGGGCTGCATGATGCTTCCACGCAGAGCAGAAACCGACCCGCACACGAATACTGGTGAACCGTTTAGGGGATCTAAGCTTGTCCAGGCAAAGCGGTGCGAGTGTAGGACCGCCCATGCTCATAAACCCTACTGGTTTCATTGCGCGACAGGGTAAAAGTCCCAAAAAATTGGAAGCAATGTCTCCAAAATGACCTTTACAGTGTTGACGGGGACGTTAAACCTAAAATCAAACAAAACAAACAAAAACTAACAATCGGACTCAAGTGCCAATGGGATACAGGTCCTGAAACACATCCCTATGTTACTTTATATACAAGGGGCCGAACCACATACTATCTTCAAGTCAGGGCTTTCATTAACTCCCAAATTCAGGAAGTTCAGGAAGCCCCAAACTTCCTACCCTTGAAATCTGGAAGTCCCACTGGCAAATTCAGGAATTCCCAAGTTTGAAGCAAGGTGTTTGCTGAAGAAATATATATTATTTAATCTATGAATCTCTTGTTTGCATTTTTATTCCCTGGTATATACTTTTAGATGGCTAGTATAGTGTGGATAGGTAAACTGACTGGCTCAAAAATGACTTAAATAGTTACTCCAAAACAATCAAGCAAAGATCTGTTTTCAGCCAGTATGAGGAAGTTAAAACTACTCATAACTATGTGACATACATACGTCATACTGTCAGTACAGTGCAGAGGAGTGCATACAAAACAGAAAAATATTTTTGCTTGGCCTGTATAAATTTTATAACTTCCTGTATAAATTTTATAACTTTCCAAGTAAAACTCCCTCCCTACCCCCCCCCCCCCCCCCACAAATAAATAAAAAGTAAAGAAAACAATTGCATTACGCATCCCCATATATGCCTAGTAACCCATTTTTGGGTCATTAGCAAACCGTGTAGACCCAGATCAGACGACTGTCCGTCTACACTGTTTGCTAAATTTATAGAACTGAACACAAATAAAACAAACCCGACACCCATTGTAATATATGGATAATAATATATGTAAGAAATAAAGAAAACTAGATCAGCAGTCGATGGTATACCATCGCAGATACCCGCTTTTTCTATGAATAACACTAATGACTATGTATTAGCTAGCCAAAACTACATGTAAGTTAAAAAAAGTTACAAAGAACATTCTAACTGATAAGCAAAGTTTCAGAAGTGTAACTCTTATAGTTTAGAAGATATGGCAGTCATGCTTTTTTACCTTGGACCTTGGGGTTATGTTGAGGTCCACCTAAAGTATCCCAATTTATTCGATATTCCAACAGCCATGATGATGAGCCATCCAATAACCAAGTTTCAGAAGTGCAACTCCAATAGTTTAGAAGATATGGCAAAGTCATACTTTTTGACCTTTGACCTTGGGGTCGAGGTCACACCAAAAGTAGCCCAACATATTCTATATTCCAAGGACCATCCAATAAGCAAAGTTTCAGAAGTGTAACTCCAATAGTTAAGGAGATATGGCAAATCATAATTTTTTACCTTTGACCTTGGGTCTTTGACCTTGGGTCATGTTGAGGTCAAGGTCACACCAAAAGTATCCAAATTTATTCTTAGCAGATATGGCAAAATCATACTTTTTGACCTTTGACCTTTGGGTCAAGGTCACACCAAAAGTAACCTGACATATTCTATATTCCAAGGACCATCCAATAAGCAAAGTTTCAGTAGTGTAACTCCAATAGTTTAGGAGATCATAATTTTTTACCTTTGACCTTGGGGTCATGTTGAGGTCAAGGTCACAAAAAAGTTGCCCACTGTCATCTACATTCCATGTACTATCCACATGCAAAGTTTCATAAGTGTAACTTCAGTGGTTGCAAAGGAGATCCATTTACAAGAAACGTGATGGATGGACAGATGGACAGACGCCTACCATTCATAGATGTTAATATCACTCACATAAAAATGGCCAAGAGTGACAGAACGAATTAGGAAAATTGCAATGGCCTAAAATTGTATGTTTATTAATCCCCACGTTTTTCAACGAAAAAGTGGGGATATTGTTATCGCCTCCGTCCGTCTGTCTGTCTTACCGGCTATCTCCTCCTAAACCGTTAGCCGGAATTCAACCAAATTTGGTATGCGAGTTGCTTACAGTCATGAATGGCTTGCACAAGAGCACATTTTTTTTGTCCCCGCCCCCAGGGGCCCTGGGGAGGGGTCAAAAGGTCAAATTTTGACCTACTGTGGAGAAAACGTGGGGATTTGTGATGGCTTGCCATCGACTGCGCGCTCTAGTTACATGTAAAAATATTGAGCTGATTTAATAGGCTGATAAAAAGTGAATTTTCCAGAAACAGGGAGGAGAGACAAGAAGGCACTTAATCGGTCACCTGAGCCATATGTAGCCTCTAGGGTGAACAAAAGATTTAAGAAATTTGACCTAATGGCCTAGTTGCGTGTTTCAATATCAGCATTCATTTCCTCGGGGCTATTACAGAAAAAAACATCATGGGGAGACGGCTCTTTATATATCCCCACCACCTACAGAAGGACCCACCGCCTAAAAAATAGTATATATGCCTGTCAGTGATGGTTATCATAGCTTTAACCCCTATACACATACACCTTTGGAGTGTTTGAGATTTTCTGCTTGTGAAATTTGACATGCTGATCGAGTGATCGTTCTTCAGTTGTTTGATGTTTGCTGCCTGTACTAAATTAATCTGTGGATTCAGTTGATTAGGTATTAACCCGATTAATCATTGCATAGTATTACGTAATCACAGAACAACATTTTAGCACCTCTTTAAGGGCGACATGAATCTAACAAACTGCATTAAAACTTGAATCTACATATTTTTTATTTGAAGTTAGCATCAAAAGATAGGCTGTCAAAATAGAAGTAAAGCAATGATCAAGTCGGTGTTTTCATGTAGCAATATGCTGTGTTTTTGTTACCTGCAAGTCCTGCTTCAGATACTCATAATACTAGCTATTATGTTTGTCGGACGCAAAAAGAGTCACATATACAAGTTAAACTGCATTATACTGTCTATTATTATACATTTACCTATGTGAATGAGTCAGCACACAGCAAAAACAAACATTTCTTCACACAAAAGATCAGCTTGTGCATCTTGCAAATGTCTTCAAAACTGAACAGGGAAATGACGTTCGTCCCAGAAGCCATACTACGGAAGGCTAATTCAAACAGCAAACATTTATATATGACTGCGCAGGCTGATCTGAGCCTTCACATGTCGCACAGGTTTCACTGTCATGTTTTAAAAAAGTTGCATGCAACAACCGTGTGAGCAAATGATCATTGACGTTTTGTTATTGAAAAACGCGGAAAAATTTCTGACTGCCTCAACAGCAAATTCATTGCCGCGAGAAATTCACCACACAGCAAAAAACCATGATACACGTGTGCCACCAGCAAAGACTCAGATCATCATGCATATGCGAAGGTTTATCAGCCTGTCCTGATTACAGCTGCATGGATATCCTAAGCAAAAAATACTTGTCTCCAGGTATATTTTCAAAGTCTATCCAAGAAAAAAAAACTATCAAAACTATTGATAGTTGAATGAACTATCCGCGATAATTATCGATAGTCCAGTACTATCGATGCAGTCCCTATCGCGATGCATCGTTACACCCCTATCAGGGACGTAACTTAATGACTTCAGTCACTTTACTTGATACTGTTTCATCACTATGAACTAATGAAACTCTTACAGTTCCTGAGAAATGAACATAAATGGTAGGATGAACATTACGTTTGACACAATAGTTTTCAAAGTCAGTGAAGCATGAATATAGGGATCAACCATGGTTTTTCATGCATTAACATTTGCCGGGTCCCGAGGAAGCTGTTTGAACATGAGGCCGCTAGGCCGAATGTTCAAATATCTTCCGAGGGATCCGGTAAATGTTAATGCAATGAAATAACCATGGATGATCGTTGTTCTTGCATAACTTACGATTCCGACAGCAAATTTTGACGAAAACGCCCAAAAGCTCCATATAAACTCTTCAAATGCGACCGGCGAACCAACATGGCGGCTACTATCACGGTCGCAGTGGATCCCGTTTTTTTCCCCCCTTAAAAATTCATAATTAAAAAAAAATAGAGTTTTGTTAAAATTTATTTAAAACCAGGTAAAACCAGGCGCCAACAGCGTTTGACTTTTCCTGCCCAGCGTCTGCTATTTGTCGCCAAAACATAACCATTCACGAGATCACAGAAAAGTCCATCTTATGCAAACATCTACCGTTAGATGTAGCTAATTGTCTGAGGAGCAATTAAATCATTTTCACATTGATTGTGGATTAAATTTTATGATTGGAAGATAAATGCCAATTAGCGACATAACTTGACCATATTTTCACACCTTATCGACATGCACTGCAGGGTGGCAATTATTAAAATTATTACGGCCTATGGACCCCAATTATTATATGACAGGGATTAACAATAGTGTCATACCTGAACCGTAATAAATACACAGATGGTTTGTCTCTCAATTGACAGTGCAGCAATTATTGCGATTTACTTACTGGTCTAGTTTTACCCTATTTAAGGACTCAAAAAGACTGACAGTTGCAGACGATTTTTTTTACACTTGCCCGAAATCAAAACACAATAAAATGATAGTTTTGTTGTTGTAAAGTTTTTTCCTCGTGGTAGACGTTAAATTTTTTTTTCCAACCGCTACTTTTAATGATTCTGAGATCTGGCAAGCCAAGGGAAACAACTAGAATTGCTTTAGCGCTTATGGTAGTTGCACCCCTTGGTCGTCACCCGTTACACACAACCAGGGGAACCCGCATATCCAAAATGGCGTCCTGTTGTGACATAATTTAGCAATCACGTTTTCAGACGCAGATTTTCAGCTGTTCTCGAACGTAAGTTAATTGGTAGACATAGTCCCCTTTGTTTGTTCTGTCACTGAGTAATTCTGAACCTACTTTAATGGTGAAATATGGCCAACAGCATTACAGACAGCCATTAGTGTGGATTGATAAACGGTTCTCACCAAACTATCATCGCGACTTGTATTGGCATCTCGGCAAACTACTGCGACTTATATCGCGCTCCGACCACATCGCAGTTTTCGGCCTATGGACCCCAATTACCGCAATATATTGGAGCTATACTGTATTACACTATTTTCCGCGACTCCATCTACACACATCAACCCCTTTATATACCAAAACATATCTAACCTCAATCCATAGGCTTGAAAAAAAATATGGCCAAAACAACCCACCAAATCAGGGCTAAACGATCCACGGCGAAATGACTCACCGTCGAAACGACCCGTGACCATATCACCCCCCACAACAAACCAGGGCGATTTCTGTGGTGATTTTGATAGATTTCGTTTTTTCCGCGGACAATAAAATTTTATTTTTGTGTCCTTGGGCAAGACCCAGGCCCAGCTGCCCGGGACAAGTCCAAATTTTGGCTGGGCAAGTGATTTTTTTATTTCACTTATCCATCAAAAATGCATAGAATATATAGCAGTCAGGTGCACAACCTGAACAAAATGGTTGATCCGTCAACACGATAAGAGTTTTCAGGGGTTTTTGGTAAAAAACGTTTTTTGGTTGAGTTTTGAGCGCCTAAAATGTAAAATTAATGGTTTTAAAACTTTAAAACTTGAATTCCCACCTTAACGCAATTTTGCCTCATGTGACGACAATTTTTAAATGGAAAGAAGACTTTAATTTGATGATTGAAATCGAAATTCTTTGTACTCATCATCTAAAAAGTTGTAGGCACGTGTTTCAAACAAGAGTGGGGTGACGAGAATATTAACGCATTCATGTTAATATTTTGGTATTTTTCAATTAAACGTTATCCTAAATAACTTGTGACATAACCTAAACAAGTTATTTTCTGTAGCCTCACTTTGAAATTCAATGGCAATATGTGACTTTATAACTGTAACAGGTTATAAAAAATAACTTGCATAGGTTATGCACCGGACTGTATAGGGAATATTGCAGGGAGAACCATCCCCTGTGCAGGTTAAAGAACCCTACCGTAATTACATGATTACTGTGTAGGCTTTCAGCCTGCAGAACTGGAGTGTATGTAATGTACACCGTCTGTGTCCCCTCCTGGGGTTAAGGCGAAACCGGGGGTCTCACTATAAAGCGACAAGAAGCGTCAAGAAGCGACAAGAAGCGTCATGATCATATTCCATTTGAAATATACATTCCTATATTAGATTTTTTATGAATTCATAAATAAATTATGTATTTCAAAGGCTCAGGTTTGAATAGTTCCAGAAATATTGCATTTTCTTGTGTAAAATAAAAAATAAAAATCGCGTGCATAACCGCGTTTGGTTGAGAAAAAGCGACAAGAAAATGTTTCGACTGGCAGAGTAAATGTTAGATATAAGTCTTGTTTTTCTCGAATTGAGGTCATATATATTTATGTCTCTTATATGCAATATGCATTAAAGGCATTGAAATGTGTAGAAGACTAACATGCTGCAAGAAGAAAGGCAAACCGCACAAGCATCTTGAGTGGTGAAAAAGCGACATGAAGAAATTACGGTGCGATTTGAGTTCTAGAAAAAGCTACAAGAAGATTTTTCACAGCTGAAGCGATAACAAGAAGCGTCATGAAGTGTATGGAACATATTCTAGTATGTATTTTATGCATAAAATCCGTAGAAGACGCATCATGGGGTACGAAAGCATGCAAATCGCCCGATAAATTGAGTTCTGAATAAGCGACATGAAACTTCATGAGTCCATGAAAAAGCGACACGAAGGTTAAATGGCGACTACACAAAGATGAAGAACCATCAAAATCATATATCCATTCCAGGCATCAAATCGCAAAGTAGATAATCAGCTGGTAAGAAAAAAAAATGAAAAAAAAACAAAAACAAAAAAAACGCACAATAACGTCGAGAGCTGAAACACGGGATCTAAAAAGGCGACAAGAAAATTCAACGGGGCTATATGAGTCCTCAAAAGGCGACAAGAACTTAGGGGCTGCGCAAAGAAGAACCCAAAGGATTAAATTTAATTATGCCTTTCAGGCAGAAGAATGCGAATGCCGGTAAGAAAATAGTCAAACCGACCAATAACCCCATCAGCTGAAAAAGCAACAAGAAGAAATAATGGGTTGATGTGAGTACTGAAAAAAGCGACAAGAAAATTTTGCATAGCAACCAAAATTAAACGTATAACATTGTCGGTCCTCGTTAGAACGGCCTCCGTGATGCGGTTCTTATGGATGCCCACAAACTATGGTTCTATGGAGAAAAAAAATGTTGGATTTTATGTGTATCCATTACATGGACTTGTTGACGTGGTTTATGTAAAGTGACATGAGAAAGCGACAAGAAGAAATAACGGGACAGGGCTAGTTCTGAAAAAAGCGACAAGATAATTTTGCGTTGCGAGCGAAAATTAAAGATGGATAAGATAGAGTGTGTGTGTTCGTTTAAACGGTCTCTGCGAGACTGTGCTAATGAGTACCCACAAACTATAGTTCTGGGGAGAAAAAAAAAATAAGTTGGATTAATGAATATCCATTACACGGACTTGTTGTCGTGGTTTATGGTAAGTGACATGAAAAAGCGACAAGAAGAAATAACGGGACGAGTTGAGTACTGAAAAAAGCGACAAGAAGAAATAACTTGACGAGGGGAGTACTGAAGAGTTGGCACATTACGTGTTTGCAACGTCGTATCAATGTCGAAACAACGTCATGACGTCTCTCTCTCCCTTCCAATACAAGGTTGTGGGTACTCATTATATGCGACTCTATGAGGCTGCTGAAAGAAAGACAAGGTAGAAAGAAAGAAAGTTGGCACATGATGTGTTTTCAACGTCGTATCAATGACGTTTTCTTCTCTCTCTCTCTCTTCAAATACAAGATTGTGGGCACTAGTTATAACCGGCTCAATGTGGCTGCTGAAAGAAAGAAAGAAAGAAAGAAAGGAAGAAAGAAAGTTGAGCGATGTTTTGTTACTGATCTGTTCGGTCGATCGCAATTAACGCTAGTCACAGCCCGCAAGCCATTGAGTTATTCAACTAGAATAGCTCAAAACTGAGTGACAGTAATTAACCAGGGCTTGATTGCAGAAAATGCTTAAGTTGTCATCACCTTGTCCTCGCATAAATCCTTCAGTAAAGGTTGGCACTTCCTAAAACTTTGAATCTGTTAGCTCAGGTGAGCGATATAGGACCAGCTTGGTCCTCTTGTTTTTAGAATTTATAACAGATTATTGGCACACGTTAGAACCGCCTCGCCGAGGCGGACCAAGCCGGTTCTAACGTGTACCCACAACCTATGCCTTTTACAATATAAAAGTGAGGTTTAAGGGGGTCAAAATTATATAGGCGTGTTTTATTGCTACTGAGTTTGAGGACAAGTATGTTTCTTAAGGAGTCTTACAAGTACCCATAACGTTTTTTTTTAACTCGGAAACTCACCGATAACTGCTGTTATTCTTATCCGGTTCCTTTGTAGGATAGAAAAAGAAAGAAATAAAAACAAAATAAAGAAATATCTCGTGGGTAGTCACAATAGTCTTACCAAGGATTCTAACGGGTATCCACATGAAAACGATAGAAAACATGTAGTGGGTCTCATTACAACTTACTCCCACAGGATTCTAATACGTACCCTCAACAAATCCGGCCCCCGCCCATTGGAGCTTGAAGAAAACAAGATGTGTTTGTGAAACACTGATGCCCCCGGACAGCGCCAATGTTAATGTTTTTAAAAATTTTGAAAAAAATAGGTCAAAGGTCAAGTTCAAGGTCACGAGATCAAAAATTATGGTACCACTGGAAATTAGGGATGTAACGATAGTCAGAAAATGACTATTGCGATAGTATTGACATTGCAAGAAGAACCATGGCGATACTATTACTATTGCTGACTACTATTGCAATACTATTGCGATATTATTGCCGGATACATATTTTCTTGTTTAAGATGGAAATAAAAACTATTCAAACCTTCAAACTGTTTTGCTGTATGTTTTATCTGCATAAAAGATATAGTGTTTCCCCCAGCCCTATTTAGCATGGCGCCGCGCCATGCCCCTTTTCTCTAGCGCCATGCCCTTTTTTCCAGCGCCATTCCCTTTTTCAGATAGAGTAAATGTTGCCCTACATTTTGTTAAAAAAATCATTGAAATTGACCAAAAAATAACAAAGTTATGCCTGTTTAAATAAGGACTACATTAGATACCTTTTAGCAATAAATTGTTGCCTTTTTGACAGTCCACCTTTATGGTTGACTGATAATCCCCCTGTTTATTGAACTTAATTATATCACTTTAAGAAGTCATAACTGTGTTTTGATAACAAGTGTGAGTGGCACCAATTATGGTTGACTGATAATCCCCCTGTTTATTGAACTTAATTATATCACTTTAAGAAGTCATAACTGTGTTTTGATAACAAATATGAGTGGCACCAATTAAACAAATGAAGTGTGAAAGTCTGCCTGACCAGTGTCATGTCAGTGTTTATGTTTATAAGAGAATGGGAACTGTGGGCCAAACATGTTCCAAACTTATCTTGTCTTTTTTGTAGCAGTGATCAGCTTACTTGAAAAACTTAAACTTCATGTCACCAATGGTTAATATGACATATCTCTTGACTTAGCATAAAAAGACAGGCAGTATAATTTAGCACTGAAGACAAAGAGTAAGAGAAGAATCTGTTTGTTTCAAGTTGAGAGATGTGCCCTTTTAGCAAGGCGCTGCAAATGAATGTGCCCTTTTTACACAGCTGTTCGTATTTGAAGTGCCCTTTTTATATATTTTTGCGCGCTGAAAGTGCCCTTTTTCCTGACCAGCACCATGCCCTTTTTAGGAGCTGGGGGAAACACTAAAGATATAAACAAGTTAATTTACACAGAGGGATAACTGTTGTAAACTCCTGTTTGCTTTTCTGTCTGCCCTACAGGAAGAAAAAACTCCCCAGGAGCAACCTTTTTATTTAAGTTTAAATTCTCCTGGAAGAGCCGGGAAACTCATTTTATTAGAAGTAGCCAAGAAGATTCCAGCCAAGTACATTTATCATTTCACAATGAGAATGTACATGTAACATCAGTTTCTTAATCAAAATAATAATCACGAAGGCAATGGAATCTTTGCTTGTCTTCAAAAACAACTTCAGACATGATAAAGTGACTAAATACACCTCAAGCTCGTGATAACACAGAACTTCGGGTCCAACCAACCGTGTTAGTTAACCGAATCGTGTTATAAACGCCGACCGAATTTGTCACGGTTCAGTCTGTTCTACTATTACACTGAAAACACAAGCCTCCAGCGCTATCGTTAAGCCTACAGCGTTTCGCATGACAAGGTGTGAAAATAAGATCAGGTTATGTCTCTATCATAAAATTTAATCCACAATCAAATCGCTCCGGGCCTAAGAGGATTAGCTACATCTAACAGTAGATGTATGCATGTAAATATGAAACAGACTATTCTACATTCTCGTGCATGGTTATGTTTTGGCGCCAAAATAGAAGACGCTTGGTGGGAAAAGTCGTACACTTAAATAATACATCCGAGGATAATCCAGGAATTGTGCAAAGTTCCGTTCTCTATCCACAACAGTTTAGCTATCACATTTTATGATAGAAATACGCCCCATTAAAAATGGTAGTAGATATCTGAGAAACTAGGTCGGCAATGCACACGATTCAGAATTGTTTCCGGTGACACGTCAAATGACATTCATACACCAGGACCTGTGATACAGGAAGTTAGATTTGAATCTTCTGGAAGAAAATCTGATGACATTTTAATATAAGTCTCAGTGTTTCGGTACACAATCGATAGCATGCGTTTGTTAAACGGAACACCATTGAAATCGGGGCTAACAAATTTTTAAATCCAAATCGGTCCCAGCCGACCGATGACGTCATCAGTACCGTGCCGAACATGCCTTATAATGTCATCCCCGACATTATTGCATCTGCCAATTTATCTAATTGCCCATCATTTTTATTGTGAATTGATTTTCCAAAAATCATTTGTATATTTCTTTGTTGTTTGGTCAAATCTTTTAGCAATACAAATAAACAGAAAATCGAACCACGTTTTTATTTTCTTTAATTGTTTTCTAGTGCTGTATTTTCCTGTGCATATTTTCAATGCACGATGTCCAAGATTTAAAATTAATTCCTCGGCTGTACATGCATTGTCTGGATGCCCAAATTATAAACGTTCTTTGCACGACGACACGTATTTCATTTCCTTTGGTGTCTGCTATTGACAAAAATAAGAATCCTCTAAAACATCAACCAGAACAATTTTTTGCACCTTTTGAAGCGGTAATGACACATGTGGACTTTCCATGCTTCACATGCTAATGCGGGCGGCACCCTTTGATAATAAATACCACTGTGTAAACACGCATTAATTATCGCTTTTCATATCACTAGCTTACAGACAGCTTGCAGCTTAGCGAATCAAAATATGTGGTCAATTATTTCGAACTCAATTAACATTAAAGTGTTTACTGTTGAAATGCGCTTCAGAAAGCTGTAAATTTACCAGTTCAATGAAGGAATATTCAGGGTACTGACTCTATACCGACATTGGGTGTTAAGTGGATAATCCATAAAAAATAGGATGCATAAACACCGTGTACCTGTAGGCTACCGCCAAATCATGATTTGGCAGTAATTTTATTGCCCTTATCTCGCGACAAGCAGCCGTTGCAAGCATACGTTGACTCCCACTGGCACAGGAGATTATTGGATTACAATTAAGACAATATACAGTTTGATGCTTGACCGGGTACAAGACGCAGGTCGTAATAAAGAATATATTTAAGAATGAAAACAACTTCGAGAATTATCTGGAAAACTTGTGATATAGAAAACTATCAAAACTATCGATAGTTCAAAACACTATCGGCAATAGTCATCGATGTTTGACTTTACCATCGATGCAGTACTATCGGCCCAGTGCCTATCGCAATGCATCGATGGTCCGATGCATCGTTACCCTCCTACTGGAAATGTCTTGTGATAAGGTATACACATGTGAAATATGAAAGCTCTATCTATTACCATTCAAAAGTTATGCCCAATGTTAAGGTTTTTGTAGACAGACAAACGGACAAACAGACAGACAGACCAAAAACTATATGCCCCCGAATCTCTTAGATTCCGGGGGCATAAAAATGGGCTGTATGATGCTTTCAGGCAGAGCTAAGCCTGTCTAGGCAAAGCGGTGCGAGTCGATCCGTCAATGCTTATAAACCCTATTGATTGCATTGGGCGACAGGGCTTGAGATGTCATTTCATCTTAATGTCGGGTAAAAACCCCACAAAATTGCAAGCAACGTCTCCAAAATGACCTATACAGTGTTGACGGGGACGTTAAACCTCAAATCAAACAAACAAACAAAACCCTGAGCAAATCTTTTTTTTTAGGAAAAAACATGAAATATCTCAAATAAGTGCACTTATTTGTTACTACATGTATATAAGAAAGAGAGGGAAGAAAGAACGAAAGAAAGAAATAAAGAAAATTAAAATAAAGGAAGGAAAAGAAAAAAAATTGGCGGTGCTATGAAGAAATACACGCTTATTGATTTTATCAGTTTCATAGCCCGCAAGCCATTGAGTAATTCAACTTAAATTACTCAAACTGAGTGAAAGTAATTAACGATTTGGCCGTGATATATTTTCTTGTCGCTTTTTCTTGGTAGCGAACAACCAGCAGAAGGTGAAACTTTTCCTTTAACTATAAGGGTCCAAAGTGGATTTTATTTTCCCGAGAAGTATTATAAATGAGCAAATTGAACTAATAATGGTATCATATGTGGATCTTTGCATATGTCAGAAATCCAGGAAAAATATGCGTGGAAATCGTCATTTTTTTCTTGACGCTTTCTTGTTTCCAGACAATTGACCGGCACCGATTTTGCATAATAAAGCCTTAAAAAAAAGAATTATTCGTAAATCTTTGTTTCTCTCCATATGAATGCTTATGTATATATATAAATATCTTATGAAATCTATCACATGTAGGCTAGTATCTAGCGAAACAAAAGTTAAAATCCCTTCATGACGCTTTTTCGCCAGTCGATAAAGCTAGACGACAGGTCCTTATTATGGATCTGATAAGCATTTATGGGCTTTTAAAGGAGCTTGTATTGACACAAAATTACACATTTAAGCTTGCCAATGTCTGGTCTTATCTTATTACCAGAAAGATTGAATACTAGTGTTAAAATGTGTTCTTGACGCTTTCTTGTCGCTCAATACTTGTCTAAGCTTTTCAGAGTCGGGATTGCACAGTTGTTCGGAGCAAATTTTAAGGGCATCTAATGAACTTGTGTTGACAAAAATATATCAGGAAGCATTGAAAATGTTATAAAAGATCAAATCTGCCATAGATGTATATGAAAAATGTTTAAAAACGTTCTTGTTGCTTCATGTCGCTTCTTGACGCTTCTTGTCACTTTATAGTGAGACCGGAAACCGGAAGAAAGAAAGAATATTGAAATTCTGAGCCATTTTCAAGATGCTGTGGAATGCCGGGCAAGTGGCTGAAAGCTGGATTTGTCAGGCCCTGAAGACACGTTATGAAAATGCCCCACTCCACCCAGGTGAGAATGGGTAGCAGTGGTGTCAATGTCACTGCCCCTCTCATGCGTAATAATATCCTAAATGAGTGTTCAAGAGCAATTCAATAAGCTTGGAGCTTTCATCGCCATCGAACTAAAATAAATTAGTATAAATTAAGTAGCTGTCCAGGCTTTGAAGGCTTCATAATTTTCGTTCTTTCCCTTAGTCGAAACTGAAAGTAAGAAGCAGGGAAACATAAACTGGTGAAGAAAATTCTGGAAATGTCATTTAGGAAACGGGTTGAAATCAGAATCTCAGAAATAAAAACTGCCATCTTTTTCACAGACATCTGCAAGATGAATACTTCAGATATCTGGCTGAATAGATATTTACTCTTCTTCCTCCATTTTATCAAAAATCTGTTCGGTTTGATCCTCCGAATCCATTTTTTCTCGTCACCAAACAAAACGGGCACATGAAAGGACAGTGACTGGTTCAACGATACCTATATTTTCATATTTAGAAAGAGATTTTTCAGATATAAAAACGGACTGTATATCAGTCAAAAAAATGGGTAAAAGCTGTAACCTTGGCAAACCCAACAACTACAAGGGAAAGCTTTTCAAAAATGCATCACCAGTTGTAGAACTCATCCGAGTTTTTATCCCTGTACTTACTTATATGCAAGTTTCAGGAAGATTCTATCAAAACTGAACATGCTAGGGTGATGACAAGGTATAACAGGCATTTTCAGGAATCAAGAGGACATTACTCTATGATAAATAGGCCGACATTGCCAATTTTTGAACTCATCCAATCTTTTACCCCAAGCCTACTTATTTATAAGTTTCATAAAGATGCAATCAAAATTTAAGGTGCTACGGGGGTGACAAGGTCAAAAACTAGACATTGTCAGCAATCAAAGGGCACATAACTCTATGATTAGTAGTCTGACTAAGCCAGTTTTCGACATCTTGTCCCTCACTTACTTATATGTAAGTATTAAGAAGATCCGATCAAAACTAAAAGGCCTACAGTGATGACAAAGTCAAAAATAGGCGTTTTCATCCACCACCAAAACTCAACCACCGCTTTGGTGGTGGAGCTCTTTGGTGCAGTGGTAGCGCATCGGATTTGTGATCGAGAGGTTCCGGGTTCGAGCCTCACGCTGACCAAAGTGTTGTGTCCTTGAGCAAGGCACTTCATCCACATTGCTTAAAAAATAAAATAATTAAAAAAAAGTACTGGTTACCACCCAGGAAATCCTGCTCGTAATACTCAGATGTGAGCGAGTAGCAGTAATAGGAGAAAAAGAGAAAAAAAGAGAAATCAAGGGAACATAACTCTACGATTAATAGGCTAACAGTGCCAGTTTTCAAACTCATCAAAGCTTAATTGTATCCTTGACTTTCTAAAAATCAAGTTTCAAGAAGTTACACCCAAAACTGAAGGGGATATGGCCATGGTGACGAGGTAAAGAAAGGCATTTTCAGCAATCAAGGGGACATAACTCTATGATTAATGGGCCGACATCATCAGTTTTCAAACTCATATGAACTTTTACCCTAAGCTTATACATAAGTTTCAGAAATATCCGATCAAAATTGTAGGGGCTACGGTGGTGACAAGGTCAAAAATAGGCATTTCAGCAACCAAGGGGACATAAATCTATGATTAATGGGCTGACTTCACATTACGAAAACACGCCTTTACAAAATACATTGTTAAGTTTACCACCGAAAAAAGGAAAAATTTAAGCTGAAAAATTGTGATATTTTTCTTATTTCTGCTCTAAATATAGATTGCATGTACTAGCCTTATCGAGGCGGTTCTTACGAGTACCCGAAATCTATATTTTAGATCAGAAATAAGAAAAATAAGGTAAACCCCTGTAAACCCGTGTTTTACTTTATAAAAGTGGGGTTCAAGGGGGTCAGAATTTTATAGGCGTGTTTTCGTTATGATCAGTTTTCGAACTTATCCGAGCTTGTATCCCCGGTCTACTTATGTGTACGTTTCAGAAAGATCCGATCAAAACTGAAAACGCTACAGTAGTGACAAGCATTTTCTCATTTTAAGTCTATGGGACATTTCGGTTGCCATGGAAATCAAAGTTTTCGTTCGATTTAGATAAAAAGCTTATGTCATCAATCTCCAACCAGAGGCGTGCTACTGACGCGAAATGATTGTGATCAGCCTGCAGGTTGCAGAGATTTAACTGGTCAAAGATGGTGACGGACTGACGGACGACGGATGGAAGACTATACTATAAGCTCCCATGGAGCCTCCGGCCAAGGTAAGCTAAAAAAAAAACTAAAAAAATAGGACTGGAAGAGTATATATGATTTTGCCTCCGTATGTCCATCCGTCCGCCGACCCGCCTTTCATTCGTCCGTCAGTGCAATCCCTTCCCATCTCGATTGTCCATCCATACATCCACTGAGAAGTTAAACGGTACTGATAATTTTATTAACACCTCTTTAAATGCAGCATATTAAAAAACCAGCTGGCTGTTAATTGGAAAATCGAAGTACAAGCTAATCTTTCAGAACTAATAATGGTTTTAACAGCTTGATGGGTTATTAACTGATGACAAGCTCCAAGTGATGCCGACATTGCGTAGTATATAATTACATCACGAAAACACCCCTGTATAATTTTGACCCTTTGAACCCCAATTTGAAATAGTAAAACTGGGGTTTGCATGTTGAGCATAAAGCCCTTAAGGACTGGAAACTTAGCATTTTAAAACTAGTGAATAAACGCATTTCTTTCTATTCTCAAAATACTAACTTATTACCTCATAAGCCCAAGACGTCTTTACGTCATCTTAAACTAGGTATTCAAGAATTTCATAAGAAGTTTGTTTTGGCCCCTGCAGACAAGGCCGCTAACAACGTCGTCGTTGTGTGACGGCTCCACTATGTTAACACGCTTAAGCAGGAGCTTGGTGGTACTAAGGCCTATGAACTTCAGCCTTTAGCTGAAGAGAGAGCTATAGTAGATAAACATGTTTGTCTTTCAGCCACCAAGTTTGCTGTGTGTGTTAACAAAGGCCAAGACAAGCTTCCTACGCTATACTGGTTACCAAAACTTCATAAAAAACCTTACAAAGCACGGTTTATTGCCAATTCTAGCTCTTGTACTACCACTGAACTTTCTAAATTATTAACTTCCTGTCTTACTGCTATTAAAACGCATGTAATTAAATATTGTGATAAAGTCTTTGAAAGATCAGGAAGAAATCTGTTTTGGTCTATAAAAAATTCGAATGAGGTTTTAAATAAATTGAAATCTAGACATTTTTGTGCTTCTATACTGTCTACCTACGATTTTTCCACTCTTTACACTACACTTCCGCATAATCTTATAAAAGAAAAGCTTAATGATTTAATTGAATGGGCTTTTCACAGAGAAGATCTCTCTATCTTGCATGTATTGTCAGAAATGCATTTTTCACTTCTAAAGAGCATAAGAATTATACACTTTGGTCATGTCAGAAAGTGTGTGATGCCCTCACCTTTCTACTTGACAATATTTATATTAGATTCGGTACTAAGTTATTTAGACAAATTGTGGGTATTCCGATGGGTACTAATTGCGCACCTCTTGTGGCTGATCTGTTCTTGTATTGTTATGAAAGAGATTTCATTTTGTCGCTTTCCATTGATAACCAATCTGAAATTATTGAAGCTTTTAGCTCTACTTCTAGATATTTAGATAATTTATTAAATATTGATAACACCTACTTTGATGGTTTGATCAGTCCGCTTTACCCCCTAGAACTTCAGTTAAATAAAACAAATTCTTTTGATACCGATGCCCCGTTTTTGGATTTACATCTATCTATTGTAGATGGATTTGTTTCGTGCAAAATTTATGATAAACGCGATGACTTTGATTTTGAGATTGTAAATTTTCCTTTTTTGGATGGTGATGTTCCTCGTGCGTCATCCTATGGCGTTTATATTTCGCAATTATTTCGATTTGCTAGAGTGTGTAGTCATGTAACTGACTTCAACACTCGTAATAAATTATTAACGGCTAAACTCCTTAATCAGGGTTATCGGTACCATAAACTACGCAAAGCCTTTTCAAATTTTTATAGACGCCATTCTGATTTAATTTCAAAATTAAATATTGGACTTAAATCTCTTCTGCAACAAGGTCTATCGGAACCCGAATTTTATGGTGACTTAGTATATAAATTCAGAAAAATATATAACCGCAATGACTTCAGCACCCAATTTCGTAAAATCATTCTTCGATATAAAAAGATTGGGTACAACATGGATATTATACGACAGACTGCATGCATGGTAGTTAACCCAATCACGGTTGGCAACTTTTCTTCCCTCTTTAATTGCACGCCGGTGGGTCAGGCCTCAGATTCTATGACGGCTCCAACGTAAAGGCTTATTGAAAATTAGAGAGATACTGT
Organism: Lucinisca nassula; assembly: GCA_963580285.1. NCBI lineage: Eukaryota > Metazoa > Mollusca > Bivalvia > Lucinida > Lucinidae > Lucinisca > Lucinisca nassula. The sequence goes on from OY757026.1 coordinate 45,569,856, forward strand.
TGGTTGGTGCCTGATGCTCTGTCTCTGGTCGGGCTCATCGGAGTCTAACTGTTGGTTTTCTTTTGCTCCAGCATTTCAGTGGTTTCTTGCTGTCGGGTCCTCACCGTTGTCTCACCTCTGTGGTTCTTTGACTTTTGTGTTCACGGAGATGTTGCACTGATGAGTTAGTATGCCTTCATGCGGACTGAACAAATTATTTGTCTAAATCGCGACGGAAGTAAGGACGAGGATTGTGGCCACGTAAAATCGATTTAAGCCCCCCAGTGAAAATCTTCCACTGACCGTTCCAAGGCGGCTCTTCTGTGGCGATTTATTTATGTTGTTGTTTGTTACTTACTGTTTGTATCACTTTTGTCTTTTGGTTTTGGATGGCCATATGGCCATTCTGTGGGAAAGTAACTGTCCTTATGGCCTTCCTTTGTTTAGGTTTCCATTATGGTCTGGTCGCTTAATGTTTGTATTTCTTTCCCTTTGGTGTCTTTTATGGGTGGAGCAAGTTAATTGTATCAATTCCTGATCTTTTTTTTACTTCTACTTTGCAGGGATAAACTTTGTTTTTCTTATATTTTGAGCAGAAATAAGAAAAATATCACAATATTTCATCTTGAAATGTTCGATTTTTTTGGCGGTAAAACAATGTATGTATATACATGTGTTTTAGTAATGAAAAGAGACTAAAAGAATCCAGAAACAGATTCGCACCAAATAAATAAATAAATAAATTGGAAACTTATTCCCCAACAGCTTTGAAATACAGTACATACATAGATTTATTTTTGGATACGTATAGCCCCATCATTCTAACAAAATAAAACTAATCAGGTATCGACACAATTACCTTATACCGTCCATACTAGGCGCGGGAAACAAGCTAAAACAGAAGGCAACAGTGTCGTACATCTATCTATCTATCCTAAGTGGGTCACTTTGGGCCATCACCCAAATTTATAATTTAGCATAAAATCATTGGATGGGTTCTTAATTCTATTTGCAATCTATATATATGCTTTTGTTTTCTATACTAAAAAGAGAAGCATCACGAAAACATGCCTATATAATTTTGACCCCCTTGAACCCCACTTTTATATAGTAAAACTGGCGTTTCCGGGGTATACCTTATTTTTCTTATTTCTGCTCTAAAATATAGATTTTGTGTACTCGTTAGAACCACCTCGATAAGGCGGTTCTAACGAATGCCCACAATCTATATTTTGAGCAGAAATAAGAAAATTATCACAAAATTTCATCGTAAATTTTTCATTTTTTCGGTGATAAAGGTGGCAATGTATTTGTATAGGCGTGTTTGCATAATGCAAGAAAAAAAAGGAAGAGAGAAATTAAGAAATTACTAAACGGTTAATCAAAATAAACGATACTTCTACAGTAAATACATGGAAAGACAGATAATGACAATTATAAAACACAACAGAAGCACCGTCTTGGAACGGTCAATAAAAGATTTTACTAGGGGCTAAAATCGATTGATTTTACGTGGTCACAACCCTCGCCCTTAGTTCTGCTGTGGTTTACACAAATAATTTACTCAGTCCGCTTGAAGAGTTGGTTTTCCTTTGCTCCAATGTTCCTGTGGCGTTGTGTGCAGCAACGGATGTCTCAACGCATTTTACTGTCGAGTCCTCATCCTTGATTCGACTTGGCTTTAATTGTGATTTCTTTACCTGTATTGTTACGTATGTTAACACCTACTTGTTAGCTGATTAACATACCGCTAAATCCTTCATGGCTTATAATCGACTTAAGACCTAGTTAACAAACAAAAGCATGTTTGTTGATAGGTGGCAGTTGACGGCAACAATTGATGATTTATGCTCTTGTCGTTTTCATATATACATTTTCAACTTATTAGTTAGCTCACCTGGAGCGAAGCTCTAGACCAGCTTATGCCGTGGCCTGTTGTCCGTCGTTCGTCGTCCGTCCGTCGTCCATCGTTAGCTTTTCGCATGTTCGACATCTCCTCCCGAACCGGAAGTCAGATTAAGCTGATGCCTGGTGGGAAGCATCCTGGTGACATGGAGATTCAGATTTGCTAAAATGTGTTCCGTTCGGATTTCCAAGATGGCCGCCTTGAAAGTCTTCAAACGACATCCCCTCCAAAACCAAAGGTGGAATTGAGCTAAAACTTGATAGGAGACATCGGGGTGACATGGAGATTCAGATTTGCTAAAATCTTTCCATTCGGATATCCAAGATGACTGCCATGGCAACCATCTTGAAATTCTTCATACGACATCTCCTCCCAAACCAAAAGTGGAAATGAGCTGAAACTTGATGGGAGGAATTGGAGTGACATGGAGATTCAGATTTGCTAAAATCGTTCCATTCGGATATCCAAGATGACCGCCATGGCCGCCATCTTGAAATTCTTCACTGAGGTGAAACTTGATGGGAGTCATCAATATTGGATGGAGAGTCAGATTTGCTGAAAATGTTCCATTTCGATATCCAAGATGGCCGCCATGGCAGCCATCTTGAAATCCTTCAAACGAAATCTCCACCCGAACCAAAGGCCGAATTAAGCTGAAACTTGACTGGCGACATCGGGGTGACATGGAGATTCAGATTTTCGCAAATCGTTGCGTTCCAATATCCAAGATGGCCGCCGTGGTGGCCATCTTGAAATTCTTCAAACGATATCTCCTCCAGAACCAAACGTCGAATTGAGCTGAAACTTGATGGAAGCCATCGGGGTGACACGGAGATTCAGATTAGCTCAAACTGTTCCATTCCACTATTCAAGGTGACGGCCATCTTGAATTTTTTCAAACGACATCTCCTCCAGAACCGAAGGTCGAATTGAGCTGAAACTTGATGGGAGGCATCAGGATGACATGGAAATTCAGATTTGCTAAAATCATTCCATTTGGATATCCAAAATGGCCGCCATGGCGGCCATCTTGAAATTCTTCTGAAGTGCTTAAACGACATCTCCTTCCAAACCAAAGGTTAAATGGAGCTGAAACTTGATGGGAGGCATCAGGATGACATGAAGATTAAGATTTAGATAGATAGATAGATACGAGGACTGTTCAAATATGAATGCAACTAAGCACATACAAATCATTCCGTGATAGATTTCGATAAAAAATTTATTTTACCCCCTCAAAGTATTCCCATTTAACAGATATACAAACTTTCAGTCTTCTGATCTAATCATTGAATGCATTTTGGTAGTCTTTTCGAGGTATACTATGAAGGCACTGGAATATTGCAGAACCGAGGTGTTTGCGCTGTACAAATTTTCGACCAGAAAGGTTTTTTTTTTAGCCGCGAGAACAAACAAAAGTCACACGGGGCAAGGTCAGAGGAATACGGGGGGTGAGGGAGTTCAACAACCTTTTCCTGCTTCAGATAGTCTTGCACAATGAACGCCTTGTGCGTTGACGCATTGTCATGTAGCATTCTGACATTGGCCAAACCAGTTGCGAGTCTTCGTTCTTTGAAATATTTCTTCAATTTTCGAAGAACTTTATTCTTGTAAAACTTCGCATTTACAGATTTGCCTTTAGGCACAGCAACCTGAATAGCAGGGCCCTGATTTGAAAAGAATATGGCATACATTACTTTCTTGACGCTCATGGTCCGCTTTGCAATGCATGGTCTTTTGCAATACTTTGTTGCCCATATTTTGTTCTGAATCTTTCGCTTTGGCTAAAAAAAGTGAACACATGTCTCGTAACCTGTGACGACATTAGCGAAAGACCGTGCATTGTAATTTGGAAACTTTTTAAGCAACTTTTTGGCGCACTGAACGCGTGTCTTTTTCTGCTCATCTGCCAACAGATGGGGAATCCATCTAACACAGATCTTTCTCATTTTCAAATCCCGTTTCAGAATTGTATGAGCTGCTCCTAATGAGATGCCAACCATACTAGCTATTTGCCTCGTGGTGTATCGTGCATCGGTAGCAACTATTTCTTTCACTCTAGCAACCATCTTGGCAGATGCTGCTCTTTTCGGCCGACGATAATGTGGTGCATCTTCTGTTGAGCCTAGCCCACAGCTGAATTTCTTACACCAACGAAAAACTGTGGGAAAAGACATTTCATTATGCCCATAAACCGAACATATTTCATCAAAAATGTCTTTGCACCGTATATCAAGAATACAACGATTCTTAATATAGGACCGTATTTCAACGTCGTACTCTGACCTTCTTCCAACCATGTTTTGTATTAGTATACAAGAGTAGACAGTGTTTATCGAACGATATACATGGCAAAAGTGCACGGATTTTAACAGGTTTGGTATCAATGTATAGGTAAAATGTTTTTCTACGCTGTGATATTTATTTCCAGGTGCTTTTCGCATTAGTGCATGAGAAAACGTTCTACTTGCATTCATATTTGAACAGTCCTCGTAGATAGATAGATAGATAGATAGATAGATAGATAGGTAGATAGATAGATAGATAGATAGATAGATAGATAGATAGATAGATAGATAGATAGATAGATAGATAGATAGATAGATAGATAGATAGATGATAGATAGATAGATAGATAGATAGATAGATAGATAGAAAGATAGATAGATAGATAGATAGATAGATAGATAGATAGATAGATAGATAGATAGATAGATAGATAGATAGATAGATAGATAGATAGATAGATAGATAGATAGATAGATAGATAGATAGACACTTGAGTGGTGTTCATACTGAATAAAATCCTTTTCGTGGGGATCAATGTGTCCTCCGGTGTCGCCACTTAAATGGTATTCATACTGTAACAAGACCTTGTCATGGGGAATGCGGGGGAGAATCGATAAGTTTGTCACAGAAATGTCTTTTATACATAATTATACTTTTTAAATTACAAATCATTTAAGAAGTATAAATAAAGGTGTCCTCCGGTGCAGTCACTTGAGGGATATTTATACTGAAACGAAATCTCATTATTTATTCTTTCTTCATCTACTGCAACATCTCACGAGGATTACGTGCAGATGTATATTAGATACACGCCAGCTTTGCAGGATGAAAGCCTACACACTAATCATGTAATTTCTCCAGGGATATTTTACCTGCGCAGGCAATGGTTCTCCCTGCAAATGGGGCGGGGAGGGGGGGGGGGGGGGGGCTCAAGATAACGTCCCGATCTGAAGGATGGTGCCATTTGTGTCCTATTCATCCTTGCAACTGATACCAGTGGAGTATATTCGGATCCCGTAATATTATTACCGCTGCCAGGATTCGAACCAGTGGCCTCTATCATCATTGGCAAGTACAGTAACCACTGACCTGTCACGCTCCCCACTACTACAAATACACGCCTATCTATACATAATTATACCAGATATTTAAAATGAATAAATAAAGGCGTCCTCCGATGTTCTGGGGCGGTACGTACAGACGCCGGATCAAACCCAATTTCCGTATCAGACCCTTTTTGTTCAATATTTCTTCAGTTTTTCGATTTGTATCTTTCCAGTTTTTATTTTTATTATTTTTTTATCATTTTGCTCCATCCACAATCTCCATGTTTGTGCTGTATGGAGATAGTTAAACAACTTGGGAGTTTTGCCACTATGACCTGTAAAGGTAACTTCATTATGGCATATTGTTTCAGATAAATAGAGTTCGTGCTACATTAACCCCCTCCCATGTTTCAGATAAATAGAGTTCGTGCTACATTAACCCCCCCCCCCGCCACCCCTTCAAAAAAAAAAAAAAAAAAAAAAAGATGTCATTACTGAAGCACTCTTGCTGATGACAAGGTCAAAAACAGGCATTACTGAAATCAAGGGGACATAACTCTATGAGAGAAAGGCGGTTATCACCAGTTTTCGAACTCACCCGAACTGTCATCCCCAACATTCTTATATGTTAGTTTCATGAAGATTGGATAAAAATTAAAGGACCTATGCTGATGACAATGTCCAAAATAGGCATTTCCAGCAATGAAGGGGACATAACTCTATGTGTAATATGCCAACATTACTAGGTTTCGAACTCATTCAAGCTTTTATCTCTAGCTTACTTGTTTGTAGGTTTCAGGAAGATCCGTTTAAAACTTAGGGACTTATGGTGATGACAATGTCAAAAACGGGCATTTTTAGCAATAAAAGGGACATAACCCTATGATAGACGGGCCCACTTCGCAAGTTTTCGAACTAATCCAAGCTGTTATCCCAAACCTACTTATGTGTTAACTTCAGGAAGATTTTGTTTGTTTGATTTGAGGTTTAACGTCCCCGTCAACGATAACTTCAGGAAGATCCGATTAAAGCTGAAGGACTTATAGTGATGACAGGGTTCAAAATGGGCATTTTCAGCAAAGAATGGGTCATAACTCTAAGTGTAACAGGCTGACATCGCCCGTTTTCGAACTCATCTGAGCTTTTATCCATGACTTACTTATTTGTAAGTTTCAAGAAGATCCGATAAAAGCTGGAGACAAGCTCAAAAATAGGCATTTTCTGCAATCAAAGGGACGTAGCTCTATGGTAACGTATCGTTGTCGTCCCGACGTCGGTCCGCTGTTTAGTGCTGGCTTGGTGTCTCCTCCAAACTATACCCAAATGCAACAAACCCTAGCATATAGAGCCGTTTGGCTATATGAGTGGAGTTATTTTAGATATTTGATATCTTGGAATCTTGGTCGCCTGTGACAAAACATGAGTTTTTTTCTCCAGTATGTACTCCTTCTTCTGGTTTCTCTCCAATGTGCATTGGTACTCGAGTGAGTGAGTGTTTGAGTTTTACGTCCCACCGACAGCTAAGGTCATATGGAGACGGGACCTCGGTTTAAAGACTCATCCGAAAGTCTGTCATTGGTACTCGAAAGGAATTGGAATGGAGTAATGAGGTAAGCATCATTTTGTATGCTATGCTGGAAATCTCTGGCATAAAAAAAAAATAACAAGATAGCCATGGTGGCCATGTATAGCTCACCTGAGTACCATAGCACTTAAGGAGTGCTTATCTGGAAGGTGAACACTACATTAAAGCAATTTGACCTGTTGACCTAGTTTTTGATTCAACATGACCCATATTTTAACTTGGCCAAGATAACATCAAGAAAAACTTTCTAATTTAGTTTCATAGTCATTGAAAAAAATGCAGCCTCTAGTAGAAGAAAAAGTGTTTTCAAGTAATGTGACCCATTGACCTACTTTTTACCCAACATGACCCATATTCGTACTTGACATGAAGATTGAAGAAAGTTTCGGCCTCTAGAGAGTGGACAAGGTTTTCTTCTGTCGCGGTTTATTATTGTTATAGTTTGTCTTTGAATGTATGTATAGCTTATATCTTTTTGTTTTTGGTAGCCGATTGGTCATTTTGTGAGAAAGTAACTGTCCATTTTGGCTTTCCGCTATTGATGTTTCCATTAGGATCTAGATATTTCATGTTTGTGTTTCTTTCCCTTCGGTGTCTCTGATTGGAGGTGTCGGTTAATTGTATCGATTCCTGATCATTGCCTTCATTTCTATTTTTCAAAGCAATTTGACCTGTTGACCTAGTTTTCAATCTGACATGACCCATATTAGAAATTAGCCTAGAATATCACAAAGACAAATAATCTGGTAGTGTTTCATGAAAACGGAAGTAAAACTGTGGACTTTATTATTTTATTTTGGATAGCCTATTGTCCATTTTGTGGGAAAAATAACTGTCCTTTTGGCTTTCCGCTGTTGGTGTTTCCGTTGGGTTCTGTTGCTTCATGTTTGTGTTTCTTTCCCTTTGGTGTCTCTGATGGGAGCTGTGGGTTAATTGTATTGATTCCTGATCATTGCCTCCACTTCTATTTTAGACAGTGAAGAAGGTTTTGATGCTATTCGACCTAGAGACCTAGTTTTTAACACGACACAACCCATATTCGATCTCGACCCAGATATCATCAAGGTTAACATTCTGGCAAAGTTTCATGAAGATCGAAATATAATTATGACCTCTAGAGGGTGAACACTATTTTAAACCAATTTGTTCTAGTGACCTAGTTTTTGACCCGACATAATCCATATTCAAACACGAACCGTGCAGATATTATCAAGGCAAACATTCGGATAAAGTTTCATTAACCCATTTAGTACCAGAAACCCCCAAACCGGTAGCCTGGCAAACAGTGCAGGCCCAGATAAGACGCCGCAGAACGCCTCCACTGTTTGCAAAAGGTTTAGCCATTTTCCGGATAAATTTTGAAGAAAACACAACCTGACACCCCTAAATTTTGAAATGGACTCCTGCTATATATAAGGAGGAAGATTCCATTTGGTACAAAAAGGGTTAAAGAAGAGGAAATTTAAGTGACCTTTGCACAGAAATCCAAGTCCGATCCGGTCCGATTAATTTGGGTCCGATCCGGAGTTTGTACATACCATGCCTGGTGGGAATCGAGACAATTCATCGACAAGACAACTCATCGACACGGTTTTTGGAGACAATTCATCGACACAATTGAAGACAACTCATCGAAAACTTTTGAAGACAATTCAACGACACATTTGTTTGAAGGTAATTGGCAATCATAGGTAATTAAGGGTAATTTTGGATAAGTGGTACATTGTATTTGATTAATCTGTGAATGACTAGCCTATACGGTCAGGTATAAAAGCCAAGGCCGCGCCGGGCCGGGCCGAGCCGCAGTGCCAAAAAAAAAAAAAAAAAAAAAAAACGATCCAAAGATTTTCCATTTCGTCTCTTGTCACAATGAAGAAATATATTGTAGTCAGTTTGGTATACAATTATTATGAATAACAAGTTTGATAACTGCACGAAGGTTCATCTCTATACATTGTTTTATTTTCTTGCAATAACTATTTTTCCGAAATCGAATGGTATAAAAGCCAAGGCCGGTGAAAATGGAAATATTTCTTAATTTCTTACGATTTTATTGGTTAAAGAAATTCCTTTTGCCCTGATGATATTTAAATTTGATAAATTATATCATGTGTGCATAGAAAATATAAAAAACATATCAAAATCGCCTTAAATAATCTAATTTCTTATTTTCTAATGGTTTCTACTTTTAGATTTACTCTACTGAAGGAAACGACCGGAATGTACCGAAAAGGAAAAAAGTATTGTTACTGCTAGTTCGAATTAAAAAAATATAAAAATAAATTGTTACATTTGTTAACATGTATATGTATATTAAAATGATAAAGAAAAAATGTTATTTTTTATTTTTCTTTAATTTCAGCTAGCAGTAAACAAAACTTTCTTCCCTTTCGGTCCTTTTCGGTCGTTTCCTTTAATTAAGTCAATCTAAAAATAGAAACAATTAGAAAATAAGACAATTGGTAATTTAAAGTAGTCTTATTTGTTTGTTATATTTTTCTATGGACAAATTAAGAAAATAAGCAAATTCAAATATTTTCAGGACAAAAAGAAGTACTTTAATCTGTAAATTTGCAAGAACACGCCTACGGAACGATAGAATGCGTAACCATTGGTTAAGAACGTGAAGCAATTAGAGCGACATCCGGTTAGGAATTAGATCGCTAAAAAAGGTAAAGAAACTGTGCAGTTTCTGTGTTTCATAAGTTATATAATTTAAGTTATACGAGGAAGTTATTTAAAAAACGGGGAATTACATTCAGGAGCCCATTGGTATCGGCATCTTTGGAGTAAATACCCAATCCCGTACTTCACACATTTTGGCTAAATTTATTTTCTCCTGCTGAAGGTGAACTCAAGCCTTAGAAAACGAGTGGTTTTTCGAGGTGTTTGTTGCCTTTTATTTATTACTGCGCTTTGCTACAAGTTCAGCGTATTAACATGCACACACAATAAACATATATGGTTATATGTGTTGTGGATATTTTGCTTGTCAATGCAGCACTAGCGAGAAATCACCACGGAAAAGGTCGAAAATGGTTGGTTACGCATTAGATCTATAGAAATGATAACAAAACTTGCAACTATAAAGCCGATCTGTTTTCATCTCCACGGCCCCAGAATCACCCGCACCTTGTTCTACGGAACCATTTTTAGCCAACCTGATAAGCAGTGCGCTATTGATTCGATAATGACATAGTATTTTATGGAAACATTTTCAGTCTCCAGAATCATAGTACCGAATGATTTTCACGGACTTTTACGCTGTGTTTGTTTTATCAATGGTCCGGTAATTGACTGAAATGAAATTAAACAGGTTTTGGAGTTTTAATTTCTGCGAAGAACTCCTCATCTGCCAAAATTTGCTGGTTAAGCATTAGATCGTCTGGTATAGCAAAAATCAAACCAGTTGCTGCCTAAGTAAATGCCAGCAGCTTACTACAATAAAAGGTGGTCTACATATGATTTCTAAAGTATGTTAAAATCACCAGAGAAAGAAAGCTGTGATGAAAAAAAACACTTTTCTGGACAAGACCATTAAATGTCTGGGTATCATGCTTATCTGACCGAATGACGCGCCGATTCATAAATAAGAGGTCATTACTTGCTTTTTTAGAAAACAAAATGGCCAGCTTACGCTTTGTAATGGCGATTAAATCTATATCCGGATGGGACGGCCATTAATGAACCGTCTCATCCGAGAATGAAAGCTGTTCGCCATCCTGTAAATGAATTTGACAAAATCTCCTATTAACAAGAATTGCCCAAAATAAAAACATGGAGAGAACCCGTTTAACTGAGAAACTCAGGCGTGAAAGGCTAAGGGTAAGATCGTTAACACTGCAGATACGAAAGCCTATTTGGCTTATGTAGGAGAAAATAAAATACCGTAAAGGCGTAGTAACGCGACACAAAAGAAGTAATATCGCAAAAAAGGCGTAGAAACGCAAAACAAAAGACGCAGTAACGCCAATCAGAAGGCGAAGCTACGCAAAAAAGGCGTAGTAACGCAAAAACAAGGCGTAGTAACGCGAAAAAGTGCATACTAATGCAAAAGAAAGACGTAGTAACGCAAAAGAAAGGCGCATTGATGCGAATCAAAGGCGTTTTTACGCGAATCAAAAGGCGCAGTAATGCGAAAAAAAGGCATAGTAACGCAAAAGAAAGGCGTATTTGTTTTAGCTCGCCTCTGCAAAGCAAATAGGTAGCCGGAATATCCTACTCCTGGGACTGCGCATGCCCCCAAAATATATGTCTGTATCATGATCGATAACCCAGATCGGAGATCCCGTGAGTTCTATGCTAACTGTCAAAACGATAAGATAAAGATATTGCCTAAAACCAACTTCTTATTAATACAAACAGCGCAAGAATGACACACCATGTATTCTTAATCATGTTAATCAAGACGAACTAGAATCCATTTGTAAAATTTATAAATTGTAAGTAAACAGGACAGGTGCGTTCATTAAATAAATTGAGAGAAGTAAGTAAGTCAGTCAGTCAGTCAGTCAGTAAGTAAGTAAGGACTTTATTTAGTGAGGGTAGCAACATTTAGCACATACAAAAATACATGTAATAGCTAATCTTCCACGAGGCCCTCAGCTAATCTTCCATGATCTAATCTTCCTTCTTAATAAAACATACACGCTATAAGATTTTGTTTCATCGGCAGTGTCATTTTTAGATATGAGGAAAAAATATAGATATAATTAATTGACAGAACATACAAGTTATAATATTTTCTTCCATCTGCAGTATCATGTTTAGATATTGTAACATCCGAAACGGGCCAACGCCCTTTCGGGTGATATCATTAATTAAAAGACTCTCAGTTATGTGATAGATGTATTCTTCAGATGATAACAATGTAACTATGGAACAGTAACTAACGTCATAAGCGACGTAACATAATTGACATCACAATTAGATCTATTACCAGGAATCAAACGATAGGCTGATCACAGGATATTACATCTCTCCTTTTCTTTTAAAAGACAGTTTATTTCTACGAATCTTAACAACTGTTGAATAAGGATTGCAAGGAGTCAGTAATACAATTTGTTCCTATTTGAGTTAGTTTGGAATCTGAATCAATAATGCGGTCAAAGATAAGCCTAACAGTAAATGTTCATTAACTTGCCACTTATGTCTCTGATCCAATTTCTTTATCGCATTTTATCTTCCCGGTATTGCTAGAACGTCGTGTACGGTCTGCAGCAACATCTGTTGCCTCTTTACCTCTATTGGCATCTTCTATTGCATCTCTTGACATCTTCTATTGCCTCTTTTTGGCATCTTCTATTGCCTCTTCGCATCTTCTATTGCCTCTTCGCATCTTCTATTGCCTCTTTTTGGCATCTTCTATTGCCTCTTGGCATCTTCTATTGCCTCTTCGCATCTCCTATTGCCTCTTGGCATCTTCTCTTGTCGCTTGGCATCTTCTATTGCCAATTTTGCATCTTCTATTGCCTCTCTTGGCATCTTCAGTTGCCTCTTGGCATCTTCTATTGCCTCTCTTGGCATCTTCAGTTGCCTCTTGGCATCTTCTATTGCCTCTCTTGGCATCTTCAGTTGCCTATTGGCATCTTCTATTGCCTCTCTTGGCATCTTCAGTTGCCTCTTGGCATCTTCTTTTGCCTCTCTTGGCATCTTCTTTTGCCTCTTGGCATCTTCTATTGCCTCTCTTGGCATCTTCAGTTGCCTCTTGGCATCTTCTATTGCCTCTCTTGGCATCTTCAGTTGCCTCTTGGCATCTTCTATTGCCTCTCTTGGCATCTTCTATTGCCTCTCTTGGCATCTTTAGTTGCCTCTTAGTCTTGGCATCTTCTATTGCCTCTCTTTGCATCTTCAGTTGCCTCTCTTGGCATCTTCAGTTGCCTCTCTTGGCATCTTCAGGTGCCTCTTGACATCTGTTGTTTTTGTTTTTCAGGCTGCTTGACAATATGTCATTAATATTTTCATCTTCATTCTCTCTTTCTCTGCTTTAGACCATATTATTCTTTCCTCCTATGCCCTTTCCTTTTATCCTCGTCGCCAATGTAACATCCGAAACGGGCCAACGCCCTTTCGGGTGATATCATTAATTAAAAGACTCTCAGTTATGTGATAGATGTATTCTTCAGATGCTAACAATGTAACTATGGAACAGTAACTAACGTCATAAGCGACGTAACATAATTGACATCACAATTAGATCTATTACCAGGAATCAAACGATAGGCTGATCACAGGATATTACAGATATGAGGAACTTTTGAAACCGTTTTGAATATGGAGCAATATTTTCTCACGGATGTATCTAGGCAGTGATTAGGCAGTTTACATTAAGCCAAAAGTCCAGTTTTTTGTTCACTATCGACCGACTGTTGATAATATTGTATTTAGTACTAAAAAGGTTGTAGACATTTGTTTTCTCCACATCATTTTGTTTCTTTGAATAATCATTACGAAAACACGCCTATACAAATACAATGTAACCTTTATCGCCAAAAAAAAACACGAAAATTTTAAGATGAAAAATTGTGATATTTTTCTCATTTCTGCACAAAATATAATGTGATTTAAAAAAAACAACAAAGGACTGGTGGGTCTATTGCCTCCGAGTGTAGGTAGGAGAAATAGTCTTAAACTGTTTCATTAATCTCTTAAATTCCAGTGTCCAATCAAATAGTGTAGATCTTCACCAGACGCCGGATTCTGCAGAGGGTCTACACTCTTTACCAAGCCGATCCTATGTTTCCAAGATAACCCTCTTTAGTTTTTCACAACACTCTGACCTCACAGCGACTATTTTCATTCTAATAGTTTTCCCGACAAGTCAGTGATATTCACGTGCACTTAAGCATAGAACAGCTTTTCTTCTGAGCACCTTTGGGTCGATTGACAAACAATTCCCAGTGGAATTCTTTTCAATGACTGTTACAAGGCGGTTCTTCTTTGGCGGTTTATTTATGTTATTGTTTGTCACTGATTGTATGTATCGCATTTTGGATAGCCAGCTGGTATTGATTCCTGATCATTGCTTTACTTCTACTTTTTACAAGCACCAAGTTTATAATCATGAGTGTCTTATGCTCAACCTGGCTCTCTTATGCTTGACCATAGAAACACGATATAGATTTAATCGCCATTAAAAAGCGTAAGCTGGCCATTTTGTTTTCTACAAAAGCAAGTAATGACCTCTTATTTATGAATCTGTGCGTCATTCGGTCAGATAAGCATGATACCCAGACATTTAATGGTCTTGTCCAGAAAAGTATTTTTCATCACGGCTTTCTTTCTCTGGTGATTTTAACATATTTTAGAAATCATATATAGACCACCTTTTATTGCAGTAAGCTGCTGGCATTTACTTAGGCAGCAACTGGTGAGATTTTCTCATCTCTGGCTATCGAATGCTTAACCAGACGATCTAATGCTTAACCAGCAAATTTTGGCAGATGAGGAGTTCTTCGCAGAAATTAAAACTCCAAAACCTGTTTAATTTCATCTTAGGTAATTACCGGACCATTGATAAAACAAACACAGCGTAAAAGTCCGTGAAAATCATTCGGTACTATGATTCTGGAGACTGAAAATGTTTCCATAAAATACTATGTCATTATCGAATCAATAGCGCACTGCTTATCAGGTTGGCTAAAAATGGTTCCGTAGAACAAGGTGCGGGTGATTCTGGGGCCGTGGAGATGAAAACAGATCGGCTTTATAGTTGCAAGTTTTGTTATCATTTCTATAGATCTAATGCGTAACCAACCATTTTCGACCTTTTCCGTGGTGATTTCTCGCTAGTGCTGCACTGACAAGCAAAATATCCACAACACATATAACCATATATGTTTATTGTGTGTGCATGTTAATACGCTGAACTTGTAGCAAAGCGCAGTAATAAATAAAAGGCAACAAACACCTCGAAAAACCACTCGTTTTCTAAGGTTTGAGTTCACCTTCAGCAGGAGAAACTAAATTTAGCCAAAATGTGTGAAGTACGGGATTTGGTATTTACTCCAAAGATGCCGATATCAATGGGCTCCTGAATGTAATTCCCCGTTTTTTAAATAACTTCCTCGTAAAAATTATATAACTTATGAAACATAGCAACTGCACAGTTTCTTTACCTTTTTTAGCGATTTAATTCCTAACCGGATGTCGCTCTAATTGCTTCACGTTCTTAACCAATGGTTACGCATTCTATCGTTCCGTAGGCGTGAAGAAATTAAGAATTATTATCATTTTTCCCGGCCTTGGCTTTTAAACCCCTCAATTTCGAAAAAAAATGGTTATTACAAGAAAATTAAACACTGTAGAGAGATAAACCTTCGTACAGTTATCAAATATGCTATTTAGAATAATTTGATTCCCAAATGACTACAATATATATCTTAATTATAACAAGAGACGAAATATAAAATCTTCGGATCGGCATTTTAGGCTCGGCGGCTCGGCCTTGGCTTTTATACCCGACCAGCCTATACCTGTTTTACCTGTCAGTGAACCGTCTCCAGAATCGATTAATGTGCTAAGAATGCCCTATTATTATCAAAATTCGAACAACAAAAATTTAGGGGGAAAAATGAAAACATACATGTAACTCACAAAAACGAATATCCAGCTTCACTTTCCATCTTTTTTATTTTAATTATGAAAGTTTTGAATAATATTTTATCAAGTTCCTCATATATTTTCTTTTATATCATGTTTTTAAAATGCGTAAGTCTATTTGTAAACGCCAGCCATCCTATGTGGTTAAAATGGTCTCTTAATTGTCATTAATAAGCCAAAATATTGAATTAATATATTCTAAATTCGTTATTTGATCAAAAACGTGATAATAGATCATTCTATTTTCAAAACATTGTCTTCATTTTATCAGCGTGTGTATAATTTCAACATAATAATGTGTCGATGAGTTGCCTTCAAAAAGTGTCGATGAGTTGTCTTCAATTGTGTCGACGAATTGTCTCCAAAAACCGTGTTGATGAATTGTCTTGTTCCCGCCTGGTGTATTCTCGGTAGGTATAATATACGAAATCAACTTGATTTCGCGAAATCAGCCTGATTTAGCGAAATCAACTTATAAAATCAACATTTTTAAAAACAGACAAAATATTATTATTCCATATTATCTAGAATGTTAGGGCTATTACACATTTATGAGCTAAGTTCCATGACAAAATTGGAATATTTAGTATGTTTTTTTTGATAGGAAATTCTATTCTGCCACTTGATTTGGCTGACAATCGCATGTGCGAAATCAACTCATTTTAGTGAAATTAATGTATAAAATACTTTTTTCCCAAAACTGAATAAAATATATTTGTGCATATTATTAAGAATGTTGTTAAACATTTATGAGCCAAGTTTCATGATGAAATTTGAATATTTAGTATGTTTTGATAGGAAATTCTATTCTGCCACTTGATTTCGCTGGCAATCGCATGTGCGAAATCAACTCATTTTAGCGAAATCAATGTATAATAAAATATTTTCCCGTAAACCGACTAAAACGTTTTTATACATGTGTGTTAAGAATGTTGTTGTACATTTAAGAGCCACGTTTCATGAGAAAATATTGATGTTGATGTTCAGGGGAAAATCTATTCCGCGACTTGATTTCACTGAAGCAGAAATTCACACCCTTATTAGCGAAATCAACGTTGTAAAATAAATATTTTCCAAAACTATCATAAAGCATAACCTTATCAATTATTATAATGCTGTTATATATTTAAGAGCCCAGTGTCATGAGAAAATAATGACAGTTAGATATATTCTGTTTATAAGGGGTTCCACTTTTGACTGGAGAATAGGCTAATCTATCCTCGAAATCAATTTTCATTTCCGAAATCAAGTCATTGGGTATCCCTGAAACTGGTAGGAATCGATGAATATTTTCCAAAACCTCGGACTAAATATATATGTACATTCAGTCCGAGCCAAAACATAGATTTTAGGAACCCACATGGTGATTATAACGAGTATACATACCCACAATCTATATATGAAGCAGAATTAGCCATCGGGGCTTGAAGAAGTAAACTGGGCGGCATGATGCTTCCATGCAGAGCTGAAACCGAACGCACATAAATAACGGTATACTGCTTAGAGGTTTTAAGCCTAGCAAAAGTGCGACCTGGACAGTCCACGCATATAAACCCTATTGGAATCATTGTGCGGCTGGGCATATGAACCCTACTGGAATCATTGTGCGGCAGGGCTTGAGATGTCAATTCATCTCAATATCCGGAAAAAGTCCCACAAAAGCAACGTCTCCAAATTGACCCATATAGTGTTGACGGGGACGTTAAATCCCCAAACTTTCAAAAGAAACAAACAAGAAGCAGAGTTGCAGCTGGTGTTGTGCCGTGTGGCGGCCGTAAAACGTCTCCCCGTACATCAACCATAGTGCAGTTTATATTTTACTTTTGGTCCTTTGAGATCAGCGTGAATATTCTGAGAAATCAGAAATAAATTATTGGTTTAGACTCATATTCTAGACAGGTTTTTAATTATTTGGACCCCAGTTTGATTTATATCAGTCTTTGTATCGACTGCCTATTCGAAATTCGCAAAATTGCAGTATGTTTCCTCTGGCTTTCTTTGCCGGAACATTACAGGGTCACTGATGAGGCTTTACTTGTGTCTTTTAATTTTGGATGGCCATATGGCCATTTTGTGGGAATGTAACTGTCCTTATGGCCTTCCTTTGTTTAGGTTTCCATTATGGTCTGGTCGCTTAATGTTTGTATTTCTTTCCCTTTGGTGTCTTTTATGGGTGGAGTAAGTTAATTGTATCAATTCCTGATCTTTGTTTTACTTCTACTTTATTAGCCTAAACTACGTAGTATGACCCATCTACTTTCTTATGAATGTTTTCATTGCTCTTAAAGGGACTCTTTTTTATTTTTATTTGCCTTCACTGCAGCTGGTGTTGTGCCGGGTGGCGGCCGTAAAACGTCTTCCCGTACATCAACCATAGTGCAGTTTATATTTTACTTTTGGTCCTTTGAGATCAGCGTGAGTATTCTGAGAAATCAGAAATAAATTATTGGTTTAGAATCATATTCTAGACAGGTTTTAATTATTTGGACCCCATTTTGATTTATATCAGTCTTTGTATCGACTACCTATTCGAAATTCGCAAAATTGCAGTATGTTTCCTCTGGCTTTCTTTGCCGGATCATTACAGGGTCACTGATGAGGCTTTATTAGCCGAAACTACGTAGTATGACCCATCTACTTTCTTATGAATGTTTTCATTGCTCTTAAAGGAACTCATTTTTTATTTTTCTTTGCCTTCACTGCAGCTGGTGTTGTGCCGTGTGGCGGCCGTAAAACGTCTTCCCGTACATCAACCATAGTGCAGTTTATATTTTACTTTTGGTCCTTTGAGATCAGCGTGAGTATTCTGAGAAATCAGAAATAAATTATTGGTTTAGAATCATATTCTAGACAGGTTTTTAATTATTTGGACCCCAGTTTGATTTATATCAGTGTGTGTATCGACTGCCTATTCGAAATTCGCAAAATTGCAGTATGTTTCCTCTGGCTTTCTTTGTCGGAACATTACAGGGTCACTGATGAGGCTTTATTAGCCGAAACTACGTAGTATGACCCATCTACTTTCTTATGAATGTTTTCATTGCTCTTAAAGGAACTCTTGTTTGATTTTTATTAAAGGAAAATATCATAAGAAAGACAGGGCGTTACATCACCAAAACACGCCTTTATAATTTTGATCCCCTCAAACCCCATTTGTATACAGAAAAACTTGGGCTTACAGGGCTTTAAACTCTTTTTCTAGTTTTTGCTCAAAGCGTAGATTTTGGCTCGTTAGAACGGCCTCACTGGTGCAGTCCTAAGGAGTATCCATTATCTATGTTTAGAGCATAAATATGAATGTTTTATGCCAGAAAATTTTCAGTTTAAGGTGCCAAATGTTCAATATAATTGAATCGGCGTATTTCTGTAATGTTTATCATGGCTGCGTTATCAAACTGTTTTTTTTATTATTATTTTAGTTATTATTATTATTTATTATTATTATTATTATTATTATTATTATTATTATTATTATTTCTGTCAATTAGAAAACATGCATTAAATAAGTACTTAGACTGACGGGTGTATCGACGGACAAACAGACGAACTGATTGACTGTCGAATGGACGGACGGCTAGATAGATAGATGGACCGATAGACAGGAGTGAATTAACAGTGTGTTTGTTATTCACACAAGCACAGGTAAGTGTGAAAGTCAGTAGACCGCAGATTGATTAAATTGCTTGGCCAGTGTTCGTTGATCTCTTTACCTGCTGTGTGAGGTGCAGAAAGATGTCTTTAAAATTAAATTATGATTGCCTTAATAGCAAAATGAAGGAATGATAATCCCAATTATTTTGTAAATATTTATATTTTCTCAGGAAATTTGGATCCAAAATGTTTATCAACTTCTTAACAATATGCACTTTTATTCAGTTTTGGGAAATATTTATTTTGTACATTGATTTCGCTAAAATTAGTTGATTTCGCACATGTGATTTCCAGCGAAATCAAATGGCAGAGTAGATTTTCCTAATAAATATTTATATTTTCTCATGAAATTTGGACCTAAAATGTTTATCAACTTTCTTAACAATATGCATTTTTATTCAGTTTTTGGAAATATTTATCTTATACATTGATTTCGCTAAAATTAGTTGATTTCGCACATGTGCTTTTCAGCGAAGTCAAGTGTCAGAATAGATTTTTCTAATAAATATTTATATTTTCTCATGAAATTTGGACCTAAAATGTTTATCAACTTTCTTAACAATATGCATTTTTATTCAGTTTTTGGAAATATTTATTTTATACATTGATTTCGCTAAAATGAGTTGATTTCGCACATGTGATTTCCAGCGAAACCAACTGGCAGAATAGATTTTCTTATCAAATACATTCTAAATATTCAAATTTTCTCATAAAACTTGGCTCATAAATGTAAAATAACATTCTAGATAATATGAATTAACAATTTTTGGTCTGTTTTTAAAAATGTTGATTTTATAAGTTGATTTCGCTAAATCAGGCCGATTTCGCGAAATCAACGGGTCCCACTAAATACTGCAAAGACATCAAAAGACACCAAAAGTCACCAAAAGCCATCAAAAGACACCAAAAGTCATCAAAAGACGCCAAAAGTACACAAAAGTCATCAAAAGACACCAAAAGATACCCAAAAGACATCAAAAGACATGAACAAAGCAAGAAAGAAAACTTTAAACCTGATGCTGTTTGAGAAGTAGGAAAACTGTTCGGATTTTTCAGATTGGCAGTTTAATGGTTGGTTATTTATAGGTGTGGCTTATCCTTATGGTAGGCGGGGCAAAATTACATGTCACACCCAATGGCTGTAAGCCTCAGATCTGGTTGTTAATTTGTTTTCCCTCCTGTTTTGTGGGTCAATTTCTGCATTCTGCTGAAAAATATGGTATTATAAGAGAAAAATATGGTATTTTCCTTTTTTTTCTTAAAACAGAGTTTGTGGATACCACATCATTAAGTATCAATACTCCGTGTCTTTAAACAGAAAAATCATGTGTACTTAAAGGAGAGTTTAAGGGGGTTGGAATGACATAGGCATGTTTTTGTAATGTTAATGTATTGATTCTAAACTCAGTCGAACACATACTGAGTCTTGATTGATAGGTGGATAGATCTACACAACATACATTTTATATCTATCTATCTATCTATCTATCTATCTATCTATCTATCTATCTATCTATCTATCTATCTATCTATCTATCTATCTATCTATCTATCTATCTATCTATCTATCTATCTATCTATCTATCTTCTTATACTGAGTCGGTCATATTTGTTCGTTGTAGCCCAGTTTTATAATTCAGATTGTAAAATAAATAATGAGAAGAAGCAATTAAATTTTGTTAAATCTTATTTAAAGTCCTTTCAGGGAAATTGCTAAAAATTATCTGTTTATTACCTGTAAAAAGGCTATTAAGGTGTCTATTCAGGGTGATTAAATGCATTATCTATCATGGTCAGACAGGTAAATGGTCAGAGTTTTACACCCCAGTTGGTCCAAGTTAGCCTTCCTTTGACTGGTCAAAGTCTAGCTATCTATCTATCTTATGATACTGCGTCGGTCACATTTGACCATTACCGCAGGTGTACATTACATACACTCCAGGTTTGCAGGATGAAAGCCTACACAGTAATCATGTAATTACGGTAGGGATCTTTAACCTGCACAGGGGATGGTTCTGCCTGCAAAGGGGGCCTCCAGTTAACGTCCCGATCCGAAGGACGGTGCACTTTATGGCATTCATTCCTGCAAATGATGCCAATGGAGCGTGTTCGGACACCGAAATTCCATCGCCGCTGCCGGGGATCGAACCCGGGACTTCTAGCATCAGAGGCAAGTGCACTAACCACTGATTTACCACGCTCAGAGTGGTCAGAGTGATTTGGTCAAAGTATTACACCTACCTTATATAACGTTCTATTCATCGCCTTGGGTTATGGGTTCGATTCCCCTTGGGATAACCGTGGGGACTTTTGATGTCTTGGAATGACTTGTGGTGGCTTTTGATGACTTTTGGTGTCTTTTGAAGTCTTTGCAGTATTTAGTATGACCGAAATCAACTTCATTTCGCATATTATACCAACCCGTGTATTCTTTTTCGGCATTCCGTCTTACTACTATATGCAAGCCTCTACAAAATGTCTAAAAATTGTTTAAGCACTTCAGAGGAAAAATCTCTTTCTCAGAAACTCAAAAGGGCTTTGAATAGCGGAGATGTAACTGCTTTAAGAAGATTAGTAAAAGGCGGAGTTGATGTCAATTTCAAATTTTGGGTAACAACCACGTAGGAGGCTAGGAACGTTTCGCCCCAAAACGTTTCGTACAAATACTAGATTTATCTATCTTCTTATACTGAGTCGGTCACATTTGGCCATTACCTCATTTGGATTGGTGGTTAAATTTAGAATTTAACTTAAAGAAAAAAGGCATTCATTAGATGAGTCCTTAAAACTATTTACAATCTGAATAACAGATTGATAGCTTAGTCAGACTTGCCTACACTTACCAATTGATCGTAGGCTTTAAGACAGGACTGGACTATTTAAGGGAGCACAGGAAAACCTGAGTCATTCTTTGTCTGATCTCTGAAGGGTTAACATCAAATTCTATTTATCTGATTGGCTGTAAATGGAGACCTACTGTGACATCACAATGATTGACATTTTAATAATAAGTGATTGACAGCTCTGCTCTGTTTGAAGCTAACCTTGTTATCTCAATTATGTAACAGCAGGCACACTCCATAATTGGTTTCAATAGACAAGCAAAACAATGTAGTCATGATTAATGTATTTATTTTTTTAATTTTTAACTTACAAAGAAAAAAATGGAAACATATTTCATAAAGGTTAATTATATAGCATAGTTAGTTCTAATATACCAAAAAAAAAATAAAGCTTCAGATTTGTTGAAAAATTATTAGATGACACTGTAGAAAAAAACTTCTTCTGATAAATAAATAAATAATGAAAGAATTGTTTTTAAATTTGATATAATAGAAAGATTTTTCCAGTCTTCTTGTTTTTTTCTTATAGAAAAATAAAAATAAAAAGTAAAATGAATTATACACAGGCAGTCTTAGTAAAATAAATTAAATAAAATTGACACAGCTAAACAAATGACGGAATGGCTGATGTCCAGGCTTATCTCATTCTAATCTCAGTTTAGATTTTTTTAATTAAAATATAGATTTTGGGTGCTCATTAGTATGTTCTTAATCAGGCAGTTCTAATGAGCAACAACAATATACTATAAAGTGAGAGTATACACAATATACTATAGCAGACATGTTAAGTTTTGAAAATAAAAATGAGGGAGACAGCACATTCGAGGAGGATTGGCAAGCGCCAAAGGCACGAAGCCTTGGGGGCAAGCTCCCAGGATAGGCCAGAAAATGGTGCATTCTGAGAGATTTTTGAACATTATTTTGTTTAATCTTTACACTCCTGTTCATGGATAAATTTATTTATGGATAAATTTCTAATAAATATTTTTAAAATCATTTCCTTGGGAAGATGCCTTCATACTAACACAAAGCCATACCAGTGCCTCCCCATCCCAACCAAACCACACCCCAGGTGTATAATGCTACAGTACAAGAGCATATCTTATCATTTATGCCCAGATAGATAGATAGATACACCCGGACCTTGTTATAGCACGATTCGTTACAGCACGAATTCGGATACAGCACGGTTTTGCTTTGTACCCCAAATTTCCCCTAGCCAACATTTATAAATATAATCCAAGGTTTCTATCAAGTTTCAAGCACAACAACTTTATTCCCCTCCGATTTTTAAGTGCGGAAATACGGTAGTTCTCACGGTCAATAACGGTACTTTTTCAAGTTCAAGTTAATTGCAGATATGTCATAACAGCTTATCTAATTAGCAATTAAAGATACTGATAGTTATATAAACTTGACACGCATGATTAACACAAGACAGCTTATCTAATTAGCAATTAAAGATACTGATAGTTTTATAAACTTGACACGCATGATTAACACAAGCTGCAGCCGATATATTCAAAAGATCAAAATTGTCATATAAAGAATAAAGAATGCAGATTAGTTTATAATTTAATGATCTTTCAAACGCAGTGAGACATGACTGCACTTTTAATTTTGGACTAGTCCATGTTTTAGGTAAGGCGCCTTCAGTTGAGATTTTACATTTGGAAATATAGCTTTACTGAGATTCATACTGCATCAAACTAACCACGTGGCCACGATTTCTACAAAATGGCATTGTAAAAAAACATAATTTATAATTTTAAACTCCTGTGAAAAAAGAAATCCGAAACCTGCTTCCCCTAAAACATGAGATAGTCTTGCCACGCTTGAACGTTGAAATCTCAAAGGTCGTTGATAAACTATACAAGACGAGGACCCCTCCATCCATAACTTTCACATCCGATCAACAGGCAAGTTCAAGGGGAACATCAAAGAGGTCCGCCACCAAAATCACCATGAAATCTACCGTCCACAAACCGCTGCTACCGCTTTTCTGCACGCGATCGATGACGTCATCAGACCCCAGCAACCCCTCACGTGTTGAGTGTCATTGTTTTATATTAATGGGCCGTATTTCTTTATTTCCATTTGCAGCCGGTAAAAAAAATCTCGATAGCTAAACGGTTGAGGGTAGAGCTGGATAGAAAACGGCGCCTTGCACAATTCGCGACTTATCCCCGGAAGCTTTGTGTCAACCACCAACAACAGCATGCAGATGTGTTTACATACATTAAAGCGTTCGTATTTTCCCGCCAAGCATCTGCTATTTTGGCCCCAAAACATAACCATGCACGAGACAGAAGAATATGCATACATCTACCGTTAGATGTAGCTAAACATCTTAGGTGCGATTACATCATTTTCACATTGACTGTGGATTAAATTTTATGATTGAGGGATAAATGCAAATTAGAGACATAACTTAATCTTGTTTTCACACCTTTGCGGAAGATTGTAGGTTTATCATGAGCACCTGGGACTTTTGTTTGCAGTGTAATAGTAGAATAGATTGATCCGTGACAAATACGGTCAGCGTTTTTAACACGATTCGGTTAACTTATTCAGTCCGATGGTTGAAGGAAATTAACCGGTATGATTTACATCCATTTTTGCAACACTTCAAGAAACAACTTTTCATTTGTAAATGCCCATCTGCAGGTGTGGAACCGCGAATACTGATTATTACAATCAGTTTTACTCACAGATTAACTCGGAATTTTCCACTGGATTTCACACACGAAAATACAGGCACAGCTTTTCAAAAGTTTTCCCCAAAACAGTATTTTCATTTTTCCGTGAGTTTTATACTGAATTTCGTGAGGCGTGAGAAAAGCTATTTTTTCGGGAGTCTCCCGCTATTTTCGGGAGGCTTAACATGTCTGCTATAGAGTGTTGGTTTGTTTGATTTGATGTTTAATGTCCCCGTCAACACTGTAAAGGTCATTTTGGAGACGTTGCTTCCAATTTTGTGGGACTTTTACCCGACACTGAGATGAACATCTCAAGCCCTGTCGCCCAATGAAATCAATAGGGTTTATAAGCATGGATGGGCCGACTCGCACCGCTTTGCTGGGCAGGCTTAGATCCTCAAAGCTGTTTACCAGTACTCGTGTGCGGGTCGGTTTAAGCTCTGCGTGGAAGCACCATGCAACCCATATATTTCTTCAAGCCCCGATAGGCAGGGGCTGATAGAGTGTTGGTACCAGGTCTATTTCTAATGAGTACTAGGACTAGCATTTTACATATTCAAAATGTTCAATGAGGCGGTTCTAATGATTTTTGGGATATGTGTTAGAACTGTGTTATATCCCAAAATCTTTTTACAGTGAATCATGTTACAGAGAGGTTATTGTGTACAGAGAAAAATATGAAAACACACAGTATATTTCTTCCAAACTTAAATTGACAGTCAGATAAAATCGTTTTTTGATTTCAGTCGAGTTTGCTATTATATTTTCTACTACACAAAACTAGATTTTTTTTTTCTTTTTAAATGTTAATAAATAAATAAATCTTTGTTTATGAAGCATAATTTATGTCCAATTTTTTAAGGTATTTGTTTGATAAATATATGGACAGCAGCTGATTATTACAGTCAATTATATCCTATAATCCTTATCAGTTTTATGGCCCCTATAAGTAGCCAGCCCACCAAGACCAAGCCACACCTACTTTTATCTGCTGGTTACCTGTACATGGTTTAGCTGGGAACCAGACCCCCCGGCATGAAAATCCTGTCTTTAATCGTAGGCACAGGGAAGGGAAAAATGGGAAAGAAGGTACAAGTGCTCAGACAAAGTGAACGTATTGCAGGATATAATTGGGGAAGTGGGAAAAAGGATCTGTCATGGAGATAGGGACAGAAGGACTTTCTCTGCAGTAAATCAGGTGCTGTGTGGACATTCAATCTTAAATGATCACCAGGCAAACGGTCCATAGAAATACCAAAACGCACCAAAACACCAAAACGCACCTGTATTTACCAAAACGCACTGCCAATATTGGATTCATCTGTGAAGGTAGTGTGAATTGGAGGATTAGACACTTAGAAACAAATATATATAATACATACTTAGGATATAAATAAATATAGGCGTTTATACATTGCGCTAAACGGAACACAATTCGGCCTAAACAATGATACATGTGCATTGTAGATACATTATCCCAGCTAGCACAAAATAGCGGGCCAACTTCGGGTAGACAGCGATACGACACTTTCGGCCCGACGTTGGCTCGACATGCTTTGCTGGTTGGGATATCTACAGCCCATAAGGAGCATCTGAGTATTAAAGTTCAAGATAAAAGGTAAGCTTTCCAAATGCACATCAAATTCCAATATTGGCAGTGCGTTTTGGTAAATACAGATGCAATTTCACTGACATCTTTACACCATTCAAGTAAGAGAATGCAACTTGACAAAACAATTACCAAAACGCACTAGAAATATCAGTTTATGTGCATTATACAAAGATACATTATCTACAACCCAAAATGAACATCTGAGTATCAAAGTTCAAAATAAAAGGTTCACATTATTGAAAGAAACCAATAACCCTCTAATATATAATGGCCATTTACGAATAAAAATGAGCCGGGGCACAGCATTTCTTGCCATTTACATGTGCGCCCACCGAAAACCCAGAAAAGCCTGCGCATGTGCACAGTCTGATCAGTCTTTGTTGTGCACGCTAAGCTTGGGTAGGTAAGGGCCAAATCCTCCTTCATGCAGAAGTCTCTGGTCAGACGTATACTCTATAGATGCGCAGGACGCACTTGTAAATTGTAGGAAATGCTGTGCCCTGGTTCAAATGTTAGCATGTATTTCAAGTTATAATATATTATAATTATATATATATTTCTAATCCTCTTTTGAAAAAATGCTGAATTTCCTTCTAGCATACATAGAAAAATCCAATATCGACAGTGTGTTTTGTAAGCGTTTTGGTAGGAACTGCTGTGCCCTGGCTCAAATGTTAATACTGTATCAATTAATCTATCTATATATTTATATATATTTATGTATTATATATAGATATATATATTTGTTTCTAGGTGTCTAATCCTCTTAACAAATGTTGAATTCACCCTACCCTACATAGAAAAATCCAATATTGGCAGTGCGTTTTGGTAAATACAGGTGCGTTTTGGTGTTTTGGTGCATTTTGGTATTTCTATGGACCCCCAGGCAAAAGTTAACAAAGATCAGTCAAGTTTGTGCGAGACATGCAACATGAAAGAGAATGTGGATCATTTTCTTTTTCACTGTCAGAGATTTAAATCAAAAGGGATACTTTAGAGTATAATGTAGAAGAGATTCTGGCCAGGGAGGAGGTGAAATTGGTAACAGACATTAACTTGAAAGTGTTGACAGGCATGAGTGAAGACATTAGTAAGCAAGGAAGGAAGGAACTGACAGATGCACTGATGGAATACATCAGGAGCACTAAAAGATTTTGAAGGTCATTGTATTAAGAGCATCATGTGTTTTTCACATAGGGAAATGCACAAGTGACTTACTTAAGTACCATGAGTTTATAGGCAGCGAAAAAAGGTAACTGGTCAACTCGTACCTAAGTCAACTCGTACCTGAGTCAACTCGTACCTGTTTTTGATCAACTCGTACCCGTTCTTTGGTCAACTCGTACCCTCTAGTCAACTCGTACCTATTTTGGTCAACTCGTACCCCAGGGGTAGGTGGGGTACTCTATTTTTTTGCCGAACAATAGTTGAAATGGGTTATAACTTGCCCCCGAGACATGTCTTGAGTTCACCGGAGGCCAGAAAGAAGTACTTTGGGTCCTTTTATTATAACATGGTTTTCACAGCGCGGGGATTTGCGATCGCGCGCCATCAACCTGCTCTAGTTATTATTATTTTTTTTCTCATTATTATTATTATTATTATTATTTTATTAGTATTATTCACTTTAAACCCATTCCGTCCCTGAAACCCACAAAGGGGTACCTTGTCAAACACTGCAGGCCAAGATCCGACGCCGCAGAACGCGGGGATATGCGATGGCGCGCCATCAACCTGCTCTAGTTATTATTATTATTATTATTATTATTATTTTATTATTATTCACTTTTAACCCAATCAGTATCAGAAACCCACAAAGGGATGCCTTGTCAAACACTGCAGGAACAGATCAGACGCTGCAGAACACGGCGTCGTATGATCAGGGCATACGCTGTTTGAAAAAGTTTAACCACTTCCCGAATAAATTTCGAAGAAAACACAACCTGACACCCCTAAATTTCGAAATATATAAGATGGCAAATTCCATTTGGGTAGTCAAACACTGAATGCCCAGATCAGACGCCGCAGAACGCAGCGTCGTCTGATCAGGGCGGACGCTGTTTGAAAAAGTATAGCCACTTCCCGAATAAATTTTGAAGAAAACACAACCTGACAGCCCTAAATTTCGAAATATATAAGTTGGAAGATTCCATTTGGGTTAATTTAATTAACACTTTAGTTAATCGTGTACCGATTAATGTGGGTGTAAAAAACGAGTATCGGTAGTAGTTTAATCTAATCATCCTTCATTAAAGACTGTTTTAAATTGCTTTAATTTTGCCGGCGAGCGGCTGTTTTTGTTCTGACAAAACTTAAAACTAAATCCCAGTTTTACTATTTATATATTAAAGTGGGTTTTAAGAGGGACAAATTCATATAGGCTTGCATCCGTGATGATTGTTTTTATTTAAGAGTTTGTTAGTTAAACGGTAAAACAAATGTTTATAATTTAAGCAATAAAATTATATAAATAACTGAATTTATTTTTATTGTGCTACCTGTACATCCCGCTGTGTTTATACTCGCCGACATGTAACCGGTTTTGTCCGTGCAATGGGCACACCCCTAAACCTCACTTTATATAGAGAAACTCGGGTTTACGGGGGTATACATTATCTTTCTTTATTTATGCTCCAATACATAGGTTGAGGGTACTCGTTAGAGTCGTTCCAACTAAAGATCACAGCCTATGTTTGAAGTATAAATAAGAAAAAAACACAAAAAAACACGGATTTTCGCAAGAAAAATTGCCATTTTGGAGATGTGAAAAACGCACTATATTGCACGGGTGGGTTATCGTAAAGTAACAGTAATAAGGAATATGCAACATTTATGTTAGCCAACATTTATGTTTTGAGCATATATGAGAACAAATTATAATTGTATAACTACATTTTATTTGCAACTGAGCATGAAATGTAAGTTCTACAATTATATTTTTCTCGTTATTTTCATTTACATATTTACATATGAAGTTCGTCTTATGTTGAGCATGGTGTTATGTACCAATCACATCCCTCTGGAGCATAGATTGTTGGCACTCGTTAGAGCTGCCCCACAGGGATAGTTCTAACGAGCACCCATAAATTATGTCTGGCTAAAGGGATATGGGGGTCATACACATGAAAGGCGCCATTTTGGCGCACATGCGTAATGGCGTCATGCACACACTATATATCGTCTTCATCGTCGGGAAAAGGATCAGGAGTCTGCATAGACCATAAAGTTGACCTGTATATATGTGTACTTAAGCCAAACCTACCCCAAAACAAATTTTATTTTTACTAAGGTACGAGTTGACTTAGGTACGAGTTGACTAAAGTACGAGTTGACCAAATTCGGGTACGAGTTGACTAAGGTACGAGTTGACTTAGGTACGAGTTGACCAGAAACCCGAAAAAATGCCTAATAGATATACAACAACAACAAGCTTAATATTTTCGTGTCCAAATTATGACCCCAGCCGAATTCCATACAATTTTTGGTGTTTATGAAAAACATCGGTAAATCAATCAGCGAGTTCAGTTTGGTTCTGGTAAGCGTGCATTTATCTATCTATCTCTATCGTAGGGAAAAGAGAAAAACTGAATCGACTGATTCAGTGCAGTGAAAAAATAGCAACAAAAGAAGAAAAAAAAAACGCAAGGCAATGGGCTCAGAAATTCGGAGCAGAATATTCTCCGCTTTTCTGTGTGCAAATCTGACTTTTCTGTCAGTCAATTAAAAAAACAAAAAAAAACATAGGTTGACCTCGTATTGGATACTAAAACCCTTACCAATAAAATTTGAATCTTACAATTTTTTTTATTGGATCTTACAATTTTCTGTCTCAAGGGGTAGGCAAGTCTGCTAAGTGGTTGGTGCACTTGCCTCAGATGCTGGGGACTGAGGTGGTAAAGGTCCGAGTTTGTCAGGGCCCAAGTTTATCAGGAGCCAAGATATCCTGTTACCATTAGGATGCAGGGCAAGAAAATGGAGTTCAGCCTGAAAAATGCAATATTATGCAGACAACTAGGAGAACCAATAAGATTGAGGCTTCTTTCATCTTAGAGGGAACAGTTCTCAACAACATGAACAATGTGAATTCTTTTAACCCTTATCTTGCTGAATATTCATTTAAGCCACACCCATTTCTGTCTATCAACCAATCAAATTACTTGCTGTAATTTATTGCTACACATTCATAAACTGAATGCCAAACAGTGTAGATCCAGATCAGATGGCTTCTTCAGAGATAGGGGTTGTCGTGAACAGCAAGATAAGGGTTAAATACCTTGGTGCGGCAAACACATGAGATGTAATCCACATATTAACAACATGAACTAAGGCAAATAGAACAATGGTTTTCTGAGGCTTACATTACAGCATCCTTTGCAAGCTTTTACAATGCCGCATATATATTATTTCCATCATTGTAGTGTAAAGCATTTAGATCAAGACATTACGAAAACACGCCTATACAAATACATTGCCACCTTTATTGCCGAAAATATGAAAATTTTATGATGAAAAATTGTGATATAGAGCAGAAATAAGAAAAATATCACAATTTTTCATCATAAAATTAGGCGGTTCTAATGAGTACCCACAATCTATATTTTAGAGCAGAAATAAGAAAAATAAGGTATACCCCCGGAACCCCAGTTTTACTATATAAAAGTGGGGTTCAAGGGGGTCACAATTATATAGGCGTGTTTTCGTGATGGGTACTCATTAGAACCCTCACTGAAGCAGTTCTAATGAGTACTGAAGCTAGGTTTGAGGCAGTATTAACCATTTTAGTAACATATGGAATCTTCCTCCTTATATATGGCAGGAGTCCATTTCAAAATTTAGGGTTGTCAGCTTGTGTTTTCTTAAAATTTTATTTGGAAAATAGCTGAACTTATTGCAAATAGTGTTGGCCCTGATCAGACGCCATGTTCTGCAACGTCTGACCTGGGTGTGTACTGTTTGTCAAGGTACCCCTTTAGGGGTTTCTGGTACTGAATGGGTTAACCTATTGCATGCGGGAAACACCAAAAGGGGTACCTTGGCAAACAGTACAGGCCCCAAATCAGGTGCCTCAGAATGTGCAGTCTGATCAGGGACTGTGCTATTTGCTAACAGAATTTTCCTTTAAAAATGGAATAAAAATGAAAGAGACAAAATTAATGGAGTTGTTCAATATATATCAATGAAAGAGTCCACTTGTATACAATGGGTTAAGTTAATTATTACAAATTTTCATTAGAATAAACGTCTGTTTAGAGCCATATAAGAAATCTCGCCACATACGAGATACGCCTCTACAAATGCATTATAAACTTTACTGTAAAAAAAAAACGAAATTTTTAAGATGAAAAATCGTGATCTTTTTCTTATTTCTGCTCAAAACATAGATTGTGGGTACTCATTAGAACTGCCTCATCGAGGCAATTCTTACGAGGACCAACCGTCTATAATTTAGAGCAGAAATAAGAAAAATAAGTATTAACCCTGTAAACCCCAGTTTTTCTATATATAAAAGTGGGGATCTGGGAGGTCAAAATTATAAAGGCGTGTTTTGTGATGATAACTTAGGTGTTGAGCCCCTCCAAGCGAATTTGTGTCTTCGAGCATTCCGTCATGACAAATTTTAACTGCGCATGCCTAGCCATTCAGAGGGGCCAGGGATATGGCTTTCTGTCTGAAGGTTCCTCGTGATTCACTGCTTGTATGAGCTAGCAGCGAAGGTTCTGGCGAGACTGCGTGGATGCGCAGGCTCACCTGAACCTTCGCTGCTCGCAGGGGCGATAAGTACCAAAATCGCTTGACGGGGCCCTGTTAGTGTTATCCTCATGAGTGAGATTTTATGATAACCCACCTATGCAGGGATACAGACTTAGCATTTTGCTTAAGGTGCCCAGACTGCCATAAATACAAATTTTGCATTAAGTTAATAGGCATTTTTATTCAAAACTTAGGTGCCCAGGCCAAAATTAAGGCTTCTTGGGCGACTGGACACCTGTTAAGCTGTATCCCTGCTATGTGAAACAATGCATACTTTCATATCTCCAAAATGGTTATTTTTTATGAAAATTTATGACATTTTCAGGGCCTGACAAATCCATGTTTCACCCACTTGCCCGGCATTCAAAGCATCTTGAAAATGGCTCGGAATTGCAATATTCCCTATATATTCTATACATTTTTCTGGGCAAGTGAAATAAAAAATCACTTGCCCAGCCAAAATTTGGACTAGTCCCGGGCAGCTGGGCAATGGATTTGTCAGGCCCTGCATTTTTCTTATTTATACTCCAAACATAGGTTGTGTGTGCTTGTTAGAACCACCTAATTGAGAAAGTTCTAACGAGTTCCCACAGTAGAAATAAGAATAATAATGTATATCCCTGTTAACCCTAGAAAAATTATGTATACCCCTATAAACCCCAGTTTAAAAAGTATAAAGTGGAGTTTAGAGGGCATCACGAAAACATGCCTATATAATTCTGACCCTGTTAAACCCCACCTGTATATAGTAAAACTGAGATTTACAGGGGTAAAGCTTATTTTTCATATTTCTGCTCCAAATTATAGACTATGGGTACTTGTTACAACCACCTCGATGAGGCAGTTCTAACTAGTACCCACAATCTACATTTTGAGCAGAAATAAGAAAAAAACATAATTTTTCATCTTAAAATCTTCAGTTTTTGGGGTAAAATTTACAGTGTATTTGTATCGGCATGTTTTCGTGGGTGGTCATTACAAAGACTGGTTAACATGATGTTTTACTGTATTTTGGAGGCCCGCGACAATCAGGGCTTGGAGAAATAGATCAGGTACTGCCACGCAAATCTGAAACCGACCACAATTGAGTACTGGTAATCCACTTAGAAGGTCAAAGCCTGCTCAGGCGAAGAGGTGCAAGTCGACCTCCGTACAGATAAACGCTATTGGTTTCACTGGGCGGCAGGGCTTGGGATGTCATTTCATCTCAATATCAGGTAAAAGTCCCACAAAATTGGAAGCAGTGTCTCCAAAATGACCTTAATAGTGTGGATGGGGATATAAAACCTCGATTCAAACAAAAGAGCAAAGCTGAAACTGGCCACACATGAGAACTTGTAAACCGCTTAGAAGGTCTAAGCCTGCGCAGGCAAAGTGGTGCGAGTTGGATGTCCCTGCATATAAACCTTACTGATTTGTTTGGAAGGTAGGGCTTGAGATGTCATTTTATCTCAGTGTCGTGTAAAAGCCCCACGGAATTGGAAGCAACTTCTCCGAAATGACCTTAATAGTGTTGAAACCTCAATTCATACAATTCAAACAAATACTTATTTGGGATTTTTCCAAGGGATTTTTGTGTAGTCTGTGTCTTCATTACAATAACACACCCATGTGACATAGTGCATTCTCTCCTATCTCCAAAATGACTGTTTTCTGCAGAAATTTTGTGATATTTGTCTTATTTATACTCGAAACATAGGTTGTTGGTGCTCGTTAGAACCACCTCAATGAGGCGGTTCGAACGAGTACCTACAACCTATGTCTTGGAGCAGAAATAAGTAAAATAATGAATACCCCTGTTTTCTCTATATAATGTGGGGTTTAGAGGGGTCTTCATTTCACAGAGTTGTTAACCTGATGTGTATACTATTGGGCTTGGGTGTTTGGGTATGTAACATACCCAAACACCCAAGCCCAGTAGTATACATACCATATGTTACTAACATAAAGCAGATTGCTCCCAACCTTCACAGTGTTTTGGGTTGTTTGTTTGTTTCAGTATGATAGTACTGTTCTTCATGAAGCAGTCATCATTGGTAACCTCCAGGTTGTAGAACTTCTCATACAGTATAAGGCTAAAGTCAATGCTAGAAATAAGGTAAGGCAACTTTAACATATACACCACAACCTCATTATAACACGGTTCATTATAACACGATTATGGATATATAGTTCAAACAAACTGACCTGAGACTGGTGAACTCTATTAACATAATTTCCGTCTCATGTCAAATTGTTCGAATTATAACACAGTTTCAAGATGGATACCAAAAATGTATAGATTATATAGAAAAATGACCAAAAATGGTCATTTTTCTATACAATTTATACATTTTTGTTTGGATATAACACAGTTATTTAACTAACACAGTTTCTGCTTTGGACCCCATTAAGTTAATAGTGTTATAAAGAGGTTTTGGTGCACATGTATTGCAGCACTATTTTTCAGAGGATTCCTCACATTAACAAGTCTGTGAAATGAAAACCCCCACCCCCCTGAACCCCACTTTATATAGAAAAGGAACTAGGGTTTATGGGGTATACATTTTTCTTACTTCTGGTCCAAAACATAGGTTGTAGGCTCCCACTCATTGAGGCTTGAAGAAATAGATGGACTGCATGATGCTTTAAGGTAGAGCTGAAACTGACGGCACACGATTACTGGTAAACCGCTTAGAGGATCTGAGTCTGCCCAGGCAGAGCGGTGCGAGTTGGACCATCCATGCTTATTAACCCTATTGACAGATTTTCATGGTCCCAAAGGTGTTCAAGCCATGGAAGTTCGACTGCGGGTTTCTACCCAGATAGACAGACCCCGCCCATCGGGGCTTGACGCAGTAGATGGGCTGCATGATGCTTCCACGCAGAGCTGAAACCAACCACACACATGTACTGGTAACCGCTTAGAGGATCTAAGCCTGCCCAGGCAAAGTGGTACGAGCAGACCGTCCATGCTTATAAACCCTATTGGTTTCATAGGGTGACAGGGCTTGAGATGTCATTTCATCTCGGTGTCAAGTAAAAGTCCCACAAAATTGGAAGCAATGTCTGCAAAGTGACCTTTACAGTGCTGACTGGGACATTAAACCTTAAATCAAACAAACAAACAAATTTACCCAGGGGTAGAGGAAGAAAAGGGCCACATGGACAATTAGTACTAGTTTACTAAATGTGTTACGCTCCATAGATAAAGTTGATTATTATTATCAACAGATGGATGGAGGCATTCACAATATCCCCAAATGTTTTTTTTTAAGCATGGGGATACTGACTAAATATGGTTTAGTTTGCGGGGGGATCTGAATAGTTTCTCAGATATTACCCCTAAGGTGGTGGGGCATGATGGCGCCTGCAAACCCACGGTGGAGCCCAAAGTTGGTGTCACTGAATGCGTTATCACAAAGAAAACAAGAATATATATGGTTTAGTGGTGGGGATCTGAACAGTTTCTCAGATATAAGGCATTAAATGAAGTGGAGGGGTGAGGCCATGACCCCGGCGCACCCCAGAAGACCTCCAGGTTGGTATCACTGAAAGCATCTTATCATAAAGAACAAGAGTATATATGGTTAGGGGTGGGGATCTGAATGGTTTCTCAGATATAAGGCCTTAAATGAAGTGGAGGGGTAAGGCCAGGAGACCTCCAGATTGGTATCACTGAAAGCACCTTATCATAAGGAACAAGAGTATATATGGTTTAGGGGTGGGATCTGAATGGTTTCTGATATATATGTCCTTTTTCGAAGTGGAGAGCTGGGACATGGCCCCAGTACAAACCGGGGGACACCCTGGTGCATCTTATCATAAGGAAGAAAAAATTTATATATAGTTTAGGGGTGGGGATCTGAAAGGTTTCTGAGATATAAAGCCTTTTCTGAAGTGGAGGGAGTGGGGCAAAGTCCTGGCACACCTAAATATAATGCTTGGCTCGCACGCCCAATTCATGTAAGGATGCCATGTACCAAATTTGGCTGCATTCATGCTAGTGGTTAAAGAGGTCTAGAGAGCTTGACAGACAGCAAACAGACATGGACAGACAGAGGCATTCAAAATATCCCCCAATGCTTTTTTAGCTCACCTGTCACATGCTGACAAGGTAAGCTTTTGTGATCACATTTAGTTCTTCGTCCGTGCATGCATCTGCGTGTGCTCGTCCATAAACAACTTCTTGAAACGAAATCTCCTCCTCAACCACTGATTGGATTTTTACCAAAAGTCATAGGAATAATCCTTAGTTTGTCCTCTTTCAAAGTTGTTCAAATAGTTCCAGTCCATTGCACATCTAGATCACAGGAACCCAAAATAGATTTTTATGCCCCTGCCATTTGAAGAATGGTGGAAGAGCATACAGTGTTGCCCCTGTCCATTCATTCTTTTTTCTGTCTATCTGTTTGTCTGACACTAAACACGGTCAATAACTTCCTTATTTCTGGATGGATTTTGTAACTACTTGGCAGAAATGTTAACCATCATGAGAAGATGTACGTCACATAAAATCCAGGTCCATACCTCCAAGGTCAAGGTCGTGCTTAGAGGGCACAGGTCAAAAAAGGATCCAAAACTTGAAGAAGGCCAATTACTTTCTTATTTCTGGCTGGATTTTGAAATCACTTGGCAGAAATGTTAACCATCATGAGACTGTGTTGCATGCAATAAAAACTAGGTCTGTCCATCATGAGACGATCTGTCTCTCACAAAACCCAGGTCTATGGCTCCAAGTTAGAGGTCCAAGGTTAAAATACTGGTCCGAAACTTAAACCCTGTCAATCTGGATGGATTTTGGCAGAAATGTTAAACATTGTGGGATGATGTGTCATGCACAAGACCCCGGCTGGTACCTCCAAGGTCAAGGTCATACTTGGAGGTCAAAGGTAAAGAACAATGTCTTTTTCTTGTGTCCGCTATATCAATCAGGTTAACAAACATGTCTTGCCTTTCTTCACAGTTTCTTTTTTTCTAAACATTGCTAATTATTTCTGGTCCACAGGTGAGCAAACAGGGCCATCTTGCTTAAAAACAAGGTGATAAAAACAACAAACAAGAATTCCGCTGAAGGCAATGTCGCACCTGTGGAGGCTGAAAGTCACAGAGTTTTGAAATTTAGATCAAGGTCAAACATGGATGCTTGCATTAAAGTAACCAATCCTAGAAGCACGCATTAGATCACAAAGTCAATTAACCATGAAATGTAACTCAATGTCAAATATGGATAATTGCATTGTATTTGCCAACACTAGATACAATCTTATACCAAAGATCATTAATGCTCTGTGGTTGCACGTGATGTTTATGAAAGTTCGATGAAATCTAAGGGACACATTTGTGGCATATAAATTAATTTCTGCTAGGACTTTAGTGAAACTTTTAAATGTGATATTAGTTGGAATCTTATATAAAAGGATGGTGTAACAAGACTGGTAAAAAGACTTTGATTTATTGCATTTTATGAGTTTTCTAAAATTTCAATAACAATTTCTATAACAATAACAATAGAGAACAAAAGAATACACGTCATCTTGTATACGTCCAACTAACAAGTGCCCTGAGGTCTTTCTTTACTCGTCTTTGCAGTGAGTAAAATTAAGTACGCCTCATGGCCTGAATTTCGTCACGCATGATAAGAGACGTTGACTGCAATAGGCGATAATGCTTAAATGTAACTGTGAATTATGTAGAAGTCATTAATATGGACGAGATTTACTCAGATAACCGAACCGAACCGAAAGAAATAAAGATAGGACTTGATAACTACGAAAGTCATTAATATGAACGAGATCCACTCAGCCAACCGAACCGAACCAAACTGAATAAAATATAGGACTTGATAACTACGAGTACATACGAGTACATATAAATTGTCAAAACTGTATTCACTATGACTAAGGGGAATAGAAAACAACGGTCGCCTAAGCAGACAGCCCAAAACAATCAAAACAGCAGTGTAAATAGTTCAGGTATGAACTTTACCAACACTTCACCATCACCTTTACCTTCGGTATCTCAGACAAATGGAAGTTTTGATATGGCCCCGCCGCCACAACCCCAATCAACGAATGTTCAAGGAAATAGGGCAGGCTCTAGCGGTATTTTAAGACAGTCGATGGACATTTTGTATGGTCAGGTCTGCCCCCAGCAACCGAATACAGCAGTGGGCACAAATATGACAAATATGACAGACAATAATAATATCCCAAATAACAGAAACACACCAGACTATGGTTTGTCGGTACCGACCCGAACCGAACAAAATATGCAAACTCCCCAAACTCAATATTCACAGCAAAATTACCAATATAATTATAATCATAGACATACTGATAGATTGAATGAAACTCAGCAACCTCTAAATAAAAATATCGAGTGTGACACTGCGCCTGCGTGGGCTGCCAATATGATACAGAATCTGGGCCAGCAACTACAAATTATTCAAGATCAACTTGAGGGGCAAAATCAACGATGGAAAGCTGTCGAGTCTAAAATTGAACATCAAAACAAACGAATGACAAATATGGAAGCCCAAATGAGCCAGATAAATTCGTTTAGACAAACATTGAATCAAACAACAAATAAAGTTGACACGCTGAACTGTGACGTGAGATCCTTACAAACAAAAATGAATGATTATGAAAGAAGCATTCAAAGTTACAGTGACATATGTGATGGAATAACATCTACAAATAATGAAACCGAATCACAATTAAACTTCCTAATGGATCGAGTAAACACACTTGAAGAAAATCAAAGTCACTTAGAAACTAAACAATCCCAAACTGAGGAAAAATTAATTGATATCCAATGGAGAACCATGCGTGAAAATTTAGTGTTCAGCGGAATTCCCGAATCTGATGTAAGACGTGGCGAACAAGAGGACTGTGAGGAATTAATCAAAGAGTTTCTGAGATCAGAAATGAAAATTACAATGGATATAAAGTTCGACAGGGTTCATCGCCTGGGAAGATACAAACAAAATCAACGGTATCCAAGACCTATAATTGCCAAGTTTACAAATTACAAAGACAAAGAACATGTCAGGAGATCCGCCCCAAGAAACCTGATAGGAACACAATATAGAGTAAATGAACACTTCCCACCCGAAATTGAAAATAGAAGAAAATTATTATACTCAGAAGCAAAACAAGCCAGACAAAACAAAAACAATGAAGTGAAATTGGTCCGAGATAAACTATATATAAATGGGCGGCAATTTATTCCCAACACAACTGACAATCAGTTACATAATCCACGGAATAATAGTAATAGTCAGCCAAAATACGGGCCTCCACGAAGATTTGATCAACGTTATGAAGAACGACAACAACAAACAAATGTGCAAAACAACGGAACACAGAGATGGCAACAACAGAAAGTTCAAACCCAGCCACATTTAAACTGGAACCAACAGAAAAATAGGTCAGATTTTCGCACAAATACATCGGAAAATAAAACATCTTGGCTTGGGTCTAGGAGATTTGTGACCCAGCGAGATTCGTGGGAAATCCCGACATTCAACCGATTTGAAATAAATCCACAAGAATGTATCACACCGCAGCGGGCTGGTAAAAAGAAAGCCACATCACCATTAGATCAAGAAATAACAATGAAAAAGCAAAGAGAATGCGACACAGAGACAAATGACTCAAACAATGTGATTGACATTAGCGACAATATTAGCACTGATGAGAACGAACACCGTCTAATATCACAAAACGTAACTGAGACAATATCGTCTTTATCATCTCCACATAAACATCAAAGACAAATACAGATGCCCACACCAGTAGATAGCAATGCGCTATATTACGGACCATCAGTTATTTCAAACAAACATAACGGACCAGTAACAACTGAAAATGAGAGCCAGGATATTGCAATTAACTCTGAAATGGTAAATGATTCTAATTCCAGCCAAACTGTGACCGATAAGACTGAAGACGTAGAAACAGCCTAGGATGGCGCGGGAGACAACTCTCACTCAATAAACGATGCCCATCCCAATTCTGCAACATGTGCTGAAAAAGTACCAATTAAGTTTTTATCTTTAAATGTGTGTGGATTGGTTTCTAAATTGAAGTTTCCTGAATTTATCAATTTAATTAATCAATTTGACATAATTGGGATTCAGGAAGTCAAAAACAGACAACACTAATGTAATTAATATCCCTGGATATTCTGTTTATCCACATAACAGAGCTCATATTTCGAGGTTCAGGTCAGGCGGAATAATCTTAAAGACAGGATTTTCATGCCGGGGGGTCTGGTTCCCAGCTTAAACATGTACAGGTAACCAGCAGATAAAAGTAAGTGTGGCTTAGTCTTGGTGGGCTGGCTACCTATAGGGGCCATAAAACTGATAAGGATTATAGGATATAATTGACTGTAATAATCAGCTGCTGTCCATATATTTATCAAACAAATATTTTCAAAAAATGGACATAAATTATGCTTCATAAACAAAGATTTATTTATTTATTTATTTATTTACATTCAAATAGAAAAAAAATCTAGTTTTGTGTAGTAGAAAATAAAATAGCAAACTTGTCTGAAATCAGAAAACGATTTTATCTGAATGTCAATTTAGGTTTGGAAGAAATATAATGTGTGTTTTCATATTTTTCTCTGTACACAATAACCTCTCTGTAACATGATTCACTGTAAAAAGATTTTGGGATATAACACAGTTCTAACACATCCCAAAAATCGTTAGAACCGCCTCATTGAACATTTGTATGTGTAAAATGCTAATCCTAGTACTCATTAGAAATAGACCTAGTACAAACACTATATCGGCCCCCGCCCATTGGGGCTTGAAGAAATATATGGGCTGCATGATGCTTCCACGCAGAGCTGAAACCGACCAGCACACAAGTACTAGTAAACAGCTTAGAGGATCTAAGCCTGCTCAGGCAAAGCGGTGCGAGTCGGCCCGTTCATGCTTATAAACCCTATTGGTTTCATTGGGCGACAGGGCTTGAGATGTCATTTCATCTAAGTGTCGGGTAAAATTCCCACAAAGTCCCGCAACGTCTCCAAAATGACCTTTACAGTGTTGACAGGGACATTAAACATCAAATCAAACAAACAAACCAACACTCTATAGTATATTGTGGGGACTCATTTGAATTGCCTCATTGAGGCCATTCAAATGTATTCCCTCACTTGATAGTATATTGTGGGTGCTCATTAGAACTGCCTGATTAAGACCATTCTAACGAGCACCCAAAATCCATATTTTATTCAAAAAAAATCTAAACTGAGGTTAGAATGAGATAAGTCTGGACGTCTGTTTTATTCATTCAGCCATTCGATCATTTGTTTAGCTGTGTCAATTTTATTTAATTTATTTTGCTAAGACTGCCTGTGTATAATTCATTTTACTTTTTATTTCACTTCTATAAGAAGAAAAACAAGAAGAAGAATGGAAACATCTTTCTATTGAATCAAATTTAAAAACAATTCTTTCATTCAAACATTATTTATTTATTTATTTATTTATCAGAAGAAGCTGTTTTCTAATAATAACTAATAATTTTTCAACAAATTTGAAGCTTTAATTTTTATCATTTAATTTTTTGTTTTTTGGTAGATAAGAACTAAATATGCTATAAAATTAACCTTTATGAAATATGTATGCATTTTGTTTCTTTGTAATTTAAAAATAAACAAAATAAATATATTAATCATGACTAAATTGTTTTGTTTGTCTATTGAAACCAATTATAGAGTGTGCCTGCTGTTACATAATTGAGATTACAAGGTTAGCTTCAAACACAGCAGAGCTGTCAATCACTTATTATTAAAATGTCAATCATTGTGATGTCACAGTAGGTCTCCATTTACAGCCAATCAGATAAATAGAATTTGATGTTAACCCTTCAGAGGTCAGACAAAGAATGACTCAGGTTTTCCTGTGATCCCTTAAATAGTCCAGTCCTGTCTTTAATTGTAAAAAATGAAATCGCCCCTTTTATTAAGGTCGACCAAGTAAGAAATTCCAAACTCATCTTGTTATTTTCCATTTCCCGACACCTTTGTCGATTAGAAGACGACATACAATGTGGTATTGTATATGTACCCCCTTATGGGTCCAAATATGTAGCTGATGACCCTTACCTCGAATTACAGAGCGAGTTACTTCGGAACTGTGCTGAATCCAAACACATTTTGCTTTTTGGAGATTTTAATGCGCGAACAGGAACATTACCCGACTGCATATCGTTTGATGAAAGGATCTGTGAGGTCAACAATCTGAATGATTTATTAGACGAAAGCACAGAGCTTTTTGACAAACGGAATTCGTATAATGTTCCTGTTGTAAGAAGCAATGCTGATCGTACTGTAAATACTTACGGACGACAGTTACTAGAATTGTGTAAAAATAACAATTTACTGATATTAAATGGAAGACTAGGCCAAGAAAACACTGAACCGAAAGTTACTTGTAAAGACAGAAGCACCGTTGATTACTTTTTAACAACGGTTGACAATTTTATATTCATTAATGATTTTATCACCCATGAGTTCTGTGACTTATACTCAGATGTGCACTGTGCATTATCTTTGACATTAAGCATTGACGCTTCGATTGATATTATTAAGAAGCACAATTATACTAAGAACACGTCAGATCCTAAAGTAAAAGCCTGGGATTCCACAAAAGCTGATAAATTTATTGAACACTTTGATATTATAAAAGCAGCTGAAATTGAAATCCAAATAGACAAGATGCTCGATAACGGTAATATCTCGAAAAAGGATGTAAACGAGGTTATTGAAAATGTAGGCAATCTATTCAAATCATGCTCAAAAGACACATTTGGTGAGGTAAAACATAAGAAGTACTCTAATAATTACGATAAAGTAAAGCCATGGTTTAATTTCGAATGCTCCCGCACACGAAATTTATACCATAAATGTAGAAAAATGTACAACAGATATAAAACAAACTATTATAAAAATATTTTTAAATTTGTTAGCAAAAAGTATAAAACAACATTATCTAAAACACATAAAAAATATAAAGAAAACAAGATAAAAGATATAAGAAATTTAAAAATTAATGATCCAAGAAAATATTGGAAAATAATAAATTCACAAAACAAAACTGATAGTAAAAAAATAGCTTCATTGGATGACCTATATAACTTCTTTAAAACACCCAATTCAGAAGAATCTGATTCACATGATACACATTTTAACGACCCAGATTTATTAAATGATGCAAGTAACGAAGAAATCAACCAAACTATAAGCGAAAATGAAATTCTACAAGCTGTTAAGTCTTTGAAAAATAACAAATCGCCTGGCGTAGATGATATTGTAAATGAACAAATAAAAAGTACAGTTTCTTACATGTTGCCAATATATGTTAAACTTTTCAATATGATATTTGATACTGGAATTATACCTGAAAATTG
Organism: Lucinisca nassula; assembly: GCA_963580285.1. Lineage (NCBI taxonomy): Eukaryota > Metazoa > Mollusca > Bivalvia > Lucinida > Lucinidae > Lucinisca > Lucinisca nassula. The sequence goes on from OY757026.1 coordinate 45,613,232, forward strand.
GACTATTGGAAATATCAAACCGATATATAAAAACAAAGGTGACCCCAAACAACCAGAAAATTATCGACCCATAACTTTGGTTAGTTGTTTTGGGAAACTATTTACCTCCGTCATTAATAATAGACTTACAAAGTATGCCGAAAGCCATGACTTAATAACATCATCTCAAGCAGGGTTTAGAAAGCACTATTCAACGATAGATAATTTATTTATCATTAAAAGCTTAATGGATATTGTAAGGTCTAGTAAGAAAAAATTATACTGCTGTTTCGTTGATTTTAAACAAGCTTTTGATACTGTTTGGCGGGAAGGGCTTTGGAATAAATTACTACGAAGTAAAATCAATGGAAAATGTTTTAATATTATATACAAATTATACGAAGACATAAAGTCAAAAATTACAACCTCAGAAGGAGTATCTAATTATTTCAGCTGTAATGTAGGTGTTAGACAAGGTGAAAATTTGTCACCTTTTTTATTCTGTATCTTCTTAAATGATTTAGAGACCTACTTACGTCAAAACAGTGTAGCTGGAATAACATGTAATGTAAATAACGATGAAATCATGATTTTCCTAAAAATATTTCTACTCTTATATGCAGATGATACGGTTATTTTTAGTGATAACGAATTAGATATGCAACATGCACTAAATGTATTTGAAAATTATTGTACCGAATGGAAACTCACTGTTAATGCTGAAAAAACTAAAATAATGATATTTGGTCAGGGAAGGAAAAGTAGTGACTTGCAATTTACATTGAAATACAAAGAAATAGAAATTGTTAAAGAGTATAAATATCTTGGTATTTTATTGGGGCAAAGTGGTTCTTTCTTAACTGCAAAGAAACATATTGCAGAACAAGCAAGTAAAGCTATGTTTTCTCTGTTACGAAAAATAAAATGTTTAAATTTACCTTTTGATATACAAATAGATCTTTTTAATAAAATTGTAAAACCTGTATTACTCTATGGTTGTGAAATATGGGGATACGGTAATCTTGATATACTAGAACGAGTACAATTACGATTCTACAAATATATTTTTAATTTAAAAAATTCAACACCATCTGCTATGATATATGGCGAACTTGGAGTCATGCCATTAACTGTGGATATTCAAACAAGAATGATAACTTTTTGGGCTAAACTTTTACAGACCGAACAAGATGAAATTTACAAGTTATCGCATTTTATTTATGAAATAATATATGCACTACATAACGATAAGGTACTTAAATCTCAGTGGATAGATAGCTTAAAAACACTTATCTGCTCACTTGGATTTGGAGGCATCTGGTATTCACAGAGTTTTATAAATTTCAAATGGTTCACAAAAGCATGTGGTCAAAAAATAAAAGATGTGTTTATCCAAGATTGGTTTGCATTAATTGAAATTTCATCATCTAGCAACGTATACAGACTTTTTAAAACAAAATTTGAGCAAAGCCTGTACTTATCTCTATTACCGTCCTATTACTGTCAACGCTTTTTAGCATTTCGAACAAGAAACCATCGTTTACCAGTAGAAGTAGGAAGATGGAAAAGCATACCCTTACAAGAAAGATTATGCACATATTGTACCGATGATATAGGGGATGAGTTTCATTTTGTTCTAGTATGTAAATATTTTCAAGAATACAGGTCAAAATATATACACTCATACTATTATAGACATCCAAATATTCTCAAATTTGAGAAACTAATGAGTACAACAAAGCCTAAGAAACTTAATAAAAATATGTATGTTTATAGATATTATTATGAAAACAGTAACTAAAAGTTAAGAAGCGTTAGAAGCTCCCAATTTGATGTATTGTTGTTTCTATGGTTATACAGATAATTATCTTAGCTGGATTGTAGGTATTCTTTCTAGTCAATGTGTTGGTTTTTGTCGGATTGCGACAGACCCATCCAAGGTAATCCATTCTTGAAATGAATTAAAGCGGAAACTAAACATTAATAATGTTGCACTGAGTTGAACCGGGAATGCCCAGATCAGCTTGCAAAAAAACACTGGCTGATCTGTGCATTTGCGGTTTGACGGTGCATATGACAATGTCTCATGGTTATAATGAAAACGGCTGGGACCGAGGTCGGACAGATTATTCGAACTTGGTTCTCACTGTTCGCCTAAGGACATCAAAATTATTGATAAATATGATATAGATATTAATAATATATGAATGCGTTTTGGTATAGATGAATATATAACTAACTGTTTATTTAACACTCTATGAGACATAGTTATAAAGGAAATATTGTTTTTTTATAGCCTTAACTACTTCCTTTCATTTCGTTTCGGTAAGGTGGTAGAAACGGCTAATATATTGGAAATGTTGTTCTTATAGCCTTAACTACTGCCTTCAATTTCGTTTCGGTAAGGTAGTATAAACGGCTAAAGAAACAGCTTATACTATCATGTTTAATAAAAAAAACAAAAAAAAAAACAGAAAAACTCAGACATATACATGAACATGCAATCATGGTTACATGTAAGTACGCGTATGTGTATGTATATGTATGTGTGTATATGTGTGTATGTATGTGTATGTGTATATATGCATGTGCATGTGTGTGTATGCATTTATGTATATATATATATATATATGTATATATATGTATATATATATATGTATGTATGTATGTGTATATGTGTATGTATATGTATGTGTATATATGTATATGTGTGTACATGTATATATGTATATATAATGTATATGTGTGGGTGTATGTGTATATATGTGTATATATGTATGCATATGTGTAATGTGTATGTATATGTATGTGTATGTGTGTGCATGTGTATATGTACGCGTATATGTGTATATTCGTGAGGATATGTGTATGTGTGTGTTTACGCAGGCAAGTTAAATGCATATCTGTATAAAGTGTTTAACATTGTTTGGCTGCTAGGTTCTAATATTCTTCAAAGTGGCGATAAATTACCAATAGCTATACCTGACATTTATATTTGATCACAAACCGCTGTACGATACATTAGGAAGTGTATATCAATTTACTTATATGGGTAGTCGATCTCCCAATGAATATCATATTCACAAATAAACTGATAAATAAGTTCTAATAGGGATGGAGAAAGCTTGAAAACCTCCATCCTGATCAGGAATTTTGGTCAACAATCTAAAATGGTTGATACAGTACTATCGTCAATTGAAATTGTTTACACTGTAGATGTTTAGTTACAGCTAGGTTATGTACTTTCATACGACTCTCTTGCTGTGTACTTTGTATACCAGAGAATAATAAAACTTTGACTTGACTTGACTTGAAGCTCTAATAGTACTTGAGAAATTAACTTGAATAGTTGGGTAAGGGCTAGCTTTGACGCAATAGTTTACAAAGTCAGTGAACCGTGAAAAGTGGGTCAATGTCAAATATGGATGCTTGCATTACCGTTGCCATCCACAGATGCAAGTTTGTACCAAGTGCCATTAATGAATCTCTTGAATCTTTTTTTGAAAACAATAAATATTGTAGGGTGAACGTTAGGTTTGACGCAATAGTTTTCAAAGTCAGTAAATCATGAATTGTAGGTCAATGTCAAATATGGATGTTTGCATTATTGTTGCCATCCCCAGATGCAAGTCTGTACCAAGTATCATTAATGAAGCTCTTATAGTTCTTGAGAAATGAACTTGACCATTTGGGTGAAAGCCAGGGTTGTCGCAAATGTTGAGGGATTGACAAATGGATGAATGGACAAATGGAAGGACGAACGGATGGGTGAAATGGGACACCTATATCATGTCATGCTAATAGCAGGCATGACAAAAACAGATATTCATGAGTCTTGCTCTTTGCTACTTCCAGATCACAAATCTGTACATTACATTTTGGCCCATTTTGGAAATCTGCAAACAGGTCACTGGCAAACAGTGCATACCCAAATCAGATGCTGCAGAAGCCATCATCTGATCATGACTGTCACTGCTTGCTAAATTTTTAGCCATGTGGCAAAGTAAATTTTTAAGATCAGCTCAACCTGGTACTCCTAAATTTCAAAATGGACTCCTCTTATATATAAAGTGGAAGATTCCTTTCAGTACAAAATGAGTGAAAGACAAGACATGCAGACAAGATACTGTTTTTGTTTCCCTCTCGGTAGGAGATAACACAGGATAACCCTCTACGGCCTCTAGTGTTGACATGTAAGTAAATCCCAGTTTAGCAACAACAGTGCCCATCTCTAGATAAGACACTTTATAACATTGTTTATTTTAACATGATTTTTGGACATAACATGTATAAAGATAGATCCCAAAAATGTATAGTATCGCTTATATAGAAAAATGACCATAAATGTCGTCTCTTAAGTTATTATATAATCTACACTTTTGTATCTATGGATATAACATGGTTGTGTAACTAGCACAGTTTCTGCTTTTGACACTAACAATAGTGTTTATCTGTAAAAATCCTAAAAAAAAAATTGGACACCTTGAGGACTTGTTGTAATTCTCCTCAAATTTTAACAAATTTGTTCCATGCTCCAGCAAGGAGTCCAAAAGGTGCAGGTGGAATGGCAAACCATGTACACCTTGATCAGACTGCTCCTTCTGATCTGGGTCTGCAGTGTTTGCTTGGGCTTTTATGCCCCAATAATTAGGATCATTATGGTAGTTAAGCCTCCCACATGATGCACAGTGTATTCCAATGTTTCCAGGATGGAAGGACAGCCTTACACATAGCCACTAGAGCAGGAAGGCTTGATATTGTAGAATGTTTACTGAAGGCAGGGGCACATATCAATCAACAGACTTTAGTAAGTTACTACATGTATTAAGGGGAATAGAAACACCTTCAGGGGAGGCAATTCTTGCAAAAGTATTTTTCTCCCATGTCAATAGGGGTCTACTCATATAGGAAAGAATTTGCTCCTGAGGAGCAAATTCTCTCCTTTAAGAGTAGACCCCTTTTTCAGCGGGACACGGCTTATAGAAGAGCAAACAGGAAGTCCCAAAGGTTGTCTCCCTTTAGAAAATGGCAGACAAATCTGCCAGGTGTTCACATTCTCCTTAATATGAATCTCTCTTCATAAATTTCATATAAAATGGCCATGAGATTTGCCATATATGACCATGAATTTCTGTCATATGACCATTGTTCTTTGTATTTTCTCCCTATAAAGTTGGTAGTGCCCTCTACAGAAAACACTACAGTAAAAATCGTAAACATTCAGACACCTTGAGGACTGCCAAGTAAAGTAACTGTCCATTTGGCTTTCCACTAGTGATGTTTCCATTAGGGTCTAGTTATATCCCAGGCATACGAAGTATGCTATGGGCAGGCCTCCTAGCAAAACCTATACTAGAATACTGTCGATGGCGCGCCATCGCAAATCCCCACGTTTTCCACAGAGGGGCCAAGTACCGAAAACCCCTCACCCTGGGCCCTAATTTGACTCCATGGTCAAAATATTACCTGTATTATATTCTACTAATCATGCCCTTCAATTTCATATGCCACATGACTATGTTCCAAAAAACTTAAATTTTGACCCTTTGACCCCTCTCCCAGGGCCCCAATCTGACCCCAGGGTCAAAATTTTACTTGTAGTTTATTCTACCCATTATCCCCTTCGCATAGATATGCAACATGACTATGTTCTGAAAAACTTTAATTTTGACCCCCGAACCCCCCAAGTCCGACCCCCAGGGCGTGACCTAGGGGTCACAGCCAAAATCCCGTTCAATATGTTTTACTTTTTTCATAACTAAGTACATGTGCAAAGTTTGGCATCAAAATCTTCAAAATTGACTTTGTAATTAAATTGTATTGATATTTGACCTTTTGACCCCTCCCCAGGGCCCCTGGGGGCGGGGACAAAAAAAAATGTGCTCTTGCACAAGCCATTCATGTAAGCAACTCGCATACCAAATTTGGTTGAATTCCGGCTAACGGTTTAGGAGGAGATAGCCGGACAGACAGACGGACAGACGGACGGAGGCGATAACAATATCCCCACTTTTTTTTAAAAAACGTGTGGATAAAAACCTATAATAACCTATAATTTTGTGCCAAACCTACAAAACCTTTATTTTGTTCATAAAACCTATAAAAAGCCTGTATTTTCATGAAAAAAAAACTATAGTTTTCACTTTTTGAACCTTCTGGGCACTGAACCCTAACTTTTCTTCAAAATTCACTACTATGTTTTACTTTTTAGTCCCATAAAAAGTGATGAAAACTCTCAAGAAATTGTAATTTGTTTCCTCGCTTGCTTCACTCGCTCAGACTTTGTTAAACTTTATCTGAGTAATTGTGGCACAAAAAATCATCAAATATTTTTTCTTCAGTTTTAAATCTTTATGTAAGTTTGGAAGACTCTTTTATAACCTGTATTTTTAGTTACCTGTCATGTGATGACGAGGTGAGCTTTTGGGTTCACTTTTCGTCCGTCGTGCGTCCGTCCGACTGTGCGTCCGTAAATAATTTCTTCAAAGAACATCTCCTCCTAGACCACTGATCAGATTTTGACCAAACTTCACAGGAATGATCCTTAGGTGGTCCCCTTTCAAAGTTGTTCAAATAGTTCCGGTCCGTCGCACATCTAGGTCACAGGAGCCAAAAATAGATTTTTTTTTCACCGAAAACTTAAAAAATCTTTTTCTCTGAAACCACAAGGCCCAAGTCTTTGATATTTGGTATGCAGCTTCATCGAGTGGACCCCTACCAAGATTGTTCAAATTATAGTGCTGGGGCCAAAATTCCCCCACCCCGGGGCCCTTTGGTTTTACATGGGCTTATATAGGGAAAATCTTTAAAAATCTTCTTCTCTGAGACTGCAAGGCCCAGGTCTTTGCTATTTGGTATGAAGCTTCAGCTAGTGGACCCCTACCAAGATTGTTCAAATTATAGTGCTGGGGCGAAAAATGCCCCAGCCCCGGGGCCCTTTGGTTTTACTTGAGCTTATATAAGGAAAATCTTTAAAAATCTTCTTCTCTGAAGCTGCAAGGCCCAGGTCTTTGCTATTTGGTATGAAGCTTCATCTAGTGGACCCCTACCAAGATTGTTCAAATTATAGTGCTGGGGCAAAAAATGCCCCAACCCCGGGGCCCTTTGGTTTTACATGGGCTTATATGGGGAAAATCTTGTAAAATCTTCTTCTCTGAAACCGCAAGGCCCAGGACTTTGATATTTAGAATGAAGCTTCATCTAAAGGACCTCTACCAAGATTGTTCAAATTATATCCCTTGGGCAAAAAATGCCCCCGCCCCGGGGCCCTTTGGATTTACTTAGACTTATATAGGGAAAATCTTTAAAAATCTTCTTCTCTGAATCCACAAGGCCTAGGTCTTTTATATTTGGTATGCAGCTTCATCTAAAGGACCCCTAACAAAATTGTTCAAATTATAGTTCTGAGGACAAAAATGTTCCCACCCCGGGGCCCTTTGGTTTTACATAGGCTTATATAGGGAAAATCTTTAAAAATCTTCTTCTCTGAAACCGCAAGGCCCAGGACTTTGATATTTGGTATGAAGCTTTATCTTGTGGACCCCTAGCAAGATTGTTCAAATTATAGTGCTGGGGCAAAAGATGCCCCCACCCTGGGGCCCTTTGCTTTTACATAGGCTTATATAGGGAAAATCTTTAAAAATCTTCTTCTCTGAAACCGCAAGGCCCAGGACTTTGATATTTGGTATGAAGCTTCATCTAATGGACCTCTACCAAGATTGTTTAAATTATACCCCTTGGGCCAAAAATGCCCCCGCTCCGGGGCCCTTTGGTTTTACATAGACTTATATAGGGAAAATCTTTAAAAATCTTCTTCACTGAAACCACAAGGCCTAGGTCTTTTATATTTGGTATGAAGCTTCTTCTAAAGGACCCCTACCAAGATTATTCAAATTATAGTGCTGGGGCCAAAAATGCCCCCGCCCCGGGGCCCTTTGGTTTTACATAGGCTTATATAGGGAAAATCTTTAAAAATCTTCTTCTCTGAAACCGCAAGGCCCAGGTATTTGGTATTTGATGTGTAGCTTCATCTAGTGGACCATTGCCAAGATTGTTCAAAATATAGCCTTTGTTGATGTTTGGTTTGAAGCTTCACCTTTAAGACCTCCCTCAACATTATGCACATTAAAGCCCTGGGGCCAGTAATGGCCCTCTCTGGGGCCCACTTGTTACACTATGGATCAGGTGAGCGATCTAGGGCCATTATGGCCCTCTTGTTATTGAAAAACCTGTAAATAACCTATTTTTTGAGTAAGAAGAACCTATATTAAAACCTATATTTTCAAAGTGGGCCACTAGGAGGTCTGTATGGGGGTGAATAGTTTTCATCCTGCCATTTGTCTGTCTGTCTGTCTGTCAGAAGGTCCATGCATCCATCTTTCCATCTGTACCCGTCCGTCTGTTAACATTTTGGTTAAAGTTTTGCGTCAAAGTTTCTAAGAGATAGTATCTTCTGAACCCTTTGATAGATTTAGTTGATACTTACACTGAAGTTACATACTGGTCTAAAGATTTCATTGATGCATGTCCCATCCCCCACAGTGACCTCAAGGTCACAGACTTAGAAATTTTACATTTGTTTTAAGGTTTATGACAAAGTTTATAGATGCCTGTATGTTCTAAATCTAAGACAAATTCAGTTGATACTTGCATCTATGTTGCTTATCAGTCAAAACATTTTCTGATTATTCAAATTATATCCCTTGGGCAAAAAATGCCCCACCCCGGGGCCCTTTGGTTTTACAAAGACTTATATAGGGAAAATCTTTAAAAATCTTCTTCTCTGAATCCACAAGGCCTAGGTCTTTTATATTTGGTATGAAGCTTCATCCAAAGGACCCCTAACAAAATTGTTCAAATTATAGTTCTGAGGACAAAAATGTCCCCACCCGGGGCCCTTTGGTTTTACATAGGCTTATATAGGGAAAATCTTTAAAAATCTTCTTCTCTGAAACCGCAAGGCCCAGGACTTTGATATTTGGTATGAAGCTTTATCTAGTGGACCCCTAGCAAGATTGTTCAAATTATAGTGCTGGGGCAAAAGATGCCCCCACCCTGGGGCCCTTTGCTTTTACATAGGCTTATATAGGGAAAATCTTTAAAAATCTTCTTCTCTGAAACCGCAAGGCCCAGGACTTTGATATTTGGTATGAAGCTTCATCTAATGGACCTCTACCAAGATTGTTTAAATTATACCCCTTGGGCCAAAAATGCCCCCGCTCCGGGGCCCTTTGGTTTTACATAGACTTATATAGGGAAAATCTTTAAAAATCTTCTTCACTGAAACCACAAGGCCTAGGTCTTTTATATTTGGTATGAAGCTTCTTCTAAAGGACCCCTACCAAGATTATTCAAATTATAGTGCTGGGGCCAAAAATGCCCCCGCCCCGGGGCCCTTTGCTTTTACATAGGCTTATATAGGGAAAATCTTTAAAAATCTTCTTCTCTGAAACCGCAAGGCCCAGGTCTTTGGTATTTGATGTGTAGCTTCATCTAGTGGACCATTGCCAAGATTGTTCAAATTATAGCCTTTGTTGATGTTTGGTATGAAGCTTCACCTTTAAGACCTCCCTCAACATTATGCACATTAAAGCCATGGGGCCAGTAATGGCCCTCTCTGGGGCCCACTTGTTACACTATGGATCAGGTGAGCGATCTAGGGCCATTATGGCCCTCTTGTTATTGAAAAACCTGTAAATAACCTATATTTTGAGTAAGAAGAACCTATATTAAAACCTATATTTTCAAAGTGGGCCACTAGGAGGTCTGTATGGGGGTAAATAGTTTTCATCCGGCCATTTGTCTGTCTGTCTGTCTGTCTGTCAGAAGGTCCTTGCATCCATCTTTCCATCTGTCCATCTGTACCCGTCCGTCTGTTAACATTTTGGTTAAAGTTTTGCGTCAAAGTTTCTAAGAGATAGTATCTTCTGAACCCTTTGATAGATTTAGTTGATACTTACACTGAAGTTACATACTGGTCTAAAGATTTCATTGATGCATGTCCCATCCCCCACAGTGACCTCAAGGTCACAGACTTAGAAATTTTACATTTGTTTTAAGGTTTATGACAAAGTTTATAGATGCCTGTATGTTCTAAACTCTAAGACAAATTCAGTTGATACTTGTATCTATGTTGCTTATCAGTCAAAACATTTTCTGATGTTTGTCCCCCCCCCCCCCCAACCCACGGTGACCTTGAACTCGAGGTCACGGACATAGAAATAGATGCCTGTATGTTCTAAACTGTAAGACAAAAGTCAATTGATATGTGAGCAAATTCTTTCCTTTAAGCTTTGACCCTTATTGACATTGGTGACAAATTTGTTTGCAGGAGTTGCCTCCCCTGAAGGTGTCCTATTCCCCTTAAAAACTCAAAAGAATGACCTGTTCAAGATTTTTTGTGCTTGCCTGACCGGGTGTGGTAAGGACAAAGTTCACCTGCTAGGCACAATTTTGGACCTATCCCAGACAGCCAGGCAACGGATATGTCATACTCTGGATACATGATCACTAATAGACAGAATTAAACCATTGTTTACTCCTAAAAGCATAACATTGGTCTCGCTGCTCTTGCACCTTATGACAGTATCACCATGGGCCTCAGTGGCCTAGTGGTTAAGAGCGCTGACTCTTGATCATTAGGTCTCTCATCGCTGTGGTTCGAGCCTCGCTCGGGTCACATGTGAGACGCCAAGTTCTGCAACGGAAGGTCAGGTGGTTTTTCTCTGGGTACTCCAATTTTCGCCCACCTCTGATTAACGATTGGCTCGATATGAGTGAAATAATCTTGAAACGGCTGTAAAACCAAAACCAAACTAAACAAATGGCAGTATAACCCATTTTGAGCTGTTTAACCCATTTTGTTCCAGTTGAAATCTTCCCTTGGAAAACACATTAAATGGTAGATCCCCAGAATCCCCATATACAGCAGGTCTGTGAAGAGCACTACTTGATGATGACTTTGGTTTTCTGGCTACTAGTTGTGACTATGTGAAGGCTTCTAGTTGTGGCTCTTGTCTAGCTGTGTTATGGCACCTTGTGGCTTCTGGCTGCTGGTTATGTTCTGACTTGTTTTTGTAGATCTACTGAACTTTGTATTAAATTTTCCAAATGCACATTTTAGTACACCATCAAAAATGGATAATACCTGCTTACCATACCAATCAGGAAGAGAAATTTTAAGAGAACTGAGGGTTGTTTTTGTTGATATTCATGGTATTGGCCTTTTAATGACATTGAAAGCATCGTAAACACAACTTATGACATCACAATTTTGTTGACAGACCTAACAGCTTTAAAAAGAAAGACATATTTGTAGACTACAGATTTTTGCATTTTAAAAACATTATCAATACACTTGCTTGCTTTTCTACATCCACCTGCATCTAGTGTCTCACTGCATTTGCACCGAAAGAGATGGTTCATAGCCCACACGATGGTCAGTTTGCCTCTGCTTCTTAGGATTGACTCCTATAGAAATCCTAGCTATACTCTCGGTCAGACTTTCAGCCCAGCCTCTGATCTTGGCTTTCCCTTGCCTGGCATTCATCAGCTGTCAGAATTTTTTTCAGATTTAAACACAGCTATAACTTGTCCTTGCTTTGCAAAAGAATGACCTCAGGAAAAGGAAGTGCACCAACAGTATTGCCCCTTGAGTGATGAAATCACAGATGACATCACTTATTTAACCCTTTTTGTTGCGCCTGCTATTAGCATGGCGCGATATAGGCGCCCGGTTTTCCGTCCGTTCGTTCATCCGTTTGTCAAGGCGTCAACATTTGCAACCACCCTAGCGTTCACCCTGAGGTTCAAGTTTATTTCTCAAGAACTATAAGAGCTTCATTAATGACACTTGGTACAAACTTGTATCTGGGGATGACAGCTTACATGCAAGCATCCATATTTGACCTTGACCTACATTTCATGGTTCACTGACTTTGTAAAAAATTGCGACCACCCTAGCGTTCACCCTGAGGTTCAAGTTTATTTCTCAAGAACTATAAAAGCTTCATTAATGATACTTGGTACAAACTTGTATCTGGGGATGAAAGCTTACATGCAAGCATCCATATTTGACCTTGACCTACATTTCAAGGTTCACTGACTTTGTAAAATATTACGACCACCCTAGCGTTCACCCTAATGGTCAAGTTTATTTCTCAAGAACTATAAGAGCTTCATTAATTTATATGTGGTACAAACTTTTATCTGTGGATGGCAACCTGAATACAATCATCCATATTTGACCTTGACCTACATTTCATGGTTCACTGACTTTGTAAAATATTGCGACCACCCCAGCGTTCACCCTAATGGTCAAGTTTATTTCTCAAGAACTATAAGAGCTTTATTAATGATACTTGGTACAAACTTGTATCTGGGGATGGTAACTTAAATGCAAGCATCCATATTTAACCTTGACTATATTTCATGGTTCACTGACTTTGTAAAATATTGCGACCACCCTAGCGTTCAACCTAATGGTCAATTAGAGCTTCCTTAATGATACTTAGTACAAGCTTGCATTTGAGAATGGAATCCTTTCTGCAAGCATCTATGTTTGACCTTGACCTACATATCATGGTTCGATGACTTTGCGCCCACACATGCACGACATAGCCTCGGCGGAATTCTTGTTGTACCAAATAGAATCTTCCTCCTTACACATAGCACGAGTCAATTTCAAAATTTAGGGGTGACAGGTTGTGTTTTCTTCAAAATTATTTTGGAAAATGATTGAACTTTTAGCAAACAGTGGTGGCCCTGATCAGATGCCGCGTTCTGCGACATCTGATCTGGGCCTGTACTGTTTGCAAGGGTACCCATTTTGGGGCTTCTGGTACAAAATGTGTTAATTGTGGATATGTTCTGGCTGTTAGAAGCTGCTACTGACTCACTCCCTTTTCCATATTTCCAGTGTTTCAGTTCTGGCTGTCTTCTGGCTATCATAAGCTTCTTGTGGCTGTTGATAGGCACTAGCCACTGACATAGCCGGTAGTGTGTGATACAAGCAGCTACACCACAACCTCATTATAACACGGTTCGTTATAACACAGTTTTGGATATAACAGGGTTTCAAGCTGGATCCCAAAATGTGTAGATTACAGTCGAACTTCGATGGCTCGAACTCGCCGGGACCGCCGTAAAAAGTTCGAGCCATCGGTAGTTCGAGCCATTGGAGTCCAACTCGGCAAGATCCATCTTTGTGTACTATAATTTTTAATCAGAGCTGCGGCGATTTTGGTGACTTCCGGTACATTTATCGGTCATCATTTAAGCCACGTAGTATACCTTTCGCACTTTCACGTAGGTTACCTTTCTTATGATACTGCGTGACTTGACCGATGAAACTGGAATTTTTAAAAAGGTAATTCGTGCGAGCCATTGGTGGGATTTTACATAGAAAATACACTCTAGGGACCAGGCTTAGAGTTCGAGGGTTCGAGCCATCGTGGTTCGAGCCAAGGGTGGCATGTTTAGTTAAAATGAATAGGGATTTTGCCGGGACAGAAAAGTCAGTTCGACCCAGACGTGGTGTTCGAGCCTACCGAGTTCGACCCATCGAAGTTCGACTGTATATAGAAAAATGACCATTTGATCTTAAAAAAGGGTAGACTATATAGAAAAATGACCATAAATGGTCATATTTCTATATAACCTACACATTTTTGTTTGGATATAACACGCTTATTTGGCTAACACTGTTTCTGCTTTGGATCCCATGAATAGTGTTATAAAGAGGTTGTGGTGTATGTGCGGCTATATCTCCACTAGCTGCCAGGATTGACTACATTTTGGCCGATGGTTGTGGCTGTCAGATTTGATTGCGGCTTTTTAGCCACAACGAAGAGCCTACCAAACCACTTTCTTTTCATTTCAATAAATAAGGGGTGGCCTCCTTATATTTAGCAGGAATCCATTACAGAATGTGGGGGTGGGGGGAGGTGGGGGTGACAGTTTGTGTTACCTTCAGAATTTATTTGGAAAATAGCTGAATTTTTTGCATACAGTGTAGGCCCTGATCAGATGCTATGTTCTGTGGCATCTGACCTGGACCTGCACTGTTTGCCAGTATCCTGTTTTGGAGTTTCCGGTGCAAAATGGGTAAAGATAATGAGTTTTGCTTGTCTGGTTTACATCTGTTTGTCCATCTGTCTGTCTGTCTTTCCATAAATCCTTCCATAGCCAGTTGTTGTCTGTTTAAGATTTCTGAAGAACCATAAAAGCTAGATGTCTCAAACTTGGCAGTGTGTAGAACCTCGATCCTGTAAAAGACAATGGGCTTTCTTGGCTTTTACATGTACGTTTTTCCTTATTTCATTTTTATATAGAGGATCTTACACGAGTGTTCATGTATTATTGAATTTATTAAACGAGTTGAGGAAAAGGGATAAAATGTGAGGCTTTGCTGAGCATTTTATCCCGTTTCCTCAACGAGTTTAATAAATTCAATAATACATGAGCACGAGTTTATTTATCATAAGACATGTAAAACATATTTTATTCACGATTGTTTAACAAAAATGTCAATATTCCGCCATTAGAAAACGCGACGTTGTTAAGGACGTCGTACATGTAACGAAACGGGGCGTATCTAACTAATTTGCATATTTAATCCACTAGTGGATTATCGAATTTATTACATGGCGTTATTACACTCTCGGACGCAACGTCATATGATAAAATGCATAACGTTTGTTCTATTAAAGTGTAGTGTGAACCTTATTGTGAGAAATACTTTTTAAGGCATTTGCAAACAACCAATTCCTTTTAAGGGGAATTGGTAAGGGGAGGCAACTCATGCAAACGTATTCGTGCCTACCATGTCTATAGGGGTCATCTCTTAAAGGAAAGAATTTGCTCCTGAGGAGCAAATTCTTTCCTTTAAGAGTATACCCCTTTTTCCATGGACCAGAGTCCACAAAAAAGTGAACAGGAAGCACTGAAAGTTGTCTCACTGTGAAAAATGGCGGAAAAATCTGCTACGTGTTCCCATTCTCATTAAGTTCTTTATTTATTTACATAGGATGGCCAAACCGCACTGCATATAGCGATATGGAGGTCAAAGTATGAGATTGTGGAAATGCTGTTGAGCGCTGGAGCACAAGTGAACATACCTGATAATGTGAGTACAGAGGACCCTCGTTATAATGAGAATATTTGTTCCCTATTATTATGCCGTTATAAAGAATTTGCCGTTATAAAGAATCCCTGTTAGAGTATGATAGGTAATAAAAAGCTGTTGCCCCATTAAAACTAAAAAAAAAAATGTTATAGACATTTGTTAGTATCGCCTCGGTGAAGCAATTGTTACAAATATCTATAACAGTTGTTTCCTTTCATGACTATGGACTCAGCTTGTGCATTTCCAACCCGTTGGAAGCCTACACCGCTCGGAACTGCTAAGTAGTCATTCCATTCTAATTGCTGTTATAAGAAGTTTTTGCTGTTATAACAAATGTTGGTATAAAGAGGGTTGACTGTAATGTTTAGCTTGGAAACATATTGCCATTGGAACAGATTGAAGATCAGGGTTCGGTTAATCAAAAACAATGTGGGCACTCGTAAGAACCGCCTCATCGAGGCGGTTCTAAGGAGTACCCACAATCTATATTTTAGAGCAGAAATAAGAAAAATAAGGTATACCCCCGGAAACCCGTTTTACTATATAAAAGTGGGGTATGAGGGGGTCAAAATTATATAGGCATGTTCCCTTAATGGCTAAATCTGAAGTTAAATTAATATATTGCTTAAACTTAAGTTAATATATAGCTTAAACTTTGATCATTTTAAATCAGGCAAACATGGTAATATTTTTGCTGAAAAAAAAAGTGAAAAGCTCCTAACATTTTTGCAGAAAAGATAACCACAACATTATAACACTGTTCCTTATAACACAGTTTTGGATATAAAAAGGTTTCCAGAGGGATTCTAAAATGTATAGATTATGTAGAAGAATTACATAAATGGTCAATTTCTATGCCATCTAAGCATTTTTGTTTCGATATAACACGGTTGTTTAACTCAAACAGTTGCTCCTTTGAACCCTATTAATAGTGTTAAAAAGAGGTTATGGTGTACCACTGTATTTGGCATTGTTTTTGTTTGAGCAGTTATTATTTTGGCCGCAAATGGAAGCTTGTTGAGCTAACGATGCTTAGAAAAATAGGGTTCAGTAGGTCCAGCAACATTCTTTCATGGAGATTAATCAGCCTAGCAGCATGTTAACAAGTCAATGAAATGAGGCTTACAGATGTATACATTATTTTGCTTACTTCTGTCCCCAAGACATTCGTTGTGGGTTCTTGTTAGAACTGCCACAATGAGGCAGCTTTATCGAACACCCACAACCTATGAATGGGATATAAATATATTGTTGTCAGAAAAATAGCCGTTTTGGAGAAGTGAAAGTATTCACTAAGTCAAATTTTTACTAAAGTTGGTAAAGAGGTTCCACTCAGCTGAACAAATGGGCACCAGGGCTAAAAATAGAAAAGAAAACAACCTTTAAGCAACATCTCCCCCTAGGCAAAGGCCCTGATTCAGAAATGTTTCTCTTATTATCCTTATCCAGGTTGTCAAAATTGTTCTATTGGGCTGAAAAAATGGCTGCAAGAGCAAAAAAAAAATAAATGACAGGCAGTTTAGATCTAGATGGCACCTTCTCATCTGGAACTACCCTGTTTGACAAGGTAGGGGTTGTCATCGTTTAGCAGGACAAGGGTTAATTCAGCTGCCTATCTCAGGAACACATGATCTGTCTGATAGTCAGTACCATATGTGATTGGTTTAAACAGTATTCTAATGCACATGCATATGTAACACGACATCTGATTGGATAGCGTCAAAAATTTGTGACAGTATATTCTGCGATATGCGATATACTGTCGGAAACCCGACGTCATCACGTAACGTCGCTTTTCATTGGCTGGCATTTGGTTTTACCCAGCTCACAGTGCTAGCCCTTTTGTGCAAAATAATACAGATTTTAACATTCAACCATAGACTTGCATTAGAATGGGGATAACTTTATTGCAAAAATGTGATTTGTGGAGGTAAATCGTCGGTTTTACGGTCGCAAAAAACATTTTACGGCTGCGATCACGTGTTGCCGTAAAATGAAATTTCCGACCGTAAAACCTCCAATTTACCTCCCCAAATCATAATTTTGAATACAGTTATCCCCAAATTTTATAATTACAAATATTTCCTTTAATACAATGTAGTGGTTCAGGATCTGACAGTAAGCATAGCACTTATATAGAATTCATATGTGTGATTGTGTGCGTTATATTGCAGGATGGTTGGTTGCCTTTGCACTGGGCCACTAAAAGAAATGCCAGTCCAGCCGTGAGACATCTGGTAGAGAGAAAATCAGTAATTGACAGAAGGACTGCTAAGGTTACATCAATAGCTGAAACTTTTTGTCAACAAATCAAAAAACAAATTCAGTGGGCTAGTGTGGCCTAGTGGGTAGGGGCGCACTGCCTCAGAATCATAAGGTCTCACACAGCTGTGGTTTCCCCGCTTGAGCCACTCTCGAGTCACACATGAGATGCCAAGTTCTGCAATGGAAGGTCAGATGGTTTTTCACCAGGTACTAGGGCTTAATTGTCCGCCTCTGATTTACTATCAGCTTGAAATAAGTGAAACAATCTTTATAACTACTTATTATAGCCCCGCTTTGAAAAAGTGGGGCTATATTGGATTTGCCATGTCCTTCTGTCATTCCGTAATTCCGTGATTCCGTTAATTTGTGTTGGCTCCATAACTTTGTATCTGCTTAACATATTTTCATGAAACTTCACACAAATGTTAAACACCATAAGACAATGTGCAGAGCGAAGGAATTATAACTGTGGATTGCCTACTTTTGGAGTTATTGCCCTTTGAACATTTTCCGTAATTCCGTAATTCCGTGATTCCGTTAATTTGTGTTGGCTCCATAACTTTGTATCTGCTTAACATATTTTCATGAAACTTCACACAAATGTTAAACACCATAAGACAATGTGCAGAGCGAAGGAATTATAACTGTGGATTGCCTACTTTTGGAGTTATTGCCCTTTGAACATTGAAAAATGGCAATTTTAATTGTGTCCGCTTCATAACTCGAAAACCGTTTGAGATATTTTTAGGAAACTTCACACAAATGTTAAGCACTATGAGACGATGTGCAGAGCGCAGGAACCATAACTCTGCATTGCTTATTTTTGGAGTTATTGCCCTTTGTACATTGAAAAATGGCAATTTTAACAGTGTCCGCTTCATAACTCGAAAACCGTTTGAGATAATTTCATGAAACTTCACACAAATGTTAAGCACTATGAGACAATGTGCAGAGCGCAAGAACCATAACTCTGGTTTTCGTATTTTCTGTGTGTCTGTCTGTGTGTCTGTCTGTGTCTGTTAACAATTTTCGTGTCCGCTCCATAACTTTAAAACCCATTCACATATTTTCATGAAACTTCACACAAACATTAAACACCATGAGATGGTGTGCAGAGTGCAGGAACCATAACTCTGGATTGCCTAACTTTTTAGTTATTTCCCTTTGAATATTGAAAAATATCAATTTTAGCCGTCTTTGCTCGATAACTCAAAAACCGTTTGAGATAATTTTATGAAACTTCACACAAATGTAAAACACCATATTACGTGTGCAGAGCGCAGGAACCCAAACTCTGGATTGTCTACTTTTTCAGTTATAGGCTTTTGAATATTAAAAAATGGCAATTTTAACTATGTCCGCTCCATAACCGTTTCTGATATTTTCATGAAACTTCAAATAAATGAAAAGCACCTTGAGATGATGTGCAGAGTGCAGGAACCATAACTCAGGTTTGCCTACTTTAGGAGTTATTGCCCTTTGAACATTTAAAAAGGCAATTTTGACTGTGTCGGCTCCATAACTCACAAACCATTTGAGATATTTTCATGACACTTCACACAAGTGTAAAGCACCATGAGACAATGTGCAGAGCGCAGGAACCCTGACTCTGATTTGCCTACTTTAGGAGTTATTACCCTTTGAACATTGAAAAATGGAAGATGAAATTTAGTATAAACATGGACATTCTGGTAATGTATCATGCTCATTGAAATGAGGGACAAGGGCTCACAACTCTTAGAGTTTTTCCAGATAATGTAAAATTTTCAACAGTTATTTCTTGTTCATAACTGTTTTCTCTGCAGCTTAAATAACTTTCTTCTCTGACAGCGCTGAAGCGGGGCTATAGTCAGATCCTCTGACAGCTCTAGTTTTTTGTATGAATCTAGGTCGACCATGTCATATTTTATGAGAAATAAAAATTTTTTTTCATAGGTTTATAATTGGCACAGGGTAAAACAATGCATCTTATGTAAGCTTATGTAGTTTACCATATGAAAGCTGATAGATGCAGTCAACTGAATCTGTAAATGAATTGCTATGAATTCCTTGGCCTGGACTTTCAATATGATCAGACTTCTTTTTCTTTGAAACTGCTAGCCTGATTTCAGTAATATTGCATATGCTTACCGAAATGATGATTTTGACATAACTTTTTAATGGTAATGTCAGATGTGAATATGTTCACTTACATTTTGATATTGGTCGGTAAAATTGAAACAGTGAATTTTCCAGAAACTATTTTAAGATGGTAGACTTAGCCAGCTGAAAGAATACACCACGACCTCATTATAACACTGTTCATTATGACACGGTTTTTCGATATAACACGCTTTCAAGATGGATCCCAAAAATGTATAGATTATATAGAAAAATGACCATAATTGGTCATTTTTCTATATATTCTATACATTTTTGTTTAGATATAACATGGTTGTTTAAATAACAGGGCTTCTGCTTTGGACTCCAACAATAGTGTTATGAAGAGGTTTTGGTGTATGTAAAATAGATGTGGAGGCAATGATCAGGAATCAATACGATTAACCCACAGCTCCAAAGGGAAAGAAACACAAACTAGACCCTAATGGAAACACCAATAGTGGAAAGTCAAAGGGACAGTCACTTTCCCACAAAATGGCCAATTGGCTATACCAAACAAAACACTATAAGCAATGTACACACTCAAAGACAAACCATAACAAAAATAAACCCCGACAGAAGAACTGCCTTGGAACGGTCCGTAAAACAAATTCCACTGGGGGGACTTAAATGGATTTTACGAGGCCGCAATCCTCACCCTTACTTCTATGGCAATTTAGACAAATAATTTGTTCAGTCCGCATGAAGGCCTCCTAATTCATCAGTGCAACATCTCCGAGAACACAAAAATCAAACAACCACAGAGATGAAACAACCATGAGGACTCGACAGCAAGAAACCACTGAAATGCTGGCGCCAAAGAAAGCCAACAGTTAGACTCTGATAGGCCCGACCAGAGACAGAACATCTGGCACCAACCAACATTACATGCCTGACCCACCGGCGTGCAATTAAAGAGCAAAGCAAAGTTGTCAGCCGTGATTGGGTTAACTGTGATTGGTAAATATTTATATTTATCAAAGTTCGAGGTCACTCAGATGGGAAACAAACTGAAACCAAACAGTGCAAATGGTGCAAGGAGCTATCAAAACATCACTATTCTCTGGTTTTAACTGTAATTGCTGGTTATGTTAGACTTATTTATTTTCTATTATTTTTCAGTCTGACCAGACACCATTTGAACTGGCTGTAGAGAACAGTGACATCGGCACCATCGAGTACCTGTTGCTACATGGTGCACAAATACCAACTTCAAGTAATGTAGGTGTCAGCCCAAATTCTTTTGCTAGCTTACACATAGGAGGGTTGTATTCACCATATTTGCATTATTTGCTTGCTCCCAGCTAGCACATTGTCAATATTGGAAAAAAACAGGTAACCAGACCCCCCTGACCTTTCAAGGTCAGGGGGGGGGGGTCTGATTACCTGTGTTTCCAACACTGATAACCTTCAGACTAGGGACCAGCAGATAATGCAAATAAGGTGAATATCAGTAATTATTGCATAAATCCTATTGTTCAAATCATGAAATTCACATGCTGTTTGAAAATGGGATTTTAAACTTTTAATATCCATTGGGCCTGCTTTGTTAACATTGAGTTGAGCTACATTCAGTTGCCATCTTGAAGCAGAATTTTAAAAGTTTATTATGATGTCAGAACATCATTGCAGAACTGATGTCTCTGCTTACAACATTCTGAACAAACTGCCACTTTTGTTTAATGGTTGCATTTGAAGTGTTTATAATAAACCGGCCCCCGCTCATTGGGGCTTGAAGAAATATATGTGCTGCATGATGCTTCCACGCAGAGCTGAATCCGACCGCACACGAGTACTGGTAAACCGCTTAGATGATCTGGGCATTTTCGTCATAATTTGGAATCATCATTTATGCAAAAATAACGATCAGCTATGGCCATTTCATTGCAATAACATTTGTCAGGTCCCTCAGAAGATATTTGAAGATTCAGCCTATTGACTGCATGTTCAAACAGCTGCCTCAGGGCCTGATAAATGTTAATACACGAAAAACCATGGGTGATCCTATAATATTATTGCATCAGAAATAGTTTATTACTATGGTTTGCCCAGTCCAAATGGGAAATTTTATTTATGAAATTCATGTGCTGTTGTAAACCTGGTTGCATTAAATGCCCCAACCTTCAAGAAGCTTAGGTAGGCAAATTGATTTCATTTTTTTATCTGCCATGTCTGCTGTAAGCATTGCAAGCTATAAGATTACGGTTTTCCATCAATTCATCTGTTTGCTCATTCATTAAACTGTCAACATATGCGACAACTCTAGCTGTAAGACCAATGTTCAAGGTCCAGTTGTTAAAAACTAACAATGTCGTTATCATAACTAATCATGTCGTTAGTTAAAGTATTGTTAAAAATTTGATCATTTGATATGGCAAATTGCTGAAATAATGTGAGCAACTTTTGCAAATGCAAAAGCTGCTCTCATTATCTCAGCAAAAAAAAAACACTTTATTAGATTTGTACTTGCTAGAACAGTTAATAATTTCAGCACTAACAAGCTCTTTAAGCGAACAATGCTCCAAGTCCATTTCTCAAGAACTATAAATACTTCGTAAAACTTGCATCTAAGGATAGCAGCTTAAATGCAAGTGTTCATATTTGACCTTGACCTACATTTCATTGGTCACTATTGCGTCAACCCTTATGGTCTAGCCCAGATCTCAAGAACTATTAATACTTAGTACAAATTATGTCTCCCCCGAAAAATTTTTTTTCGGAGAGACATATTGTTTTTCCCCCGGGCGTCTGTCTGTCCGTCTGTCTGTCTGTCTGTCTGTCACACATTCGTGTCCGCTCTGTAACTTGAAAACCGTTAGAGCTATCTTCACGAAACTTCGTATAAATATTAATCAGCATTAGACGACGTGCAGTGCGCAAGAACCATAACTCTTGCATTTATACTTTTTGAATTATCTCCCTTGGAAGTTTGTTGGTATGTATATATGTATGGGCAAATCGTGTCCGGTCAATAACTTTCTTATTTTTTGATGGATTTTAAAATTACTCGGCAGAAATATTAACAACCATAAGACGATGTGTGGTGCGCATAAGGCAGGTCGGTACCTCAAAGGTCAAGGTCATACTTAGAGGTCAAAGGTCAAAAAAGGGGCCTTTTTTCGTATTTGGTCAATAACTTTCTTATTTTGAGATGGATTTTAAAATTACTTGGCATAATTATTAACAACCATAAGACGATGTGTGGTGCGCATGAGGCAGGTCGGTTCCTCAAAGGTCAAGGTCATACTTAGAGGTCAAAGGTCAAAAAAGGGGCCTTTTTTCGTATTTGGTCAATAACTTTCTAATTTTGAGATGGATTTTAAAATTACTTGGCATAATTATTAACAATCATGAGACGATGTGTGGTGCACATGAGGCAGGTCGGTAACTCAAAGGTCAAGGTCATACTTAGAGGTCAAAGGTCAAAAAGTGGGCCTTTTTTTCGTATTTGGTCAATAACTTTCTTATTTTGAGATGGATTTTGAAATCACATGGCAGAAATGTGAACCAATATAAGGCGATGTGTTGCGCGCATGACCCAGGTTGGTACCTCAAAGGTCAAGGTCATACTTAGAGGTCAAAGGTAAAAAAAGGGGCCTTTTTTCGGGTTTTGTCAATAAATTGCCTATTTTTAAATAGAATTTGAAGTTACTTGGCAAACATGTTAACTATCATGGGACGATGTGTTGCATGCATGATTCAGTTTGATACCTAAAATGTCAAGGTCATACATAGAGGTCAAAGGTAAAAAAGGGTCCTTTTTTCGTGTTTGGTCAATTACTTTCTTATTTTTAGATGGATTTTGAAATTGCTAGGCAGAAATGTTAACCACCATGAGATGATGTGTTGCACGCGTGACCCAGTTTAATACCTGAAAGGTCAAGGTCATACATAGAGGTTAAAGGTAAAAAAAGAGCCTTTTTTGTGTTCCGTCAATAACTTTCTTATTATGCCCCCAACTTTGAAAAAGTTGGAGGGGCAAATTGGTTCTGGTTCGTTTGTCCGTTCGTCCGTCCATTACGCTTTTGATGCATAGCATAACTAAAGAACCTTGTATGCTAGGGTTTTGAAATGTCATATATGGATTCCTCATGGAAAATTAGCTGACGCGTATTTTTTTTCTCGTCCGGATTATGCCCCCTTCAAGAGTTATTGCCCTTTGAATTTTTTTTTCAATAAAATCTTGTCAGCAAGATATCTCAAAAACTATCGGAGCTAGAGCCTTGAAAGTTGGTGAATATATTGATGGTGATGAGTAGATGAACTGATTATTTTTTGACAAAATTCCGAAAAATACTTTGTGAGTTATGGCCCTTTGTCATTTTGGTAATTTGTGCCCATTATAATGTATGCTAAAAGTGA
The DNA here is from genome assembly GCA_963580285.1 of Lucinisca nassula. Classification (NCBI taxonomy): domain Eukaryota; kingdom Metazoa; phylum Mollusca; class Bivalvia; order Lucinida; family Lucinidae; genus Lucinisca; species Lucinisca nassula. Next base: position 45,637,101 of record OY757026.1, read on the forward strand.
TGCATAGCATAACTTTAGAACCGTGTATGCTAGGGTTTTGAAATTTCATATATGGGTTCCTCATGAAAAATTAGCTGACGCGTATTTTTTTTCTCGTCCGGATTATGCCCCTTTCAAGAGTTATTGCCCTTTGAAATTTTTTTAATAAAATCTTGTCAGCAAAATATCTCAAACACTATTGGAGCTAGAGCCTTGAAAGTTGTTGAGTATATTGGTGGTGATGAGTATATGAACTGATTAACTTTTGACAAAATTCCGAAAAATACTTTGCGAGTTATGGCCCTTTGTCATTTTGGTAATTTGTGCCCATTGTAATGAATGCTAAAAGTGATGCATAGCATAACTTTAGAACTGTGTATGCTATGGTTTTGAAATTTCATATATGCATTCCTAATGGAAAATAAGCTGACGCATATTTTTTTTTCTCATCCGGATTATGCCCCTTTCAAGAGTTATTGCACTTTGAATTTTTTTAAATAAAATCTTGTCAGCAAGATATCTCAAAAACTATTGGAGCTAGAGGCTTGAAAGTTGGACCATGAGTCATGTGCAAGACCAAGGTCCATACCTCCAACGTCAAGGTCATACCTAGAGGTCAAAGTTAAAAAAAAGGACAGTCAATAACTTCCTTATTCTTTGATGGATTATGAAATTACTTGGCAGAAATGTTAACCATCATGAGACGATGTGTTGTACCGCAAAGGTCAAGGCCATACTTAGAGGTCAAAGGTAAAAAAGTGCTTTTTTTGTTTACGGCCAATAACTTTTTTATTTTTCTATGAACATTTTTAAAGTTACTATGCAGAAATGTTCATCTTCATTAGATGATGTGTTGCACACAAGACCCAGCTCAATACCTCCAATGTCAAGGTTATACTTAGCAGTCAAAAACGGGGGAGACATCTGTGTTTTTGTAGAAAAACAAATTCTAGTTTACATCTAAGGATAGCCCCTTAAATGCAAGTATTCATATTTGATCTTGACCTACATTTCATCGTTCACTATTGCATCAACCCCAATCATTATACCCCCGGCATACGAAGTATGCTATAGGGGTATATAGTTTTCATCCTGCCATCCGTCCATCTGTCCGTCAGTCCATCCTTTAACATTTTGGTTAAAGTTTTGTGTCAAAGTTTGTAAGAGATTGTAATCTTCTGAACCCTTCAATAGATTTAGTTGATACTTACACTGAAGTTACATACTGGTCTAAAGACTTCATTGATGCATGTCCCTACCTCCACACATTGACCGTCAGGTCACAGACTTAGAAATTTTACATTTGGTTAAAGTTTTATGACACAGTTCATAGATGCCTGTATGTTCTTAACTCAAAGACAAATTCAGTTGATACTTCCATCAAAGTTGCATACCAGTCCAAAGATTTTGTGATGTATGTCCCTTCCACCACCCACGGTGACCTTGACCTCAAGGTCATGGACTTAGAAATTTTACATTTGGTTAAAGTTTTATGACAAAGTTTATAGATGCCTTAAATTCTAAACCTAAGACAAATTCAGTTGATACTTGCATTGATGTTGCATACCAGTCCAAAGATTTCATTGATGCATACCCCACCCTGCTGCTTCAATAACATTGATGCCTCCACTCCCTTTGTCCATTTAGAAATTTTATGTTTGGTTTAGCTTTTACAAGCACGTTTATGGATTCTTATACCTCTTGATTCATAGAACATACAAGCTTGAAAGATATATCAGAGGGTGGCGCTGGCCGGGTGTATACGTGACCCACTGGTCGCTTGCTCTAGTTTTCAAGCCCATTTCTCAAGAACTATATTTACAGTCAAACTTCAACAATTCTTATACCTTTGGGGACCGCCCCCACCCATCGGGGCTTGACGAAATAGTTGGGCTGCTTGATACTATCATTCTGAATTGAAGCCAACCACACAAGTACAGGAGACTAAGCCTGCCTAGGCAAAGTAGTGCAAGTCGGACCGCCCATGCATATAGACCCTATTGGTTTCATTGAGCAGCAGGGCTTGAGCTGTCATCTCAATGCCCGGTAAAAGTCCTACAAAATTAGAAGCAAAGTCTTCAAAATTACCTATATAGTGTGGATGGGGACGTTAAACCTCAAATTAAACAAACAAATAACACATTTTGGACCATGAAAATTTATTTGAGATATAGTACGAATAACTGAGGTTTACTCATAGTCCCGGTGGGTGTGTGTGTGTGTGGGGGGGGGGGGGGGGGGGTGGGCAGTAGGTCTTGAGATGTTATTTCACCTCAATGTTGTGTATAAGTCACACAAAATCATAAGCAATGTCTCTAAAATGACCTAAATATTGTTGACAGGAAAGTAGAAGCTTATCACAAACAAACTGATTGGATAATGTCAAAAATTTGCAACAATTTGTCCTGTGATACACTGCTGGAAACTCGGCGTCATTACCTAACACATTACCACCAAAAAATGAAAATTTTTAAATAAAACTTCTGATATTTTCACTTATCTAGATTGTGAGAAGTCTTTAAAACCACCAGGGTGAGGCGGTTCTCCACCTGGATGAGGCAGTTCTAAAATGTGTTTCTTGAGCAGAAATTAGAAAAATAATGTATACCCCAGTTTTACTATATAAAAGTGGGGTTTCACCCTTAAAACGCTGGGAAAAACTACATCTGAAAATGTTGTCTGCTTATGTCCTCTGCTGAATTTTAAAAAAAAAATTGCATACAGGCAGTGTGTGGGTCCAGATCAGACTGCTCCTGATCTGGTTCTACACTATTTGCCAAAAATTACTTTTATGGTAACCGACAGACTGCAAAGCAGACAAACAGATAAAAGCAAGATAAACAACACACTACAGTTTCAAGACTGTTTTCTGGTACTGTAAGAATCCTGAAAATTCGGACACATTGAGGACTTGATGTAATTCTTCTAAAATTTTAACAAGTTTGTTTAGCGATCCAGCAAGGAGTCCAAAAAGTAGAGATGGAATGGTAAATGGTGAAGACCCTGATCAGACTGCTCCTTCCATCTGGGTCTGCACTGTTTCCTTAAGGCATGTCTGTACCAATACTTAGGATCATTACCATATGTCATCATGTTAACAAGTCTGTGATGAAAACCCCATTTTGTTAAATTGTTAGTTTCTAGCTCATAACATACATTGTGGGTGAACACTAGAATCACCACATTTAGGGGCTTCTACATGGATATTTCTAGGATGGGCCCAGCCCATTTTATGATAAAATTATTAGTGATAGGCTGCAGCTGAATTTAGATTAAAATGGGCCCCCCAAATAGGCTGCAGCTGAATTTAGATTAAAATGGGCCCCCCAAATAGGCTGCAGCTGAATTTAGATTAAAATGGGCCCCCTATATAAGCTATTCAAATATCATGCTTATTTTGCTCTAAGATGGTTATTGTGGACATAGGGGCCCATCACAATTTAGAAAAGGCCCATGGAAATTTGAAAAGGCTCATCAAAATTTTAGATTTTACATGGTTTTGAATGGGACATGGGCCCTGGGCCCATTTCTGGGCCAGAAATATCCCTGCTTCTAATGACAACCCTCAATCAGTGTTTGTAGTAGAAATACAAAAATAGTCCTGACTCTTGTCCTGCTGAATAAATTCATTTAGCCACACTCGTTTATGACTATCTGCCAGTCAATTAACTTGATGTAATAATCTCATTTCCAGTTTGCAGTCTGAATGACAGAGTAGATTCTGATCAGTTCAGAAGCCATCTGATCTGGATCTTCACTGTTTGCAAAGGGTTCAGCAGACAAGTCATCACATTAAAATGTCTGTGAAATTAACACCCTCCCCCCTAAACCCCACTTTATAAAGAGAAAACTGGGGTTTATGGGGTTATACATGATTTGCCTTATTTCTGCTCCAAGACATTGGTTTTGGGTACTCGTTAGAACCGCCTCAATGAGACGGTTCTAATGAGCAGCCACAACCTAAGTTTGCAGTATAAATAAGAAAAATATGGATTTTCATCAGAAAAGTAGCCATTTTGGAGATGTGAAAAAATGCACTATGTTTCTCAGCTATGTTATATTGTAATGTGCAAATATGCCACTTTTTGAGGGACAAGAGACCATGCTGTGGTGTACAGGTATGTTTCTCTGATACGTCTGTGCATTTGCTGTCTGATCAAGGCCCCCATTTCTCTAATGACTGTGCTCTCCTGCAGTTGGTGCTTTTATTACTTTCAGAGAAAATCAGTTGCCTTTACTCTGATGAGAGATATTCACCTAACAGAACAACAGATCATGGATACTGTTGACTTCTTCATTCAGAATGGCTACATAATTCAAAATGATCAGTGTTTAAAATTAGGAAAATTACCAGACAGACTGACCAATCATGAGAGGTTTCAGACTTGGCTGCAGCGCTGTAGAAATTCCATCCAATCACTGGCAGGTATATGTAGGTCAACAATAAGAAGACAGTTAAGTGTGTGTACAGATGGAAGAAGCATTACAAAGAGAATAAAATTATTACCTTTGCCTAATATTCTCATAGAACTTTTGATATTTAAGGAAAGACTTCAGAAAAGTGCTACCCAAGTCCAATGCTCGGATAGGTCAAGTGAAACAAGTGGGATTTGAGTCTGCTGGTTGGACAGATATTGAAGATCAGTTTTAAATTGTGGAAAATTGAAAAGTCTGTACATCAGAATATAGTTGGTTGATTAAAAGTCAAGACTAGAAATTTTTGATTCAGAGGCTCTTACACGAGCAATCATTTCAAATGATGTGAAATGAGCCTTTGTTGAAATGACCTTGATTTTAAGCTACTATTAATGATTTATCATATGATGTCATGTCTGAGAATGTAATAATGCCATGTAATAAATTCAATAATCCACTATGGGATTAAAATAATATGCAAATTAGTAAAATACTCCCCGTAATGTTACATGTTTGTTTGTTTGTTTGTTTGATTTGAGGTGTAAAGGCCCAGTCAACACTGTATAGGTCATTTTGGAAACGTTGCTTCCAATTTTGTGGGACTTTTACCCGACATTGAGATTAAATGACATCTCAAGCCCTGTCGTCCTATGAAACCAATAGGGTTTAGATACATGGACGGGCTGACTCGCACCGCTTTGCCTAGGCAGGCATAGATCCTCTAAGCGGTTTACCAGTACTCGTGTGCAGTCGGTCTCAGCTCTGCGTGGAAGCATCATGCAGCCCATCTATTTCGTCAAGCCCTGATGGGCGGGTGCCTGTAATGTTACATGTACATACAACGTCCTTAACGACGTCACATTTACTAATGGCGGAATTTTGACATCTTTGTAAACCAATCGTGAATGAAATGCGTTTAAATGTCATATGATAAATAGAATCTTGCATTCGTATTCATGTGTTATTGAATTTATTAAACTCGTTGAAGAAAAGGGATAAAATGCTTGGCATTGCCTCGCATTTTACCTTTTTCCTCAACTTGTTTAATAAATTCAATAATACATGAACACTCATGTAAGATCCTCTAAATCAATAATTTATAATAAACTTGAAGAAAAGGGATAAAATGCTCCGCAAAGTCTCGCATTTTATCCCCTTTCCTTAACTCGTTTAATAAATTCAATAATACATGAACACTCAGTTCAAAAGGAGTAGAGAACATAGTGTTTTATACCACAATCTGGCATTCTACTAACCTTATAAAAGGGTCGAATAACTGCACGCTTTTATCAGTAGTGACCTATAATACCTTCTACCAACCTATAATACATCTAGTGGCCGTTTATAGACCGGACCTACATTTCAGGTCACTAATTTACAAGTGTATTTACTATGTTATGGATGGCATTACAACGTTCATGTGCCAGTAACCATGTTTTATTTCAAGGGTGGTCATATCATTTTTATGACATTTTTATCCACTATGTAACAGAGACATTATATGATTAATGTGATAATCATTTTTAACTTGAATGAAAACGGATTTTGATGCCATTTTACCAGCTTGAAATGTTTTAAATTGACTTCAGAAGTAATTACACTGATTTTAGATTTCATTTACTTGTAGAACAAAGTCTGTTTGGTATTACCCAAGAGTTTGGGTTTACAGTGTCATATGACATTCAGCGGGCAACCTTTCTGTGAGAGGAATTACAAGAATGGCCATTTCATACAAAATTAAATTTATGAAACTAGCCTACCTCAAGTTTCATAACCTTCATATTAAATGACCGCGAGTATAAGACTCTGTTTACTATAACATTTTTAGCTCACCAGAGCCAAAAGCTCCGGGGGACCTTATAGGCTAGGTAGTTGTCCGTGGTTGGCGTATGTTGTCTGGATTCAACACTTTTAAACATCTATGCTGAAGCCACTGGGCCGATTGGGCCTAAATTTTGTCTGTAGCATCCTTGGGCTGAGGGGTTGAAAGTTTATGTTTTATCTGAAAATTAGCTCTTTAGTTGTTTGGTTGCTGTGGCAATTTAGTGTTTCCATAGACTTATAATGGGGAAAATTGAAAAATGGCATTTACTGCCAAGTCATTGCAGATATTTTGACATAACCTTTATAGAAATGTTTCTTCAGTGAACTTCTCTCAGCCATATGCTTTTAGGCCAACATGAGGGTCCCCTAGGTTGTGCTGGGGCCATGACCCACCCCCTGGACATCATACAAGGCCATATATCTCAGAAACCATTCAGATCCCCACCGCCAAACCATTATTTTCTTGTACTTTATGTTACAACACATTCAGTGAGGGGGGGGGGGGGGGGGGGGGCTCTAGCATTAGAGGCAAGTGTAAGCACCACTTCTTAAAAGCCCAATATATCAGAAACCTTACAGATCCCCACCCCTAAACCATATATATTCTTGATCCTTATGATGAGACCCATTCAGTGACACCAATCTAGGGGTCCTCCGGGAAGCGACGGGGCCATGCCGCATCCCCTCCACTTCATAAAAGGCCCATTATCACCGACACCTTACAGATCCCCACCACTAGACCATATACACCAACCTAGGGGTCCCCAGAGATGTGCCGGGGCCATGATTCCCCCCTTCCACTTCATAAAAGGCCCAATATCTCTGACTTACAGATCCCCACCCCTTAACCATATACTTTCTTGTTATGATTAGACACATTCATTAACGGCAATCTAGGGGTCTGCCAGGGTGATATGATAAGAGGCATTCAGTGACACCAACACGGGGTTCCCCAAGGACCGGGACCATAACCCACTTCTTCCAGTTCATAAAAGGCCCAATAGCTCAGAAACCATTCAGCTCTCCACCTCTAAACCAACTATATCCTTGTTCCTTATGATAAGAAACACTCGCAACGATAGCAATCTAGGGGTCTCACAGGGTGCATCTGGGCAATGCCCCACCACTCCACTTCACAAAAGGCCAACTATCTGAGTAACTGTTCAGAGACCCACCCCTCAACCATATATAGTCATGTTCCTTTTGAGAAGACTCATTCATTGACGCCAAGTGGTGCCTCAGTTAATGCTCCACCAACTTAGAGTCTCATTCGGTCACACCAACCTGGGGTCTCTTTGTGCTGGGGCAATGTGCTGGGGCCATGCCCTGTACCTCCACTTCTTAAAAGGCCATATATATTTCTGAAACCATTCAGATCCCTAACCTGTAATCATATACATTGTTGTTCCTTTTCCTTATGATTAGACACAATACATTCAGTCACACCAACTTGTTGCGTGGGGGGGGGGGGGGCGGGGTGGTAGGGTACACATGAACCATTTCTCTCCCCTCCACTTCATCAAGGGGCCTTCTATAAGACTTTATGTTTGGTAGAATAAAATCGTATCATGTTAAAATACATTGCGGCCAGTGGGCAGTGTCCACTGGAGCTCTGGTGAGCATAGTGGCCCATGGGTCTCTTGTTCTTACTGTTTTCAGAAAAGAGAGTTTGACATTTCATGTAATTTTTCTGCAATAGACACAGTTTACATGAAATGTCAAATCTTGTTTTCTGGGAGTTATGCTCCGGACTGAATGTAATGAATGGACATACAAATGGAGACCAAAATCCCCTTTACCTTCGCTGAGGTTGGGTTGGGGTATGGGAAAATGAAACCAAGTCGAAGAAATATATTTCAGAATAGCATCTTGGCCATTATGCAAGAATTTTACTAGTAAAAAATATTTCCGGATCCTGCTGATGGCTTGAATGTCAAAGAGTCTAGACAGTTAAATATTGCAAGGACAGAGACTGACAATTGGGTTGACACATACAAAAGACTCTTAATTTATAGAAGCCTCCATGGTGTAGTAGATAAACTAGCATAAACCAGCAGTCGTGGGTTATATCCCGGGCTTCTCAAAACTTTCGGATGAATCTTTAAACCCAGGTCCCGTCTCCATTTGACCTTAGCTGTTGGTGGGAAATATAACTCAAACACACTCACTCACACACTTGTAGTTTATTTTTGTCCTAGATAGGCTCAGATTAGCTTGTAAAATGAGCAAATGCTTCTTAAACAGAAACAAGTCGAATCAGACACAGCAGACATCGGTTACCCCGGTATATCGTAATCAACTGGGTACAACAAACACTACTGAAATTGAAGATGTCACAACAGTATTCTCGGTATGAAAATGATTTATTTTACCCCAAATCCTAATCTTCTTCGGTGGTTATTTTGCATAGCCGCAGAAATATGGTATTTCCTTTTACATATTATACAGATGCAGAGAATTCTGTTCATGACAAACGAAAATAAAAACACTTTTTCTTTCATCTAGCATGATTCACCAACCCAAGCATATTTCGGTCAATATTTTCTGACTGTTAAACATCTTTTATGAACATGATTGTTTTTATTTATATGTTATTGCGATTCCATAGCTTCCAATGATGTATTTGCTTGAGTCACAAGTGGTGTCAATGTCCACTGAATCCGAAGATGGTTCAAAACTTGATGTTTTGTTAGGGTACAACGGGTTATGATACACCATAATGCCGTTAATCAGTACAATTTGGGTCAACAAACACGGATTACAATCTTCGTAAAATGAGACAAAACACTTTAAAGCTGCCTGCGAAGTCACGATACCTGATGCTATTTTTTAATTCCAAACGAACCATTAGACTGTTACATACTCTCCAATGCCTTTCTGATTCATATTATTGTAGCATCCGAGATTTCGGCAACGCTACACTATCGTCAGGATGCTACCTTTACTCTAAGTTTGAGTCAAAATTTAAACAAAACCAAGATTGTTTATGAACCAGATTTAATGAATTTGTCAAAATTATGAACGACAACAACAACTAGCAGAGCTCGACTCTATACCCGTCAGAAAATCACATAAATAAATTTCCCCTACCTACAAATCTATCCGATTATAATCAGTATCTCCCTAACCCTTAAACTTTCTCTAAACTTAACACACAACCGCTCTCCTCGGTTTCAAAACGATTCCCCCACCACGATTCATGCTGAATGCTGCTTATATAGTCTCAACACCCAACTTGACGAAACCCAAAGCACAACACGCTTGGCAGCCGCTGTGTCTCAACATGACGGGTGACGACTCGGTAGCCAAGGAGTTGGGAAATGATGTACACAACGACATGTACGAAAGAATAATAATGAAAGTAGAAGAAAATAAATTCTCAATCACTTTAATTGCCGCTTTTAGCATCTGGGCCTAAGGATTTAGGGGAGCTTATAGTATAGTGGGTCATCCGTCTGTACGTCGTCCGTCTGTCTGTGGTCCATCCATCCACACCTTTGACCAGTTATATCTCTGCAACATGCAGGCCGATCTCAACCATTTCTCATCTATAGCATGCCTCTGGTGGGGCATAGCTAATCTAAGCTCTTGTTTCTATCGAAACTGAACATCAACTTTGGTTGCTATGGTAACCACAAGGTCCCATAGACTTACAAGGGAAAATGCTTGTCATCACCTTCAGTTTTGACTGTATCTTTCTGAAACTTATATGTAAGGCTGCTGGGGATAGAAACTCGGATGAGTTCGCAAACTGACAAAGTCTGCCCATTAATCATAGAGTTACGTCCCCGTGATTGCTGAAAATGCCTATATTTTACCTTGTCATCACCGTGGCCCCTTCAGTTTTGATCAACTATTCCTGAAACTTACATACAAGTAACTTGTAAGTCAGGGTTAAAACCTTACAAAGCACGGTTTATTGCAAATTCTAGCTCTTGCACTACCACTGAACTTTCTAAATTATTAACTTCCTGTCTTACTGCTATTAAAACGCATGTAATTAAATATTGTGATAAAGTCTTTGAAAGATCAGGAAGAAATCTGTTTTGGTCTATAAAAAATTCGAAAGAGGTTTTAATTAAATTGAAATCTAGACATTTTCGTGCTTCTAGTCTGTCTACCTACGATTTTTCCACTCTTTACACTACACTTCCTCATAATCTTATAAAAGAAAAGCTTAATGATTTAATTGAATGGGCTTTTCACAGAGAAGATTCTCTCTATCTTGCATGTAATGTCAGAAATGCATTTTTCACTTCTAAAGAGCATAAGAATTATACACTTTGGTCATGTCAGAAAGCGTGTGATGCCCTCACCTTTCTACTTGACAATATTTATATTAGATTCGGTACTAAGTTATTTAGACAAATTGTGGGTATTCCGATGGGTACTAATTGCGCACCTCTTGTGGCTGATCTGTTCTTGTATTGTTATGAAAGAGACTTCATTTTGTCGCTTTCCATTGATAACCAATCTGAAATTATTGAAGCTTTTAGCTCTACTTCTAGATATTTAGATGATTTATTAAATATTGATAATACCTATTTTGATGGTTTGATCAGTCAGATTTACCCCCTAGAACTTCAGTTAAATAAAGCAAATTCTTCTGATACCGAGGCCCTGTTTTTGGATTTACATCTATCTATTGTAGATGGATTTGTTTCGTGCAAAATTTATGATAAACGCGATGACTTTGATTTTGAGATTGTAAATTTTCCTTTTTTGGATGGTGATGTTCCTCGTGAGACATCCTATGGCGTTTATATTTCGCAATTAATTCGATTTGCTAGAGTGTGTAGTCATGTAACTGACTTCAACACTCGTAATAAATTATTAACGGCTAAAATCCTTAATCAGGGTTATCGGTACCATAAACTACGCAAAGCCTTTTCAAAATTTTATAGACGCCATTCTGATTTAATTTCAAAATTCAATATTGGACTTAAGTCTCTTCTGCAACAAGGTCTATCGGAACCCGAATTTTATGGTGACTTAGTATAGAAATTCAGAAAAATATATAACCGCAATGACTTCAGCACCCAATTTCGTAAAATCATTCTTCGATATAAAAAGATTGGGTACAACATGGATATTATACGACAGACTGCATGCATGGTAGTTAACCCAGTCACGGTTGGCAACTTTGCTTCCCTCTTTAATTGCACGCCAGTGGGTCAGGCCTCAGATTCTATGACGGCTCCAACGTAAAGGCTTATTGAAAATTAGAGAGATAATGCTGGTTGGTGCCTGATTCTCTGTCTCTGGTCGGGCTCATCGGAGTCTAACTGTTGGTTTTCTTTTGCTCCAGCATTTCAGTGGTTTCTTGCTGTCGAGTCCTCACCGTTGTCTCACCTCTGTGGTTCTTTGATTTTTGTGTTCACGGAGATGTTGCACTGATGAGTTAGGAGGCCTTCATGCGGGCTGAACAAATTATTTGTCTAAATCGCGACGGAAGTAAGGGCGAGGATTGTGGCCACGTAAAATCGATTTAAGCCCCCCAGTGGAAATCTTCCACTGACCGTTCCAAGGCGGCTCTTCTGTGGCGATTTATTTATGTTGTTGTTTGTTACTTACTATGTGTATCACTGGTGTCTTTTAATTTTGGGTGGCCATATGGCCATTTTGTGGGAAAGTAACTATCCTTATGGCCTTCCTTTGTTTAGGTTTCCATTATGGTCTGTCGCTTAATGTTTGTATTTCTTTCCCTTTGGTGTCTTTTATGGTTGAAGTAAGTTAATTGTATCAATTCCTGATCTTTGTTTTACTTCTACTTAAAAGCTCGGATGAGTTCGAAAACTAGCTATATTGGTCGATTACTTGCAGAGTTATGCCCCCTTCTTTGCTGAAAATGCTTATTTTTGACCTTGTCATCACTGTAGCCCCTTCAGTTTTGATCGGAACTTCTTGAAACTTACAAACAAGTAAGTCATGGATAAAAGCTCGTATAAGTTCGACAACTAGCGATGTCAGTCAATTACTGAGTTATGTCCCCTTCTTTGCTGAAAATGCTTATTTTTGACCTTTTATCACTGTAGCGCCTTCAGTTTTGTTAGGATGTTCTTGAAACTTACAAACAATTCAGGGATAAAAGCTCGGATGAGTTCGAAAACTGGCGAGGTCGGCCTGTCTTTCATTATATACGAGGGTAGGCTGAAAGTTCTGAGCCTGACCAAGAAGCAGGCACCGAAGAGCCATGAAATTTTGTATTCATTAAATCCAAACCTTTATTACTTGATTTGACTCAAATGAGTTCAAGTTTACTTGCAATAACATTCTAGACTTTGAAAATTAATACTAGCACGTTTTTGAGAAAATGGACAACATCTGGCATCGTGGTGTCATCAAGTACCTCCATAAAAAGGGGTTAGCTCCTAAGAACATTCATGCCGATATGGTTGCTACATAAGGGGATGATGCTCCTTTGTATGCAACCGTGAAAAGGTGGGCAGCAAATTTTAAAAAGGGCAAGGACAGCCTTGAAGAGGATGACCGGTGTGGACGACCCACAATGGCAACAACTGAGGAAACCATCAGCCAAGTGCACAGGGCCGTGATGGATGACAGGCGTTTAGCTGTGAATCAGTTAGCTAACACTGTTGGCATCTTCCGTGAACGAGTAGAGAACATTCTACACAGTGAATTAGGAATGTCGAAGGTTCCCGCCAGATGGGTGCCACGCCTTTTGAAGCCTGACCAAAAGTTGACCAGACTGAACCTGTCACAAGCCAACTTGGCTATTTTTGAAGCAGACCAAGATGGTTTTCTTGACAGGATGAATGTTCGGTTCATCACTTTGAGTCAGAGACCAAAAGACAATCCATGCAATGGAAGCACCCTGGCTCACCCCCTCCAAAGAAGGCAAAGGTCGTCTCCTCTGCAGGGAAGGTGATGGCATCAGTGTTCTGGGATGCCAAGGGCATAATATACATAGATTACCTTCAAAAGGGCAGAACAATTAATGGGGAGTATAATGCAGAACTGCTAAAACAATTGCGAAAAGCAATTAAGGCTAAACTACCCGAAAAATTGACAAAAGGGGTCTTGTTCCATCAGGACAATGCGCCTGCGCATAAATCAGTTGTCGCAATGGCTGCTGTGCATGACTGTGGCTTCACACTTGTCGATCACCCTCCGTATTCGCCTGATCTAGCTCCATCAGATTATTTCCTGTTTCCAAACATGAAACAGCAATTGGCTGGGCAGCATTATCGGTCAGACGAGGTGGTGATAGCTGCTGTGGAGGAGTTTTTCAGGGACCAAGATGAAACCTTCTATACCACTGGGATCCATGGACTCCAGCATCGCTGGAGGAAGTGTGTGGACAGGCAGGGAGACTATGTTGAAAAATAAGGCATTTTCAATATTGATAAACCATTGGATCTTGGTCAGGCTCAGAACTTTTCAGCCTACCCTCGTATACCTTTATAGCTGAAAATGACTATTTATGACCTTGTCATCACTGTAGCCCCTTCAGTTTCCCTCGTATCTTCTTGAAACTAAGTAAGTAAGGGATAAAACTTCAGCAATGTTTAAAACTTGGTGAGGGCGGCCTGTATTTCAGAGAGTTACGTCCCCCTTGATTTCAGAAAATGACTGTTTTTGAACTTGTCATCACCGCGACTCCTTCAGTTTTCATCAGGTCTTCTTGAAAATTACAAACAAGTAAGATAGGGATAAAAGCTCAAATGAATCCGAAAACTAGCGATGTAGGTCGATTACAGAGTTATGTCCCCTACTTAGCTGAAAATGCTTATTTTTGACCTTGTCATCACTGTAGCCCCTTCAGTTTTGATCGGATCTTCTTGAAACTTACATATAAGCAAGTCGGAGATAAAAGCTCGAATGAGTGCGAAAACCGGTGAACTCGGCTTATTTATCATAGAGGTACATCACTTTGTTTGCAGAAAATGCCTGTTTTTACCTTGTCATCACTGTAGCCTCTTCAGTTTTGATCGAATCTAATTGAAACTTACATGCAAGTAAGTCAGGGATAAAAGCTTGGTTGAGTTCAAAACTGATAAGGTCGGCCTATTTATCTTAGAGTTATGTCCCTTTGATTGTTGAAAATGCCCATTTTTGACATTGTCATCATCATAAGTCCATAAGTTTTGAAATGACCTTCCTGAAACTTACATATAATTAAGTGAAAGATAAAAGCAAACTAACATTGTTGGCACATTACTCACAGAGTAATTCTTCTTTTCTGAAAAAGCCTATTTTGTACCTTGTCATCACCATAAGTGCTTTAGTTTTGATGGAATCTTCCCGAAACTAGCATATAAGTAGGTTGGGAATGAAAGTTCGGATGAGTTTGAAAACTGGTGATGTCTGCATACCTTTCGTAGAATTACGTCCCCTTGAATGCTGAAAATACCTGTTTTTGACCTTGTCATCAGCATAAATCCTTCGGTAAAGACTTGAAGTTCCTGAAACTTTTAATTTTTTAGCTCAGGTGAGCGATATAGGACCTTCATGGTTCTCTTGTTTAGATGTTGCAATTGAAATTGTCCACCACATAAACTTTAAACCACAAGTACTGTTATCAATTAAATCTAAAAATAAAATCAGCTTCTATTCATAATCATATAGTTTTATGTACTATTGATTATTTATGCCGGCCTCGGTAGCTCAGTCAGATGCGTGTCTGGTGATCAGCAGGATGTGGGTTTGATATCAAACCTGCCGGGGTTGGCAACATTCTTTTATGGAGATTGATCATGAAATCTTTTCTACGGTCATTCTCCCCTTTCCGCTGATTCAAGAAGGGCAGTTGTCAGTTTCTGGCGTAAAAATGTGCACTGTACTTGTTAAACCACTTAGGTTTAAGCCTGCCCAGTGAAAGTGTGAATGGGTAAATTGACCGGCTCAAAAATGACCTAAAATAGTGTTGATTGGGCCATTAAACTTCAATACAAACAAAACAAACTATTGATTATAAGAATCAATATCCTTAAATAACCTTGAAATAAAGTCTTAGTGCATAAGTACAGAGAGAGAGAGAGAGAGAGAGAGAGAGAGAGAGAGAGAGAGAGAGAGAGAGAGAGAGAGAAGAGGGCCATGATGGCCCTGGATCGCTCACTTGATCCATAAATTGACAAGTGGACCCAAGGGAGGGTCATTATTGGCCCCAGGGCTATAATTTGCATAATCTTAAGGGAGGTCTAAAAGGTGTAGCTTCATACCAAATATCAAAGACCGGAGCCTTCTGGTTTCAGACAAGAAGAGTTTCAAAGGATTTCTTTATATAAGTCTATATGAAACCTGTGGGCTCCGGGGCGGGGCTATTTGGTCCATAATGCTATAATTTGAACAATCTTGGTAGAAATCCACAAGATGAAGCTTCATACCAAATATCAAAGATCTTGGCCTTTTGGTTTCATACAAGAACATCTTCAAAGGTTTTCCCGATATAAGGCTATGTAAAACAAGGGGGCCCTTGAATGGACCCATTTTAGGCACCAGGGCTATAATTTGAACAATTTTGGTAGAGGTCCACTAGCTGAAGCTTCATACCAAATATCAAAGACCTTGGCCTTCTGGTTTCAGACAAGATTTTCAAACGATTTCCCTATATAAGTCTATGTAAAACCAGTGGATACCAGGTTGGGTCCATTTTTGGCCCCAGGGCTTTTATTAACTCACCTGAGCCGAAGGCTCATGTGAGGTATTAGTATGCCAATGGTCCGTCGTCCGTTCACATTCTCAACTAAGTATATCTTTAAAGCGAGTCGGCCAATCATGATTAAATTTCATGAGAAGCATTATCAGGTTGGGGGAAAAGATGAATTATGTTTTGGGGCAGATCAGATGGAAACTCTTGTTGCCATGGCAACATATAGCTCCCATAGACTTACAATGGGAAAAACTTAAAAAAAAAATATTTTTTTTTTTCTGAAACCACTAGGCCCAGAGCTTACATATGAAGTATGTAGCAATGTCAAGTGGTCCCCTACAAAAATTGTGCCAATCATGCCCCTGGAGTCTAAGCTGGCCACGCCCCGGGGTCCCTTAGCCCCCATAGCCCTTAGCCCCCATAGACTTATAATGAAAAAAAAAAAAAACTTCAAAAATCTTCTTCTCTGAAACCGCTAGGCATAGAGCTTACATATTTAGCATGTAGCAATGTCAAGTGTTCCTCTACATAAATTGTGCCAATCATGACCCTGGGGTCTTAACTGGCCACGCCCCGGGGCCCCTTAGCCCCCATAGACTTATAATGGGAAAAGCGTAAAAGATCTTCTTCTCTGAAACCACTAGGCCCATTGTGCCAATCATGCCCCTGGGATATAAACTGGCCACGCCTTGGGGCCCCTTAACCCCCATAGACTTATAACGGAAAAAAAAAGCTTAAAAATCTTATTCTCTGAAACTGCTAGGCACAGAGCTTACATATTAAGCATGTAGCAATGTCAAGTGGTTCCCTTCATCAATTGTGCCATTCATGCCCCTGGGGTCTAAACTGGCCACGCCCCGGGGCCCCTTATCCCCATAGATTTATAATGGAAAAAAAAAACTTAAAAAATCTTCTTCTCTGAAACCACTAGGCCCAGAGCTTACATATAAAGCATGTAGCTATGTGAAGTGGTCCCCTACATAAATTATGCTATTCATGCCTCTGGGGTCTAAACTGGCCACTCCCCGGGCCCCTTAGCCCCCATAGACTTATAATGGAAAAAAAGCTCAAAAATTCTTCTTCTCTGAAACCACTAGGCCCATAGCATGTATATTAAGCATGTAGCAATGTCAAGTGGTCCCCTACATAAATTGTGCCAATCATGCCCCTGGGGTCCAAACTGGCCACGTCCCGGTGCCCCTTAGTCCCCATTGACTTATAATCGGGTAAAAGTCCCACAAAATTGGAAGCAACGTCTCCAAAATGACCTTTACAGTGTTGACGGGGACGTTAAACCTCAAATCAAACAAACAAACAGACGGACGGTGGACAAAAAGTTATCCCAAAAGCTCACCTCGTCACAACGTGACAGGTGAGCTAAAAATATGTGCACGTGCACCTTAAAATTTGAGAGAAAGGAAGGGAGATAGAGATAGAATATGCGCACGTGCCACCAAGAACCAAGGCCACACTGAGACAGGACCACGGTTTTAAGACTGGTCTGAAAGCCCGGAGAAACCCGAAACTGCGCCACGAACCTGAGATCAAGAGAAGTGAGACATAACCACTACACCATGGAGACTGAGAGAGAGAGAGAGAGAGAGTAAAGTAAGCATCAGTACAAATCGGGACCAACAGGGAGAAAGGAAGGGAAGAAGAGGGAGACGAAGAAAATTTGAGGATGAAGAAGAAAATGGAAGAAAAAAAATGAGAAGATATGGCAGAGAAGAAGAATTAAAAGAAGAGCAAGGAGACGAAGAAGAGGGAGAAGTAAAAAAACAATAAAGGATACAGATGAAAAAGAACAAGAAGAAAGAGAAAGAATGGAATTGAGAAGAAGACCAAGAAGACGGAGAAGAAGGGGAAGACGATGAAGAGAGAGAAGAAGAAGAAAAATAAATGAAGAAGAAAAAGAACAGCAAGAAAAAAAGTAGCTGAGAAGACATGACAGAGACGAAGAAGAAGAGAAAATGGAGAAGAATAAAAAAGGCTACAGGGCACAAACAAACATGCTGTTAAGTTCTGTCACCATAGAACTGTGATAAAAACATATTACCTTAAGACAAAAAAATGCACAGCTAGTAAAAGTGCCAGTCTGTACATATAGTCGTCACAGGATGGCTTTACATTTTGCCCCCTTTTATTTTCGATGTGTCCTCACGAGAAAAATAATAATGAATACACGCTCGCAAGTGGATGTTTTAGTCACTTGAACTCGGCGGTACCGTCAATTAATTTACAATATTAGGCTCACTGATAGTCCACAAAAAGAAATGTAACCCATGCTCACATATTGCTCCTTATTTTAGTATCTTTCATTTTATTTAAATGTTTCACTTTCTTGTTTTCAATAACTGTTTGAAGTTACTGTATTTCATGCTTATATTTATAACTTCGTTTACAACTAGTAATCAGATTCTATTTGAACATTAACCACTTTAATGTCTCGACATTTTAGCTCATCTGAGCCGAAGGCACCGGGGGCGGGGGGTGCGTATTCATGGCCCCAATTAGAAAGGTCTGGTTCTCAATTGCCTTCGCAATGCTCCCCAAACCTGAGTAAATGGCTTTATTAGCTCACCTGTCACGTAGTGACAAGGTGAGCTTTTGTGATCACTTTTTGTCCGTCGTGCGTCCGTGCGTCTGTCCGTCCGTGCGTGCTTGCATCCGTAAACAATTTCAAATAAGTATATCTCTAATACCCCATGGTCAATCTTGATCAAATTTCATGAGAAGCATCATCAGGTAGGGGGAAAGGCTGCATAAGGTTTTTGGGCTCATCAGATTGGAATTGTGGTTGCCATGGCAACATATAGCTCCCATAGACTTACAATGGGAAAAAATTAAAATATCTTCTTCTCTGAAACCACAGGGCCCAGAGCTTAGATATTTAGCATGTATGAACGGCCAGTGGTCACCTACATAGTTCCTGCCAATCATGCTCCTGGGGTCCAAATTGGCCACGCCCCGGGGCCCCTTCGCCCCAATAGACTCATAAATAAACAAAAAGCTTCAAAAATCTTCTTCTCTGAAACCACAGGGCCCAGAGCTTAGATATTTAGCATGTAGCAATGACAAGTGGTCACCTACATAATTCCTGCCAATCATGCCCCTGGGGCCCGAATTGGCCACGCCCCGGGGCCCCTTAGCTCCCATAGACTCATAATGGAAAAAAAGCTTCAAAAATCTTCTTCTCTGAAACCACAGGGTCCAGAGCTTAGATATTTAGCATGTAGCAATGGCCAGTGGTCACCTACATAATTCCTGCCAACCATGCCCCTGGGGTCCAAATTGGCCACGCCCCGGTGCCCCTTCGCTCCCATAGACTCATAATGGAACAAAAAGCTTAAAAAATCTTCTTCTCGGAAACCACAGGGCCCAGAGCTTAGATATTTAGCATGTAGCAATGGCAAGTGGTCACCTACATAATTCCTGCCAATCGTGCCCCTGGGGTCCAAACAGGCCCGGCCCCGGGGCCCTTTAGCTCCTATAGACACATAATGGAAAAAAGCTTCAAAAATCTTCTTCTCTGAAACCACAGGGCCCAGAGCTGAGATATTTGGCATGTAGCAACGGCAAGTGGTCACCTACATAATTCCTGCCAATCATGCTCCTGGGGCCCAAATTGGCCACGCCCCGGGGCCCCTTAGCTCCCATAGACTCATAATGAAAAAAAAGCTTCAAAAATCTTCTTCTCTGAAACGACGGTGTCCAGAGCTTAGATATTTAGCATGTAGCAATGGCCAGTGGTCATCTACATAATTCCTGCCAATCATGCCCCTTGGTTCCAAATGGGGGGCGCCCCGGGGCCCCTTAGCTCCCATAGACTCATAATGGAACAAAAAGCTTCAAAAATCTTCTTCTCAGAAACCACAAGGCCCAGAGCTTAGATATTTAGCATGTAGCAACGGCAAGTGGTCACCTACATAATTCCTGCCAATCATGCCCCTGGTGTCCAAACGGGCCACGCCCCGGGGCCCTTTAGCTCCTATAGACTCATAATGGAAAAAAGCTTCAAAACTCTTCTTCTTTGAAACCACAGGGCCCCGAGCTGAGATATTTGGCATGTAGCAACGGCAAGTTGAAGTGGTAACCTACATAATTCCAGCCAATCATGCCCCTGGGGTCCCAATTGGCCACACACCGGGGCCCCTTAGCTCCCATAGACTCATAATGGAAAAAAAAAAGCTTCAAAAATCTTCTTCTCTGAAACCATAGGGCACAGAGCTTTGATATTGAGCATGTAGCAGCCGACAGTGGTCATCTACATAATTCCTGCCAATCATGCCCCTGTGTTCCAAATGGGCGACGCCCAGGGGCCCCTTCGCTCCCACAGACTCATAATGGAACAAAAAGCTTCAAAAATCTTCTTCTCAGAAACCACAGGGCCCAGAGCTTAGATATTTAGCATGTAGCAACGGCAAGTGGTCAGCTACATAATTCCTGCCAATAATGCCCCTGGGGTCCAAACGGGCCACGCCCTGGGGCCTTTTGGCTCCTATAGTTTTATAATGGAAAAAAGCTTCAAAAAGCTTCTTCTCTGAAACTACAGGGCCCAGATCAGAGGTATTTGCCATGTAGCAACGGCAAGTGATCGACTACATAAATCCTGCCAATCATGCCCCTGGGGTCCAAATGGGCCACGCCCCGGGGCCCCTTAGCTCCCATAGACTCATAATGAAAAAAAAACTTCAAAAATCTTCTTCTCTGAAACCACAGGGCCCAGAGTTTAGATATTTAGCATATAGCAAGGGCAATTGGTCACCTACATAATTCCTGCCAATCATGCCCCTGGGTTCCAAATGGGCCACGCGCCTGGGCCCCTTTGCTCCCATAGACTCATAATGGAAAAATGCTTAAAAAATCTTCTCATCTAAAACCACAGCGCCCAGAGCTTAGATATTACCCACATAGCAACGGCAAGTGGTCACCTACATAATTCCTGCCAATCATGCCCCTGGGATCCAAAAGGGCCACGCCCCAAGGCCCCTTAGCTCCCATAGACTCATAATGGAAAAAAGCTTCAAAAATCTTCTTCTCTGAAACCACAGGGCCCAGAGCTTAGATATTTAGCATGTAGCAATGACAAGTGGTCACCTACATTATTCCTGCCAATCATGCCACTGGGGTCCAAATGGGCCACATCCTGGGACCCCCTTAGCTCCCATAGACTCATAATGGAAAAAAAAAACTTCAAAAATCTTCTTCTCTGAAACCACAGCGCCCAGAGCTTAGATATTTAGCATGTAGCAAAGGCAAGTGGTCACCTTCATATTTCCTGCTAATCATGCCCCTGGGGTCCAAATGGGCCACGCCCCGGGGCCCCTTAGCTCCCATAGACTCATAATGGAAAAAAAGCTTCAAAAATGTTCTTCTCAGAAACTGTGATGGCCCCCGCCCATAGGGGCTTGAAGAAATATATGGGCTGCATGATGCTTCCACGCAGAGCTGAATCCGGCCCGCACACTAGTACTGGTAAACCGCTTAGAGGATCCAAGCCTGTCCAGGAACCGCGGTGCGAGGCGGATCGTCCATGCTAATTAACCCTATTGGTTTCATTGGGCGACAGGGCTTGAGATGTCATTTCATCTCACTGTCGGGTAAAAGTCCCACAAAATTGGAAGCAACGTCTCCAAAATGACCTTTACAGTGTTGACGGGGACGTTAAACCTCAAATCAATCAATCAAATCAGAAACTGTGAAGCACAGAACTTAGATATTTAGTATCTAGCAACATAAAATAGCCAGCTACATAAATCCTGCTTACCCTGTCCCTGGGGTCAAAATTGGCCTCGCCCCAGCTCATCACCTCCAATAGACTTATAATGGAAAAAAAACTTAAAAAATCTTCTCCTATGAAACCATAAGGCCCAGAGCTTAGATTTTTAGTATGTAGCAACATCAAGTGGCCACCTACATAAATCCTGCCAGTTATGCCCCTGGGATCCAAATTGGCCCCACCCCAGGGCTCTTTAGCTTCCATAGACTTACAATTGGAGAAACTTCAAAAATCTTCTTCTCTGAAACCACAGGGCCCTTATAATGAAAAAACAAACTTCAAATGGAGAAAAAAATCTTCAAAAATCTTCTTCTCTGAAACCATAAGTCCCAGAGCTTAGGTATTTAGCATGTAGCAATGTCGAGTGGTCGCCTACATGAATCCTGTCAATCATGCCCCTGGGGTCCAAATCCTGTGGCCCCTAAACTCCAACAAACTTATAATGGAAAAAGCTTCAAACATCTTCTTTGAAACCATGAAGTACAGACCTTAGATATTTAATATATAGCAACACAAAATGGCCGCCTACATAAATCCTGCCAACCATGCCATTTGGGTCAAAATTTGTCAAGCCCCAGGGCTCATTAGCTCCTATAGACTTATACTGGAAGAAACTTAAAAATATCATTTTTCTCCAAAACCATAAGGCACAGATTTTGTTTGATTTGTGGTTTTACATCCCCGTCAACACTGTATAGGTCATTTTGGAGATGTCTCTTCCAATTTTGTGGGACTTTTACCAGACATTGAGATGAAATTACATCTCAAGCCCTGTGGCCCAATGAAACCAGTAGGGTTTATAAGCATGGACACCGCTTTGCCTGAGCTTAGATATTTAGTATGTAGCAATGTCAAGTGGTCTCCTTCACTAATGATTTCCTGGTACACAGGTGAGCGATATAGGGCCATTGGGCCCTCTTGTTTAGATCATCAACGGCATTAGTAAGTTTATCGATGGACAAAGAACCATCGGTCTGACATCCTTGACTTTGCTTCTCCACTTCACACGTCACCAGTGATTTCATAATGGTGGTCGATACATAGGAGGCGTGTCCGTATGAGGGAAAACTGGGTGTGTATATGTTGGTAAGTACTGGTGACGAGAAGGTGGTGGATGTGACAATCTGAGGTAAAGGTAATATGAGAGCTAGTAAAATAGTGTTCATCGCAGGAAGAGTATCTTCTGTTGTGTCAAAACTAGGAGGTAGTGAGGGTGCATGATTCGCGGTCCGAGGATGCAGGTGCCATAACTGGACGAGTATCAGTGGCGAAGTATTCGGACACGTGGAAATAGTTGGAAGTGAAGAAACTGGCGTCTGACGTTCAGAAGGTGGTGGTGTGATAATCATTCCTGTGGAATGTGTTTGTTTGTTTGATTTGAGGTTTAACGTCCCCGTCAACACTGTAAAGGTCATTTTGGAGACTTTGCTTCCAATTTTGTGGGACTTTTACCCGACATTGAGATGAAATGACATCTGAAGCCTTGTCGCCCAATGAAACCAATAGGGTTTATTAGCATGGACGGTCTGCCTCGCACCGCGGTTCGTGTTCCCATGATTGCGTCCTAGACGTTCTTATCGTGTACCGGAATACCAAGCTGAAGTTGGGCAGCAGGGGATGATCTGAGGGGAGTGAAGAGATGCTGGCTGTAGGTGATGATAAACCTGAAACCACTTTCTTTCTCTGTTGCCAAACCCTTTCACTTTCTTCAACAGGTAGGCATCTCGTGTCCTTTGCCGAAATGTAGTAAGGGTTTGCAGACTGAATGAACCCTGCCTCAACGTCGAAGTTGTCATCTTGTAGAGCTGCCCTCTTTTTGTGTGGCTTAAAACTGAGCACATGCCTCTGTATACATTTGAATATACATAGCTTGCAATAGAACGCGTGCCCCGCCCATCGGGATTTGAAGAAATAGATGGGCTGCATGATGCTTCCTGGCAGAGTTGAAACCGACCGCACATGTGTACTGCTAAACCGCTTAAAGGATCTAAGCCTGCCCACGCAAAGCGGTATGAGTCGGACCACCCATGCCTATAAACCCTATTGGTTTCATTGTTCGACAGGGCTTGAGATGTCATTTATCTCATTGTCGGGTAAAAGTCCCACGAATTGGAAGCAAAGTCTCAAAAATGACAGTGTTGACGGTGATGTTAAACCTTAAATAAAAAAAACAAAAGCAATAGAACTGTGACTGTTCAAGTGGTACGTGTAACTTGTAGATATGGGCCTCAATTCGCCGCCAGTCTCCTATCACTGCATTCAAGGATGGACAGTGTAGACATCTGTATGCCCTTCCCCTGATGGCCGTGAGTGACTTTACATGGATCTGAGACAGCTTGCTAAAACTATAAAACGAAATTGCCTTTTACTTCTCATATCAGTATAGAAGTGGACTACATGATGAGCGTAAGTTAGGTCTGTTGAGTACTCAGAATAGCATGGATCAGGTTACATAGAATAAACCGCGCAAATCCCTGCTGACAGACTGGCTAACTATCTCTTTGCATCTGTTATCCATCTTGGGTAATTATTTCCATAAAATACTTCAAGTTTATTGTGGTGGACTACAGGCACATTGCCTCTTTTGGTCAACTGTATCTGAAATATCATTTCATTGAGCTTTTTCACAATCAGACATGGACCCAGATAAGTAGACTGTAGCTTTGCCGACACACCTTCTGCTCTAGTTTCATTTAAATACCAGACCACATTTCCTTTAGTAAACTGATTAAAAGCGAGTTTTTGATCATAGACTTCCTTTTGACGCTTTTCCTGTGCATTAAGGTATTTGCGAGCAACCTTATGTGTTAGCCGTTACAAAGTGCGGACACATAGTTGTCATAACTTGCAATGCTATTTCCATGTACATCAGGACATTCGTAAATGGCATCATTTGGCTGCCGATTCTACCGTTCAAGTATTAACGTTGGGCGTGAGCCCTTTCAATCCTTGAGGAGTAATGCGATAGTCACTGGCAAGACATCCAAGATATAATTCCCAATTACCTTGCTGGCCCTTGATGTATGACCTTATCATATTCAAAACCGTTCTATTATACTGCTCTGATTGATCATTACATTTGGGATGGCGCGGGGAGGTACGCGTTTTCTTGATTTCTAACAAGTGACAAAGGTCTCTGAAGACGGTACTTTCGTAGTCTCGACCTTGATCAGAGTGTATGCTTAACGGGCAGCCATATCGGCCGATAACCTCATTAAGTATGGTGTATGCGCATCTGGAGGCACTTTGGACTGGCAAGGGAATCATTTCTACCCATTTTGAAAATTGATCTGACACTATCAATATATAATGGTTTGCTCGCGGAGTTGACGGAAGTGGTCCCATATAGTGAGTCTCTAAACGATCCATCGGGGTTCCTACCATGGTGCTGCCTAACGGCACTCGCAGAGTCTTACGTGGCCTTTTATTCGACTGGCATACCATGCATATTCTAATTCACTGCTGAATGTAATCCCGAATTCCATAACAGAATTACCGCTGTGACAGTTTCTCTCTGGTTTTCTTATCTCCTAGATGCCCCGATAAAACATTGTTGTGCATCTGATAAAGAATCGTTTCTCTGCATTGTTTTGGAACGAGAAATTACAGATAGGAACCAGTAACGTTAAAAGAACCATTTATATATGTAACCGTTTCATATCTCGAGTGACTGCCAGAGACCGTTTCGTATTTCGAACGACTGCCAAATAATTCCGGCATTTTGGTCCGTTTGTGACAATTTCATAATGCAGTGGTCTGGAGCCCTGTCGGTGCGCGTCAGCAATGAACTTGATGTTTGGATCCGACTGCTGCTTTTCGAAAAGGCTTGTCGTATGTTTATCTAACCAGTCATTTTGCAGAGCCATTGTTTGCAGCAGAACCATATTGTTCCAAAGGAGATCATGACACAGCGGAACGTGTAGTTATGCGGCATATATTCATGTTTTCAAGCTCTTAAATATCATGTTTGTCGGCCTGGGCATCTGTACGACAGAAATTCATTTCCAACGTCCTTGCATTTGGAACAAGGTCCGCATCTCGAACTCTCCAAGTTGTCGTTGTCGGCACATTTGCAATCCCACGGATTTGGACAGCGGCTTAACGCGTCTGCATGTACAAGCTTTTTGCCGGCGCAAAAACATATTCTAACAAAAGTTCGTCCCTTTTTTTTTCAGCTTGAAAAGCCCTAAAAGCGCTTGATGTTCACTCCTGACCAGAAAGTTTCACCCTAGTAAATACTGCCTGTAATATTCTACGTAGGGTCGAATCGCTAACAATTCTTTGTCTGTAAAGCAATTGTTCTTTTCAGCTTTTCCTAGCGTCATACTTTCATAACTGATCACTCTCTCACGTCCATCCTGAGCTTGACTCAGAATTCCAGCTATCTGATTGTCACTTGCATCCCGTATCCAGGATGTACTGTCAGGTGCCTTGGGATATGGCATTACGTCGGCCCAGACAAGCGCATGTTGAAGGTTATTAAACGCCACATTTCAAACCACTGTCCAATTAAATTGCACTTCTTTCTTCGTCAAGTCCTCACAAGTTTTGAGTAATCTCTTACGAATCGCCTATAATAATTTCCCATGCCTAACATTTGTCGGACTTCCGTAACGTTTGTAGGAATTGGCCAAAGTTTGATCTTGGCTATATTATAAGGATTCGGTTTAATACCTCCTGATGAGACGAGATGGCCTAAGACTTCTTTTTGGAAGAGCTGACATTTGTCGGGCTTTAGTTTTAGTCCGGCGCATTTCTTCCTTTCAATGACTTCTTGCACTCTTTGTAAATGTTCTTCGAATGTTTTCCCGAAGATAAGAGTGTCGTCCAAATGGATCAGACAAGTGTGCCACTGTAGAACACGAAGGGCCAGCTACATTAACTTTTGGAACGTGGCCGGACTATTTGTCAATCTCATAAGCATAGGCTTGTACTCGTAATGTCCATACTTTGTGCAGAATGTTTTAGGAATGTCAGATTCTTGGATAGATCTGGTGATAATCTGACGTAACGTCAGAACCACGACGTCTAAACAGTCGGCAACTCTCGGTAGAGTAAAGGCATCCTTAGCGGTTATGGCTTTTAACCGGCGGTAGTCTACACAAGGTCTTATTTTTCCAGACTTTGTTGCACTGATGAGTTAGGAGGCCTTCATGCGGACGGATCAAATTATTTGTAAGTAAGGGCGAGGATTGTGTCCACGTAAAATCGATTTAAGCCCCCAGTGGAATTCGTTTCCGCTGACCGTTCCAAGGCGGTTCTTCTGTTGGGGTTTATATTTGTATGGTTTGTGTTTGGATGTTTGTGTCGTTTATTTTATTTTGGATAGCCTATTGGCCATTTTGTGGGAGGGTGGCTGTTGGTGTTTCCGTTGGGGTCTGTTGTTTTGTTTTTGTGTTTCTTTCCCTTTGGTATCTCTTATGGGAGCTGTGGGTTAATTGTATCAATTCCTGATCATTGCCTCCACTTCTTTTTTGCGAACTAACACGATCAGACTCGCCCATGGAGATGTACTGGCTCGAATTATGCCTTGGTCCTCCATCTGTTTAACAACTGCCACTCTTTGTGGTGGCTGTTTGATCGGCTTATGGCACCCCCGAATCTATGGTATGTTCAGTCTTTGACGTCATGCCAAGGTCGAACTCCTGCTTTGAAAATATGTCGCCGTATTTTTGCAGCATATCTTTTACTTGACTCATCTCCTGATCTTGCAAATTCTCACATGCTTTAAGGAATAATTCGTTATGTGGCTTGGGATATGAGTTTTTCTTGTATCCATCGTACTTTGTCGGTTGTCACATTGTTAAATTCACCTGACTTGCAAGTAATCTCGGCTTTCTAAAAAGATTCCATAGGGATGCTATTCTCAATATGCTCAATTTCTTCAGCGGACCCAATCACAGCATTTTCAAAGATATGACAAGGTTCTTGAAAAGGAATCAGAATTCCTGCACACTCCATATTTTTCAGTTCTGTGGTGTATTCCCTGCTTCCAAGGGATAACCCTTTTATGGAACATATTTAACGCCACTACAGCTGATTTCTAGGAGTGTGTAGCGGCCGTTAAAGGTCTCCCTGCCATACATCATAGTGTAGTTTATATTTTCTTGTCCTTTGGGATCATTGATTCCATTGTGTAATTTGAAAATATTTGAGGATCACTGATGAGGCCTAATTGACCGAACTAGCTAGTCTGGCCCAGAAAACATGCACGCCCCAAATTTTTAGTTCTGTGGTTTATTCCCTGCTTCCAAGGGATGACCCTTTTATAGAAGACATTCGTACCTTTTGGCTAACATTATGCTTTATGTCGACCAAACTAACAACAAAAAATAGCCCATATCTTTCTTTGAAATTTGTGCTCGGTTCTATCAAGACTATTCCGAAGATCATCGGCCTCGTGACGTTCTATGAAGACATCTATTATAAGCTTTGAATTAACTAGAACCGTGACATTTTAACCAACTGTCACTTTCCTGACTTTGTGGCAATCCGAGTTGAATACAAGGGATTTTGATACCCTGTACATGTATAATTCTTTCACTTAGGAGAATGTGTGCCGGACCTTTACTGCCTTGAAACAACATATCCATTCCTAGAAGTCCATCGTCTTCTATTTCTGCCACAGTTAGTTCATGCTTTAATTCTAAGCTTCCTAGCTTTATTTGAAAATCAGCGCAATCGTATATTTCTTGAGGGGCAATCCAGGTACCCCCGACAGCCCTACAGAAGGTTTTAAGGGTGGTCCGGTTTCCTTCGGGATATTGTTTTACATACGAGGCGAAATAATAGATCTTGTGGCATCAGTATCTGCTGTGAATATAATTATTGCGCCCTCTGTTTCTCCCTCAGCTCCACTTCAGTCTACGTTGTGTTTCAAATGCATCGCCTATATGGAAAGAGGAAGTGTTTATTGCTTGTGGTTTGATTTCAGTTTTATTTATATTCTCGCAGTTAGTGTCTTCTTTGATTGTCTCTTTAAAAGCAACAATCATTTTCAATTTGGCCATTAAGCTGGACCACCCGATGGCCAGTCGGCCCGGTCCCTTCTAGTTTAACGAAATACTGGTCTCAATTTCCGGACCTTCCGTTTTATTCTGCTCACTGGTAATCCCACCGGGTCTAAAAGGATAGATGGTTGATGGTGTTGCGAGAAGCGGGACTCTGTTGCCACCGTGTGATAAGTTTCTCTGTGGCTGTCTTAAGGGCTTGTCTTGCGGCCCAACTATTTCAGGACATTCTCTCTGATATATTGCTGTAATTTCGGCGTCTAAAGCACTGTTCTTTGGTGTTATATTACGATGATATGGTTGTGTTTGATTACCTTCCTCCACATGCTTCTTTCGCCCTCCGACCATCGGGGCTTGAAGAAATAGATGGGCTGCATGATGCTTCCACGCAGAGCTAAAACCGGCCCGCATACGGGTACGGTTAACCGCTTAGAGGATCTAAGCCTGCCCAGGCAAAGGGGTGCGATTCGGCCCGTTCATGCTAATAAACCCTATTGGTTTCATTGGACGGCATGGCTTGAGATGTCATGTCATCTCAAGGTCGGGTAAAAGTACCACAAAATTGGAAGCAACGTCTCCAAAATGACCTTTACAGTGTTAACGGGGACGTTAAGACTCAAATCAAACAAAACAAAAATCCACATGCTTAGTTTTCAAATCATTCATTTTTTTTCTATTTGTATTTTCAAAGGTTCGATGAGTTTCTCTTCGTGTTCTTGCGTTCACAGGTTTTGCATTTGTTTGATTTTGCTTTCTCCTTTGTAACTTTTCTTACTGAGCTTTTAGCTCACCAGTGCCGAAGGCTCCGGGGGAGCTTATAGGATAGACAGTTGTCCGTCGTCGTCTGGCGTCAACACTTTTAAACGTCATCTCCTCGGAAGCCACTGGGCCTATTCAACCCAAATTTCAGCTGTAGTATCCTTGGGCTGAGGGATTGAAAGTTTTTGTTTTTAATGAAAATCCGCTCATTAGTTTGGTTGCTATGGCAACAACCTTATAGTTTCCATAGACGTTCAATGGGGAAAATCGAAAAATGGCATTTACTGCCAAGCCTCTGCATATATTTCGACAAAACTTTCATATAAGTGTTCCTTAGGCAATCTTCTATCTGCCATATGATTTTTGGCCTACTGCTCATTTCTATTGGTTGCCAAGGAAACGAAAATGAAACAAAACAAAACCTTCAAAAATCATCCCTCAGAAACTCTATGCTCTATGAGGCTGAGCATTTTTGGAAATATTCACCATATATGCCTTAACACGTTTTGTGTTGTTTTTTTTTTAATGAAATTCGGCTCTTTAACTTGGTTGCTATGGCAACTTTGATTTTCCATATACTTACAATGGAGAAAATTGAAAAATGGCATTTGTTACCAAGTCATTGCAGATATTTTGACAAAACTTTTATAGAAATGTTCCTTGAGTAAATCTCTCAGCCATATGCTTTTATGCCAACATGGGGTCCCCCAGATTTTGCCGGGGCCATGTCCCACCCCCTCCACTTCATAAAAGGCCATACAACTCAGAAACCATTCAGATCCCCACCCCAAAAGCTATATATATTCTTGTTCCTAATGATAAGTCGCATTCAGTGACATCAACCTGGGAGTCCCCCGGGATGTGCTGGGGTCATACCCACAACCTCCATTCCATAAAAGGTCCAATATCTTGGAAACCTAACAGATGCCCACCCTCCACTTCACAAAAGGCCATATATCTCAGAAACCATTCAGATCCCCACCCCAAAACCATATATATTCTTGTTCCTTATGATAAGCCGCATTCAGTGACACCAATCTGGGGGTCCCCCGGGATGCGCCGGGGTCATGCTCCACCTCCTCCATTTCATAAAAAGGCCCAATATCTTGGAAACCTTACAGATCCCCACCCCTAAACCATATATATTCTTGTTCCTTATGAAGAGATGCATTCCTTGACACCAATTTGGGGGTCTTCCTTGGTGCGCCGGGGCCGCGCCCCACCCTTCCACTTCACAAAAGGCCATATATCTTAAAAAATCTTCTTCTCTGAAACCGCAAGGCCCAAGTCTTTGATATTTGGTGTGAAGCTTCATCTAGTGGACCTCTATCAAGATTGTTCAAATTATAGGCCTAGGGCGAAAAATGCCCTGCAGGCCCTTTGGTTTTACATTGGCTTATACAGGGACAATCTTTATAAATTTTCTTCTCCAAAACTGCATGGCCCAGTGCTTTGAAATTTGGTGCGTAGCTTCAGCTGTGGTTTTCTACCAAGATTGTTCAAATCATAGACCTTGGGCCAAAATTCCCCCCGCCCCGGGGCCCTTCATTTTTACAATGGCATATATAGGGAAATTAAAAAAAAATCTTCTGCTCTGGAACCGCAAGGCCCAGGTCTTTTATATTTGGTGTGAAATTGTTCAAATTATAGCCCTAGGAAATAGAAGTCAAGGCAATGAAAACCTTTGAAAACCTTCTTGTCTGAATGTAGAAGGCCAAGGTCTTTGATATTTAGTATGAAGCTTCGTCTTGTGGATTTCTACCGAGATTGCTCAATTTATAGCCCTGGGGCCAAAAAATCGCCCGCCCCGGGGACCCCAAGTTTTATATAGACCTATATAAGGAAAACCTTTCAAAAGCTTCTTGTCTGAAACCAGAAGGCTCCAGTCTTTGATATTTGGTATGAAGCTTCACCTTTTAGACCACTATCAAGATTATTCATATTATGTTTGTTTGTTTGTTTGTTTGATTTGAGGTTTAACGTCCCCGTCAATACTGTAAATGTCATTTTGGAGACATTGCTTCCAATTTCGTGGGACTTTTACCCGACATTGAGATGAAATGACATCTCAAGCCCTGCCGCTCAATGAAACCAATAGGGTTTATGACCATGGACGGTCCGACACTCGCACCGCTTTGCCTGGGCCGGTTTAGATCCTCTAAGCGGTTTACCAGTACTCGTGTGCGGGTCGGTTTCAGCTGTGCGTGGAAGCATCATGCAGCCCATCTATATAGCCCGGAGCCAATAATGGCTCTCTCAGGGGCCCACTTGATACCCTATGGATCAGGTGAGCGATCCAGGGCCACCATGGCCCTCTTGTTTCATCGTTTGATTGTAAAATATGATATTTTATACGCAATTAATGCATTTTAGAGTAAAATTAAGTTTTTTTTTTTTTCAAGATTCCAGTTAATCCTTTCCCACTCAGACACGTCTTTTTTACGTGTCGGAACCCCACCCCCTTCCCTTTTGAGCCCCAGAACCACCTAAAATCTGCATTCCCCACCCCTGAACAGCTGTGTTTGCATTGGGATTAGTTGTCCTGAAAATGGCCTGTTTTTTTTTTTCGCGCGGCTCCCCACTAAAAATATACCGATGGGGGTTTGAAGGGCGGCTGTTCCCACCGCCGAAAAAAAAATAGGGGTATCGCCAACCCGGCCGCTGAAATGAAATCTGAGGGTGTCTGTGATCGAAAATGTCACGAAATTGATGTTGACAAAAGATGCTGCAGACAGTGAAAATGGCCAGTGCCAAACCCCCTAAATGTTGCTTTGACAGCAGTGTTAAGATAAAGATTCCGTCAAAAATACATGTGAAATCACACATTTTGACAATTTTGCCCCCTGGTTACCATGGCAACAATGAATGAGCCTAAAAGGTTCCATTTGAAAGGCTAAGTACTGCCCAGTGAACATTCCTGCCAAGTTTGATGAAAAACATACCATTCATTATGAATTAATGGTTGTTTGAAGTTGCTGTCCTAGGTAGCACTGTGAAAATCAGCATAATTCACAAAGTCATTTGGGGGAATAGGTTAATCAAATAAGTATAAATAAGATGCTTGTATTGTTTATACGACTTTCTTGTTACGAGTTTTCTAAAAATAAAGTGAAACACGTGTCCTTTTAATAATGGGGATAAACGTCTTTAGCACACAGTACATAAGTAGATGTTCACCCTTGCTAGCTTCCTGTACGAAACATTAGACATGATTCCACATGGAGTCCTTGTGGACAATAACAGAAATCATGTTGGAAATCTTTTTTTCCTGTCTGACTCTAGCAGTGCACGGAATTCGGTTACAAATTCCAGAAAGAAAATGTCCAAACCTTAACAGAAATTCTGCATGAAAATGAAAAATTTCTGTTTAAAAGTCTGGCATGAAAACAGAGAAGAATCCCTTCATGAAACATAATACTTTGGCGGTTAACACTCCTATTACACATTCAAAGGCATCCGGGATGATGACTATATACAACTTTAAAAGGAGGAAGCTGTTTAAATGATTTCCAACTATTTTTGAAGACAACTTTAAAAGTATAAAGCTGCTTAAAAGATTTCCAACTATTTTTGAAGACATTGTAAGTTACTTTTTAGTAGTTTAGGATTTTTATTAACACTCTTCTAAATTGATTAAATACTTAACTAGAGGGATGTCAAAAGTTTTATGTTTGCAAAGATTGCACCCCACCAGTATATTTATGTATGTGTATGCAGACTGAAGTTATCATATAACAATGACGCTTTGAAAATCCGAAGTCATTATAAGGATTCGATTTTTTTTTTTTTTTTTTGGTTTGGGTTTTACGGCCCTTTCAAGATTATTTCACTCATATCGAACCGATCGTTAATCACAGGTGGGCGAAAACCGGAGTACCCGGAGAAAAACCACCTGACCTTCCGTTGCAGAACTTGGCGTCTCACACGTGACCCGAGCGAGGCTCGAACCCACGGCGGTGAGAGACCTAATGACTAAGAGTCAGCGCTGTTATCCATTAGGCCACGGAGGCCCGTGGATTCGAATTCAAGAGTTACATGAAAGTTTATATGTAAGTAGCCTGCAAGGTTTTGTATGTTCTTTTCCAGCACTAGTATATTCCTTCCTTAATGTGTATAAATAAAAAATCAAAATTTTAGCAGTGTATGTAAAGATTAGTGTTTAAAACTGGACCAAATATTTAAATAAGCAGGAATCCTGCAGGAATATACAGACAGTAATACTGTCACTAGCTCAGGCAGAAATCCTGTCAATAATTCATGCAGGAATCATGCACGAATACTGTCAATAATTTATGCAGAAATCCTGTCCTTTTTTCTGAAATATTCCTGCATCAATATTCCTATTTCACAGATTCCCACCTGAATCCTGACTGAAGACAAAATTTAAGTGATATTCTTTGTGTACATTCTATCCGAAAATATTTCAAACAGGTTTCATGTCAGAATCCTGTCACAATATTTCTGCAGAAATACTGTTACTTTCCTAAAGGAAAATTTCATACAGGCAAGTTGTTTATCTGAATTTCCAATTTCCTATTTAGATAGTGTGCAAAAATAAAGTTTTGCTGCTTATAATAATAATAATAATCGACCTTCTTTATAGAGGGTAACACATTTAGTAAACTAGTACTAATCTTCCATGTGGCCCTTGGAAACTAGTACTAATCTTCCATGTGGCCCTCTTTTCCTGGGTAGAAACCAGTACTAAGCAATGTGGATAATGTTTCTTGCTCAAGGAAACTACACTTGCCGCTCGTGGGGTTCGAACCCGGTACCTCTCGATCCCGAGGCCGATACTTTACCACTGCACCACAGCGCTCCACATATATAGTCGTTCATAGTCGTTAAATCAATTTCCCCCGTGAATAGTTCTATCTCATTATATTCAGCTGCAAGGTGATGACCTTCGGACATCTTATAAAGGCCAACATGGTAGTTGTAAATTAGGTACACCTCTAATACCCACATCTAACCACTTTCTTGTGCCCTGATACTGTTCAACTTCATAGTCTCTTAAGAGTCAGTTTGGGAGATCGCATGTCATCACGTTGTGTAACTCGCGTGCCACTTACCACTTACCACTTTCTTGTGCGCTCAAACTGTTCAACTTCATCATCTCTTAAAACTAAAACAAGTAAGTTGGCAGATGTCCTATTACATGTATCACTTTGTTTTCCGAAATTGAAGTGGAGGCAATGATCAGGAATCGATGCAATTAACCCACACCTCCCACCAGGGACACCACAGGGAAAGAAACACAAACATGAAATAACTAGACCCTAATGGACACATCGATAGTGAAAAGCCAAAAAAGACAGTTACTAACCACAAAAATTACCAGTTGCCTATAAAAAACAAAAAGATGTAAGCGATACACACAGTCAAAGACAAACAAAAAAAAAAAAAACCGCGACAGAAGGACCGCCTTGGAACGGTCAGCAAAAAGTATTAAATCGATTTTACGTGGCTATAATCCTCGACCTTACTTCCGTCATGGTTTAGACAAATAATTTTTTCAGACCGCATTACTGTTTATGGAGACCTCTCTCTCTCTCTCTCTCTCTTCTCTCTCTCTCTCTCTCTCTCTCTCTCTCTCTCTCTCTCTCTCTCTCTCTCTCTCTCTCTTTGGAAATGACATTTTGAAGCAAGTTTCAAAGCTAACCGTATCCGATCATATCATACTTTCAAAAGCAAAGAGAAAAAAACTATCACAGGAAATCTGTTACAATGCTGCGAATATTTTTTCAATACTTGCCGCCAACGCCTGATGATTGCTCACAGAGGAGTTTGATTTGCATTACTCGTTTATTTTATATAAACTTCATAATATTTTATATTGTACCTGTCATGAAAACTGAAAAATTCATGTAAAATCGTTGTTTTCCATTCATTTTAGCAAGTAACATTCACAGAAATGCATTTGTGATCACCGGAATGACGTGCACAGATCAACTTTAGTTTCAGATACATTTACTGAAGACAATAATGATATGGTGCATGCTTGTTGTTATTTGCGACACTTATAGGACTCCATAGAATCAATACAATTTACGAAGAAATGTAAAACAATACAAGTTTACATTACAAAGTTTAAGTTAAAGTTGTTTTTAGCTATTATTTCCCTATATTATTCTTTCATACCAAATATCAATATATCGATAGCGAGTATGTCTAAAGTTTTGACTATGCTAGTGCTCCGTAGAAATCATTCATGTGTGACCTATTGCACCACATACCAAAAATCTATACAGTGGTTCCATAAAGGGTAAGGATTGTTCTACGTACATGCAAAGTTTCAGATGTATATCTTTTGAGGTCGGGTTAAAATTGATTTATGCACGTACTGCCCCAACGTAGGTTGCTTTTTCTTTCACTTTTTTGCTTTCTTTTATCATGTATGTCATGCTTTCAGGACTGAATTGCAAAGTTACAAAAGGATTAAATTAGATAGTATTATTGTTGTGTTAATGTAATGTGTGATTTCTTATATCCTGCATTGTTCGGTTTTAACAATTCTTTTTACTATATGGTCAAAAAGTTTTACTATATCTCAATCTATTTTGCAAGTAGCAGATTTTGGTGTGTTTGACTTCTGTTGAATGTTATACATGTGTATGAAATGGATTAGTGGATGCAATCTCGGACTCAATATGCCCGGACTAGTAAATGACAGATTTGCGAAAATAAGTTGTCGTGTCTTTACCCTTGTTCTGCTGAATATTTGAATATGCCACACCCACTACTGATTATCAACCAATCAGATTACTTGATGCAAATTATTGCAACAAATTCACAATCTGAATGACAAACAATGCAGATCCAGATCAGATGGCTTCTTCAGAAGCCATCTGATCTGGATCTTCGTTGTTTGAAAAAATAAGGCATATCCGGGCTCAGCAGGACAAGGGTTAATCGTACAGCCATTTTAATTAATTGAGCCTCGCCAAGCGAATTTGTGTTTTCGAGCATTCCGTCATGACAAATTTTAACTGCGCATGCCCGGCCATTCAGAGGGGCCATGGATATGGCTCTCTGTCTGAAGGTTCCTCTTGATTCACTGCTTGTATGAGCGAGCACCGAAGGTTCTGGCGAACCTAGCCTTCGCTGCTCGCATAGGCGATAAGTACCAATATCGCTTGACGGGGCCCAATTAAAGTCAACGAAAATTAATGAAAATTAATTTGACCAATAATTAAGCCGGCCTTGGTAGCTCAGTCGGATGCGCGTCTGACTGGTGATCAGGAGGACGCGGGTTTGATTTTTTTTTTGGGGGGGGGGTGGGGGGGGGGGTGGGGGTTGGGGTTTGATTTTTTCACTCATATCAAGCCGATCGTTAATCATAGGTGGGCGAAAACCGGAGTACCCGGAGAAAGACCACCTGACCTTCCGTTGCAGTACTTGGCGTCTCACATGTGACCCGAGCGAGGCTCGAACCACAGCGGTGAGAGACCTAATGATCAAGAGTCAGCGCTCTTAACCACTAGGCCACGGAGGCCCATGCAGACACGGGTTTGATACCAGCCGGAGTCGGCAACATTATTTCATGGAGATTGATCAAGAAATCTTTTCTACGGTCATTCTCTCCCTTCCGCTGATTCAAGAAGGGCAGTTGTCAGTTTCTGGCGAAAGAATGTGCACTGAACTGGTTAACCGCTTAGCAATAAGCCTACCCAGGAAAAGTATGGAAAAAATGACCTAAAAGTAGTGTTGACTGTGCCAATACAAACAACTAAGCAAATCACTAATTAAATGTTAGTTGTCAAGTTTGATACAGTGTGATAGAAAAAGTTTAATAGTATATTGATTAAAATTGAACTGAACGCAGTACGAAGCCTCTGAATTGGACGAATTTATGCCAAAAGTACGGAAAATAGGTATAATAGGTACCTAGGTTTCTCGTTGAAATTTACAAGAACTGTGGAATTTTTCCTTAGAATAATGGGACATTTCTGCAAGGAATGTGTGTGTGAATTCGGGTTTAACGTCGCTTTCAACAATTTTTTAGTCATATCACGACGGTGTCTGGTTGCGACAGGGAGCTCAGTGCTCACTTTTATAGTGCTGCCTCACTGAAGTATCATGTCCCAGACACATTACATGATACCACACCCAGTCACATTATCCTGCATGACACTGGGTCGACCAGTCCTAGCTCTACCCAGTAAATCTGAGTGCCAAGCGAGGAGCAGCTAGTACCATTCTTAACGACTTTGGTATGTCGCGGCCCGGGATCGAACCCGTGACCTCCCGTTCCCCGGAGCGGACACTCTACCAACTGAGCTGACGGGGCCGGTTTTCTGCAAGGAATACATTCAACTATTGCTTTTTAAAATAAAATAGTATGTATTACAATATGAGTTACGAGGCTCAGCCACGCTCAACCACGAACACATTTTTTCCGATAAATAATTTCACGTATACTGTAGTGACTACTCCGTGTATACTATAGTTGGGTCCGTGATCCAATAGAACTGGGCTGTTCGGGTGTATGTGGAGATTTTCCAGGGTAAGTCAATATTTGACTTTACTGAAAAGTCATTTTACAAGTGAATGTAATTACGATGACAAATTTGTGCATCATAGTGCATTCTACAGTTAATTTTCTGTTTTGTGATATTACCGTAAAAATACAAAAAAAAATTCGGATGCCTTTAGGAGGGCTTTCTGTTTTTCTCCTAATATTTTAATACATTTGCTTCGCGATCCAACAAGAAGTTCATATGGTGCAGATGGACACAACCTATGTTTTAAAGCAGAAATAAAAAGAATAATGTATACCCCTGTGAACCCCAATTTCTCGATAAGAAGTGGGGTAAAAAGGTTTATTTGTTGCATGGATTTGTTAACATGATATTGGGATATGTCAAGTTAAACTTTTTCTTTTTTCCATTTGTACCAAGCAAAGAATAGGATCAGCATACACATCTGCACAGACCGATCAGAGTCTTTGCTGTGCACTGCAGGGATGCCCCGCCTTGTAAATCAGGGTTCGCCGGATCGATCCCGGGCTTCTCCAGACTTTCGGATGAGTTTTTAAACAGAGGTCCCGTCTCCGTATGACCTTAGCTGTTGGTGGGACATAAACTCAAACACACACAGAGGGATGCCCCGTGATTCAGATTTTCTTCTTGTGCACCATATTAACCCAATATGTACCGTAAACCCCACAAACAGTGAAGGCCCAGACCAGACGCCGCAAAACGCGGCGTCTGATCAGGGCCTCCACTGTTTGCAAAAAGTTCAACCATTTTCCGAATAAATTTTTAAGAAAACAGCCTGACACCCCTAAATGGACTCCTGCTTTATGTAAGGAGGAAGATTCCATTTGGTACAAACAGGGTTAATAAGTCAGTGGAATAGAAGACTGTCAAAACCCTTCATTATATAGAGAAAAATGGGATTTACAGGGGTATTCATTATTTTCTTATTTCTGTTCCAAGACAGGATGCCGATACTTGTTAGGACTGCCTCAATGAGGGGGTTCTTACGAGCACCCACAGCCTATGGCACCCACAGCCTATGTTTAGGATATAAGTAAGGTAAATAATAACAACTTTTCAGCAGAAAAATGACTGTTTTCAAGGTGTGCAGTGCATTTTATGGATCTGCAATTAAATGATAAATATTTACATTTCCAGTGTAAAATCTAATGTAAACCTTTAGAAAAACATTAACGCATCGAGTTACTTGATTTTCAGTGACACCAAGTGACGTCAGTCTAAACCATGGTTCTCTACGGGCGTTGGTGACGTCAACGCTGTTCCGCTCTTTTTAGAAAAAAAGGGTGTAAATCTTTTTCAGCTTTAAGAGTTTGCCCTATACGCATTTTTTTTCGCCCAGTGATGAGGGGCAAAGAATGTAAATAGAAAAAATAAACATATTTTTTCTGCCTTTCATGAAAGTATGAACGACAGCGGATCGCTAGCAAAGTTTACATGAGTGAGTGAGTGAGTGTTTGAGTTTTACTTACGTCCCGCCAACAGCTAAGGTTATACGGAGACGGGACCTCGGTTTAAAGACTCATCCGAAAGTCTGGAGAAGCCCGGGATCGATCCTGCGACCCCTGATTTACAAGGCGAGTAGCGTAACCACTACACCACGGAGGCTTCTGAAAGTTTACATGAACCCCTTCGGGTTTCATTTACTTTGCACGCGACCCACTGCGTTCGTACTTTCATGAACAGCAGAAAAATAAAATACATTTCTCAATTGATTTCTGCA
Source organism: Lucinisca nassula (assembly GCA_963580285.1). Taxonomy (NCBI): domain Eukaryota; kingdom Metazoa; phylum Mollusca; class Bivalvia; order Lucinida; family Lucinidae; genus Lucinisca; species Lucinisca nassula. Next base: position 45,676,702 of record OY757026.1, read on the forward strand.
TTCCAATTCTGTAAAGTCATTAGTGCATTTAAATGCCTTGTTAATTTGCAGCAAAACAAGAAAAAGCAGAAATTAAATATAAATAAAAAAACAAACCAACAAATAACAAAAGTAACAATCAACTAGTAACAATCACCACCAAGTAAACCCAGTTTATATAGAGAAGATTGGCATTTTACACATTTTTTTTTTCTTCTCAGGAACTGATTCAGGGTACTAGTTAGAATCACCTCGGTGAGGCAGTTCTGACAAACACCATGAAGCACTGAAACAGAATATCACACTTTTTCTGCAGAAAAAAAAGCTATTTTTTGAAGAAAAAAAATAACAGAAAAAAAGACAACAAGACAACATTTCTTAACATAGGCTTGTTGTTCTATGTCAGTATTCTATGTAGCTAACCATCTGTGAAGAGTATAATTATACTGTAATTAACCCATTTCGTACCAGAAACCCCAAAATGAGTACCCTGGCAAACAGTGCAGGCCCAGATCAGACGCCGCAGAACGCGGCGTCTGATCAGGGCCTCCACTGTTTGCTAAAAGTTCATCCATTTTCCAAATAAATTTTCATGAAAACAAAGCCTGACACCCCTAAATTTTGAAATGGACTCCTGCTATATATAAGGAGGAAGATTCCATTTGGTACTAAAAGGGTTAAAAGAGTCTGATCATGTTATTAATAGTTTCATTATGCTATTCTGGACTGAAATAGGATATTTCAATTAGATTTTGACGTTAGGAGAAAGAGGATAAGAGTCTATTTCTTTTGTCATTATATTAGCTACATCATGAAAAAAAATACCTTTTGGGAACTGTTTGTTGTTTGATTTGAGGTTTAACGTCCCCGTCAACACTGTAAAAGTAATTTTGGAGACGTTGCTTCCAATTTTGTGGGACTTTTACCCGAATTGAGATGAAATGACATCTCAAGCCCTGTCGCTGACATTTACAAAATGTCCTTAATGGTGTTGACGGGGACGTAAAATGGCAAATGAAACAAAATATGTTGTGAACAACAAAGGGGCAGATCAACCTGCGCAGATGCGCAGGCTGATCCGCACTTTTGTGTGTTCGCTGTTTGTGTGGGGGTGTTCGGATGAGGCATAGGTAACGCGTATCTTGCGTCACTTTGGTGTCCAATCGATCTTGGCTTACAGTTGGACAAGGCCTGCTGTCCTTGCAGCAGGTAAGAGTATAGAGGGAATATTGTAATTTCCTCTGTCTCTACAGTTCCATTCACTTTCCTCTTTCTGCACTGTCCCTCACCTTTTTGCTCCTCTATTTTCCCACTTTCTCTGGGAGACAACACAAAATGACCCACAATGGTTGGAGTGCCGTTAAACCCAAAACAATAAATCAGGATAATAAGGGAGGGTATCCAAATATTGTTTTTGTCGCGCCTGCTGTTAGCATGGCGCGATATAGGCGCCCGGTTTTCCGTCCATTCGTTCGTCCGTTCGTTCGCTCGTCCGTCCGTCCGTTTGTCAATGGGTCAACATTTGCGACCACCCTAGCGTTCACCCTAATGGTCAAGTTTATTTCTCAAGAACTATAAGAGCTTCATTAATGATACTTGGTACTATCTTATATCTGGGAATGGCAACTTTATTGCAGGCATCCATATTTGACCTTGACCTATATTTCATGGTTCACTGACTTTGTAAAATATTGCGACCACCCTAGTGTTCACCATAATGGTCAAGTTAATTTCTCAAGAACTTTAAGAGCTTCATTAATGATACTTGGTACAAACTTGTATCTGGGGATGGCAACATAAATGCAAGCATCCATATTTGACCTTGACCTACATTTCATGGCTCACTGACTTTATAAAATTTTGCGACCACCCTAGCGTTCACCTTAATGGTCAAGTTCATTTCAAAAGAGCTTTATTAATGTATTAATGTTACTTAGTACATACTTGTATCTAGGGATGACAAATGCAAGTATCCATATTTGACCTTGACCTACATTTCATGGTTCACTGACTAAGTGAATTATTGTATCAACTCTAGTGTTCAACCTTATATTTAAGTTTATTTCTCAAGAACTATTAGAGCTTCATTAATGCTATTTAGTACAAGCTACAAGCTCTCGTCTTGCAATGGCAACTTTTATGGAAGCATCAATGTTTGACCTTGGTCTAGATTTCATGGTTCGGTGACTTTGCGCCCCTCACAGTCACGACATAGCCTTCGGTGGAATTCTTGTTCTTATTTCTGTGCAAAAAATATGTTGTTGGTACTCATCAGAAGCGCCTCACCGAGACGCTTCTAATGAGTACCCACAACATATGTTTTCATAAGAAAAATATCTGTTCTTTCCGGATAAAAAAACGCCTTATCTGGTGCTTTAAGACTGTGTAACTGAGTGGGCTGGTTTGTCTGGCCCGGTTACAGTCCCAGAAGATACCCAGCAGGCACATGACGTAGTTGTGACGTCACAGTAAAGTCGGTGCAGCGTCATAACGTTTATGCAACGTCAAATCTACGTCGGTGCAACGTCGTGCTGTTACACTGACTTTCATTTGACGTTGCCCTAGCGACGTGTGCCCGCTGGGTAGATTTTCTCATTTCCGGGCTCATATCATATGTCTTGTATTGTGGAGGAGTCTGAGGAATCAGATTTCTCCTAATTATTATTTGTCTTATGGTTTGATTGTTAACAAGGCAGTATATTGAATACCCTGGTGATGCCCACTTTATTGCTGAAAAGTGATTTATATGTGTTTGCATTAGTTTCCATAATTAAACTCAAAACCATACATTGCTACTTTTCATCTAAGACTGCCCAGGTGGTGCGGTGCGAGTCGGCCGTCCATGCTTATAAACCCTATTGGTTCCGTTGGACAACAGGGCTTGAGATGTCATATCATCTCAATGTCGGGTAAAAGTTACACAAAATTGGAAGCAACGTCTCCAAAATGACCTGTACATGACGTGTTGACGGGGTCGTTAATCATCAAATCAAACAAACAAACAAATACTCTGCTAATACTCAACCTTTGCATTTCCAAAAGCTACTCACATTTTCTGAGCAAAACTATGAGTATTTTACAATAACCAATCAAAAAAGTATCGATACTAACGACATTATTTGGTTTGAATAACTGGCCCATGGTGAGTCTTTGCTAATAGCCAGGTTCACAAGAGCATTAGCTGGTCACCTAGAAATACCATACCATCCTAAGTATTGTGACAGGCAGGCCTAAGAAAACAGTGCAGCCCCAGATCAGACTGCTCCTGAGGGAGCGGTCTAATCAGGGACTATACTGTTTGCCATTCCGTCTGCACTTTTTGGACTCCTTGTTAGATCATGAAACAAATTTGTTAAATTTTAAAAGAATTACAGCAAGTTCTCATGGTGTCTGAATTTGTAGGATTTTTACGGTAATTTACCTGGCTCAGTGAATATTTAGCTGATGCTGCCTAGCTTATTTACATATAGATTTGAATATATTGCTATTTTTCCAGGATGTAACTTATATTGGGGTATCATATTTTATGTTAAAAGGGGTACAAGGATGTCATTATTCATCTAGGATCTCTTAACCAACGTCATGCTGAATATATCATATATCAATATGCTATACTATTCCTTGAACAGGCCTAAAAAGAAAATAAAAAAATAAAAATAAAAAATGCTGTGTTTCTGCTAACATACCGAAAACAATTAGGATCGGTTGGTCGATTAAACTGTTTAGCTCACCAGAGAGGAAGGCTCCGGGGAGCTAAAAGGATAGGCAGTTGTCCGTCGTCATCGTCGTCTGCGTCGTCGTCGTATGTCGCGTGACGTCAACATTTTCAAACGACATCTCCTCTGAAGCAGCTGGGCCGATTGGGCCCAGATTTCATCTGTAGCATCCTTGGGTTGGGGGATCAACAGTTTGTATTTTTTTATGAAATTGGGCCCATTTGTTTGGTTGCTATGGCAACTTAGAGTTTCCAGTGACTTTTAATGGGGAAAATTGGAAAATGGCATTTACTGCCGAGCCTTTGCAGATATTTTGACAAAACTTACATAGAAATGTTCCTTAAGCAATCTACTACCTGCAATATGATTTTAGGCCTACTGCTCTTTTGTATTGTTGCCATGGAAACCAAAATGTAGAAAAATAGAAAAAAATACTTAAAAAATCATCTCCTCAAAAACCATATGCTCTTTGAGGCTGAGACTTCATGAAAATATTCACCATTTTTTCCTCACCAGCTTTTGTGTTGTTTGTTTTTTATGAAATTCGGATTTTTAGTTTGGTTGCTAAGGCAACATAGAGTTTCCATATATTTATTATATGGAAAATTATTTTTGACAAAACTTATAGAAACGTTCCTTAAGCAATCTATTATCTGCCTTTTAATTAGAGGCCTACTGCTCATTTTTACGCTTGCCATGGAAACCAAATGCAAAAAAAAATAAATAAATAAAAAATAAAAAAAAATAAAAAATAGAAAAAAAAAATTAAAAAATCATCTCCTCAGAAACCATATGCTCTATGAGGCTGAGATTTCATGAAAATATTCAACATATTTTCCTCAACAGGTTTTTGTGTTTTGTATGAAATAGGCTCTATAGTTTGGTTGCTATCATTGACTTATGATGGGGAAAACTGAAAAATGGAATTACCTGCTAAGCCTTTGCAGATATTTTGACAAGACTTTCATAGAAATATTCCTTAAGCAATCTTTTGTCTGCCATATGATTTTAGGCCTACTGCTCCATTTTATTGGTTGCCATGGAAACCAAAAATTCCACAAAACAGAAAAAAACTTTAAAAAATCATCTCCTCAGAAACCATACGCTCTTTGAGGCTGAGAATTTATGAAAATATTCACCATATCTGCTTCAACAAATTTTATGTTTGTTCATGCAATTCGGCTCTTGAGTTTGGTTGCTATGGCAACTTAGAGGTTCCATAGGTTTATAATGGAGAAAATTGAACAAATTGTATTTACTGCCAAGCCTTTGCAGATATTTTAAAAAACTGTCCATAGAAATATTCTTTAAGCAATCATCTATCTTGCACATGATTTTAGGCCAACTGCTAACTTTTATTGGTTGGCATGGAAACCAAAATACCCCCCCCCCCACACACACACACACACACACAAAATAGAAAAAATATGCTTACTGGTAAAAATATATATTGTGTGTGTGCGTGTGCGTGTGTTTATGAAATTTGGTTGTTTAGTTTGGTTGCTATGGCAACTTGAGAGTTTCCATAGATTTGTATTGGGGAAATAATTATTGAAAATTTGCATTTACTGCCAACTCAGCAGATATTTTGGCAAAATGTTCATAGAAATATTCTTTAAGATTCTAGAAACCATATGCTCTATGAGGCTTAGACTTTATGAAAATATTCACCATAGTTGCCTTAATAGTTTTTTTTTTTGTTTTTTAAATGCAATTTGGCTCTTTAGTTTGGTTGTTATGGAAAGTTAAGTAGTTAAGAGTTTCCACAGACTTATAATGCACCGTGTCCAATCGTAAAGCCGAATAAGTGGTTGCAACGCCGGAACTATGGTTTTTCACACTAGATTGTGGTACTTTTTGATTTTGATCGATTCGCCGCCATTTCTCGCTGGAGGAGACACGGTGGGTAGAAACAAAAATGTATCTAAAATATTAGGATATGTTAATCAACCATGAAAAAAGCCTAATCCGGATCTACATACATTCTTCTAATTGCCAAATCTTCAGTTAATGCATAAACTTTCCTGAATTTGTCACACACTTCACGAGATTATTGTTGTAAAGGTTCGTCCAAATTATAAATTAGCATTCGTACAAGAAAAGTTCGTACTTTACCAATTTTCTTCAAATCTATGACCAACTGGTGAATGAAATTGCCCCTGTAAACGACATTGTATCATAAAATCGGCATTTAGGAAAAAATGCGCAGAAGAAAGAAACACAGAGGCACGGTCGACGAACTAGTAGGTAACGCCGGATAAAATGGCATCTGTTTGATCAGCAAATTGCCAGTATTCTGGCTGACAAACTATGCCTACACTGTCCAGTGCGAGTTATTATTAATCTAATACCCTATATTGGTCGTAGTCCGTCCGTATTAACACAAAGTAAATTCGTTTTGGCCCGAGATGAAGTCATTAAGATGAGGTGAAAAGGCAACACTCGTGTTTTAGTGGTGTCAGTCAATAAACTTTTCATTTATCAAGTAATTTCGCATTGACCCAGTTCAAGGTCCTGGGTCAGCTGTTTTGGGCCTCGGTTTCGGTCGTTGTTCGATGCAGCAGATCTCGGAGCTGTAACTGTGCCAAAATTACATGACTGATAACATTACACATGTGGACACAAAAGCGTTCAAACTCCAATGAAGTACCTTTCAACGAATCCCTTTGCATCAAGTTAGTTTGACAAGCAAATGTCATTTATTAAAGTTGTCTAAAACTTGATCAAACAGTATACACCGATTGGTCTTATTGTGGCAAGCATTTTTTTTTCCATTTTAGATCTGATTGACATTCGAGATGTATCCTGATTGGACAGTGCAAGGTCTACAATGAAATATACAACACTTTGTGTTTTGAATTTATTCCTGTCTTGACAAGATGTAAGGAAATATTGTATGAAACATCTGATCAAAATGAAATGAAGCTCATCAAAGTTTGAACGGATTTGTGTCCACAGGTGTATAACCACTAAATTTAAGTTACATGAATTTAATACCTTAAATTATTATATTAAGATAGAGTAAATATAGACGAATATCAATGGGATACTAGAATTTTCTTTTTTCTACAAATCACAGATCCGTCCAGAAATAAAAAAAGTTTATTGATCAGAAACGAAAAAAGACCCTTTTTTACCCTTGACCTTTAAGTATGACCTTTGCCATTGAGGTTCCGACTTGGACCTTGGATGCGACACATCGTTTCATGATGGCTAACATTTCTGCCAAGTAATTTCATAATCCAACAAAGAATAAGATAGTTATTGACTGTAAACGAAAAAAGGTCCCCTTTTTGACCTTTTACCCCTAAGTATGACCTTGACATTGAACGTACGGACCTTGGCCTTGCGCACGACACATCGTCTCATGAAGGTGAATATTTCTGCAAGGTTACTTTAAAAAGTCCATCCAGAAATAAAGAAGTTATTGTCCGGAAACGAAAAAAGACCTTTTTTAACATTTGAGCTCTGAGTATGACCTTGATCTTAGAGGTTCCGACCTGGGTTGTGCGTGCAACACATTATCGTATGATTGTTAACATTTATGCCAAGTAATTTCAAAATCAATCCAGGAATAAGAAAGTTATTGACAGAACACAAAAAAAAACTTTTTACCTTTGACCTAAGTATGACCTTGACCTTGGAGGTACCGACCTAGCTCTTGTGCGCAAAACATCGTCTCATAATGGTTCAAATTTCGGCCAAGTAATTTTAAAATGCATCTAGGAGTAAAAAAGTTATTGACCGAGCACGAAAAAAGACCCGTTTTTTTGACATTTGACCTCTAAGTATGACTTTGACCTTTGAGACACCGACCTCGGTCATGCGCATGACACATCGTCTCATAATGATTAACATTTCTGTCAAATTTTCAAATCCATCAAAAAATAAGAAAGTTATTGGCCGGACATTATTTGCCAATACATACAGTATTTTGCGACCGACAAACTTCCAAGGGAAATAACTCAAAACGTATAAATGCAAGAGTTGTAGTTCTTGCGCTCTGCACGTCGTCTAGTGTTGATTAATATTTATGTCCCCACACCGGAGGGGAGGGGAACATATTGTTTTGGTGTGGATCCCGTTTGCGTCGACGTAGCCTGTTTGAAGCACTATATCTTCCGAACCTATGTATGAATTTTGACCAAACTTGCATAGTTACATCAACGGAATGTGGGGAAACAGTCATAAGGTTATGATGACCTTGACTTCACTTTCAAGGTCACAGGCCCCAAAAACAGCCATTTTGGGGCCAAAATGGCTTGCGTGCACTCTTTCTCATTAACGAATTGATTAATTTTAGACAAACTTGGTGCAATATATCATTTAAGAATACCGCAGATCTGATTAGATTTTGGTGACCGTGATCTTTTTTTTTTCAAAGTCACAGGCCCCGCAAAACAGTCAATTTTGGGCCAAAAATGGCTTGTTTGCACTCTATCTCATTGACGAACTGATTAATCCCAGTCAAACTTGGCACAATATATTATTACAACATACCACAGATTTTTTTAGATTTTGGTGACCTTGACCTTTTTTCAAGGTCACAGTCCCCCCCCCCCAAAAAAAAAAAAAAAACAGTCAATTTTGGGTCAAAAATGGCTTGTCTGCACTCTATCTCATTAACGAATTGATTAATTCCAGTCAAACATGGTACAATATATCATTACAACATACCGCAGATTTGATTAGATTTTGGTGGCCTTGACCTTTTTGTTCAAGGTAACAGGCCCCTAAACAGTCAATTTTGGACCAATAAAGGCTTGTCTGCACTCTATCTCATTAACGAATTGACCAATTTTTGTCAAACTTCGTTCAATAGTTCATTATAACATACCGCAGATTTGATTAGATTTTGGTGACCTTAACATTTTTTCAAGGCCGCAGGCCCCCAAAATAGTCAAATTCTGGCCAAAATGGCTTGTATGCACTCCATCTCACTAACGAATTGATTACTTTAAGTCAAACTTTGTACAATGTGTCATATCAGCATGACACAGATTTGATTAGCTTTTGATGACCTTGACCTTTTTGCAGGCCCCTAAAACAGACAATTTTGGGACAAAAATGGCTTGTCTGCACTATTTCTCATAAACGAATATATTAATTTCATTCAAACTTGGTACAATATATCATTACCACATACCGCATATTTGATTAGATTTTGATGACCTTGACCTTTTTTAAGGTCACAGGCCGGCCACAACTGTCAATTTTGGGCCAAAATGGCTTGTCTGCACCCTAAGGTCAAGAGCTTCCTAAACATGTTCTTTTGGTGCCAAAAATGGCTTATCTGTACCCTGTATCATTTAAGAACTGATGAATGTTGGTCAAAATCGGTACAATATTTAATTACAGTCTACCAAATTTGTCTGCTGATCTGAGCATTTTTATGATTGTTCTTTTTAAGGTCACAGGCTCCCGAAAACTGTCAGTTTTTGGCCCAAAATGGCTTGTTTGCAGCTTTCATTTTGGTGACCATAACCTATTTATTAAAGTCAAATGGGTGTTTGAGACATATTTATTGTGGGGGACATTGTTTTCCACTGAAAACATTTCTAGTTGTATAAAGCTTCGTTAACATAGCTTAAACGGTTTTCAAGTTATAGAGCGGACACGATTTTGTCACAGACGGACAGGCAAACGGACAAACAGACAGACAGACGCCCGGGGGAAAACAATATGTCTCCCGGAAAAGAGGAGCGACATAATAATGCATATTTGAAAAGAATTAAATTTTCAATTTAAGGTTTTATGTTTTCACTACCATCTATACGCATTTAAAATAGACCAAAAGGAACATTTTGGCACACAAAGTTTTCGGTTTTGCTTTTTTCAAATTTTCCCATCTGCAGTTTCAGCAACGTCTTTTTAGAAATAGAAAATTCAAATATTTTACGTGAATATGATTTTTATTCCATCTCGTGAAGTGACAAAAATGTATATTCCGTGTCCTTTGTACTCATGAAATAAACATGTTTGTCGCTTCACTCGATGAAATAAAAGTCCTATTCACTCCAAACATTTGAATATCCTCTATGTATTTTCAGTAATGGCTATTTACTGGCTGTCTACAGTGTTAATTGCTCTGAAGATGTTTTCTCTTCTTTCCCTTGTAGTATTGTGGTGGAATTGGGGATCTGATTGTATCAGTTCTTAATCATTTCAGTTTTCAATTTTCATATACATGTACTAATATATCCTGCAAGAAATAAATGAGGCCCGCCAAGCGAATTTGTGTCTTCGAGCATTCCGTCATGACAAAGTTTACTTGCGCATGCCCAGCCATTCAGAGGGGCCAGGCATATGGCTTTCTGTCTGAAGGTTCCTCTTGATTCACTGCTTGTATGAGCGAGCAGCGAAGGTTCTGGCGAGACTGCGCGGATGCGCAGGCTCGCCTGAACCTTTGCTGCTCGCCTAGGCGATAAGTACCAAAATCGCTTGACGGGGCCCAAATCATCTTTTGGCCATTTTCAATCAAGGTTATGAACAATGACTGGCCTCTGGGTTAATTTAGAACAGAGTCGTATTAACGAAAGGGTACAGCTGTCACTAATATGAACTGTTAAATGGTATTCACCTAACTAGATATCATAGCGCATTATATTATTTGTCAGTCAGAAAGAATACTGGCAATTTGCTGATCAAACAGGTACCATTTTATCCGGCGTTGCCTATAATTTCGTCGACTGTGCCTCAGTGTTTCTTTCTTCAGCAACTTTTTTTTTACTCAATGGCGATTTCATGATTCAATGCCATTTTCAGAGGAATTTTCATTCAACAGTTGGTCATAAATTTGAAGAAAATTGGAAAAGTACGAACCTTTATTGTACGAGTGCTAATTGATTGTGTGGCCGAACTTATACAACAATAATGTCGCGTAGTGTGTGACAAATTCCGGAAAAGTTTAATCATCAACTGATGATTTGGCAGTTAAAAGAATGTATGAGGCTAATTTTCATGGTTGATTAACATATGGTGGCATGTAGCTGCCATCGAGATGCGAGATCCTACTTACTTAGTCGATGTATTTTATGTTGACATACTAGTGTAAGGCGACATATTTGGTTTGTTTATCGTTATGATAAAACATATCTCGATTTTCATAAACTAGCCCAGAAACTGCTTTACAATGACACCCAGTTCATTGACATTTTTACAACGAAGTGTTACTTACTATGTTGACATAAACTCGTTGTAATTTTTGTGATTATTGCTTTGTAATGACATCATGATAGGGTAGGTCGACTTAGGTTTTTTATGTTTACTTATTTTTAAATCCCGAATATCTATGACCGCTACACGTCTAGTTTTCTTATGGAAAACGAGCGTGTTTTAATATGCCAGATACATACCCTGAGTTGAAGTCTCGTGGCGGGGTGGGGGAACTAAGGGCCATTTGGTATGGGTGAGCGGACAGGATTTTGAAAACATACCCCATTCATATACTTGTACTCTGAAAAAAGGGACCCATTTATATACTTAACTTTCGAAACTGTCACATCCATAATATGAACTTGTATTACATACAATAAAAACTTTGAGAAAAAATCGTGCTGGCTGTCGGTCAGTCGTAAGTGCATAGATCGCTCGCGTGCGTCGTGTTCTTTTCACTTTTCCGAGTGACTGCCTGCCAGTGATATATTAAGCAACTTGTCACTACCAGCACGAATCTGTTTCCTAAATAAAAGCTAACGCGCAAGACGTGAAAGTGGAGCTGTGGCTTAAGAGTCTTTATACTTTCGTTGGGTGCAACGAGGACGTAGTATAATACACACATAAGGTCTCCATTTCTGAACGTATTATGTTATTCTGAAGATTTGCCTATAATCCATACTTTGGGTATATTTAATCTATTATATTCTGTTACATTCTCAAATTTAACGGCGACCTAATACCGGCTTTTATACTCCTTAAATGCTACATGGTTTATTGTCATGTCAGTTTAAAGCACTGAGACGACTTTGTAGTGAACTAAAAAGATAAATAAATAAAGTGTCGTTTTTAAAATAAGTCGACTTGCCTGTTCCGCAAGGCGTTGCCTGTTCCGCAAGGCGCCTTATAAGCTACTTTTTTCAAGTTTGTGTATGTCATATTAAAGCGCTATCTCGCTCATTTTAGCAAAAATTTAGATAAAATGACAGCAATATAAGACGACATATTTTATGTCGACTAAATATAAGAGAACATATTTCATGTAGACTTAAAATATCTCAATGAACAAGAAAATTATGTAGACTTAATGGTACTTTTGTTGTTTTATCTGTATAATAAGTATACTTAATATCTCGCATCTCGATGGCAGCTACATGCCACCATACATATCCTAATATTTTAAATAAATTTTGTTTCTACCCACCTTTATCTCCTCCAGCACGAAATGGCGGCGAATCGATCGAAAAGTACCACAATTCAGCGTGAAAAGACCACAGTTCCGGCGTTGCAACCACTTACTCCGCATTGCGATTGGACGCGGTGTAATGGGGAAAACTGAAAATTGACATTTACGCTTTTCAAGAAAGTTTGTTAAGCTTTCATAGAAATGTTCCTTAAACAATGCTCTATCTACCATATGATATTTGGCCTATTGGTTGCCACAGATGCGTAATTTTCAATTGTCATCTGTTGTCTTGCAACAACACATTCACGCGACATCAGATCTCTGAAGCCACTAGGCTGATCGGGCCCACATTTTATCTGTAGCGTCCTTAGGCAGATATTTTGACAAAACTTTCACAGAAATGATCCTGTAGCAATAATGTATCTGCCATATGATTTTAGGCCTGTTACTCTTTTTTATTCGTTGGCATGGAAACCAAAATACAAAATAAATAGAAAAAAAAAATATTTAAATTATTATCTTCTCAGAAACCATATGGTCTGTGAGGCTGAGACTTTATGAAAATACTCACCATAAATGCCTTAACAGGTTTGATGTTGTTTTTTTTGTTGTTTTTTTTTTATGAAATTCGGCTCTTAAGTTTGGTTGCTATGGCAACTTAAGTGTTTCCATTGAGTTAAAATGGGGAAAATGGCTTTTCTGCCAAGTCTTTGCAGATATTTTGACAATTTTTTTATAGAAATGTTTCTTGAGTAAACCTCTCTCAGTCATGTTTTACGCCAACCTGGAGGTCCCCCAGGGTGTGCCGGGGGCCATGCCCCACCCCCTCCTTTTCAGAAAAGGCCATATATCTTAGAAACCGTTAAGATACCCAACCCAAAACCATATATATTCTTGTTCCTTTGTGATAAGGGACATTCAGTGACACCAACCGGGGGTGCCCCTGTGTGTGCTTGGGCCATGCCCACCCCTTCCACTTCATAATCGTTCAGATCCCGACCCTAAACCATATATATTCTTGTTCCTTATGATAAGACACATTCAGTGATACCAACCTACGGGTGTTCCGTTGTGCGTCTGGGCCATGCCCCATCCCTCTACTTAATAAAAGGCCAAATATCTGAGAAACTGTATAGAGCCCCACCCCTCAACGATATATATTCATGTTCCTTATGAGAAGACGCTTTCAGAGACACCAACATAATGTCATCTGGTGTTCCCCGGGTCATGTCCAAGGACGTGCCACCCCCCCCCCCCCCCCCCACCCCAGTTCATAAAAAGCCATATATTTCAGAAACAGTTAAGATCCCCACCCATAAATCATATATTTTCTTGTTTCTTATCGTAAGACTCATTCAGTCACACCAGTCTCTTTGTGCTGGGGTAATTTTGCTGGGCCATTCCCACCCCCCCCCCCCCCCCACACACACACACTTCATTAAATTCTAAATACCATAGAAGTCATCCAGATCCACATCCCATAATCCTTTATATTCTTGTTCCGTATTATTAGACACATTCAGCCACACCAACTTGAGTGTGCCAATGGCTTCTGGTAGGACTCGCATATATCTGATATACAAACGTAAACTGTTGACGTCTGTCAGGACCACGTATTTCTCCAACGTGGCCTGTTGGTGCCTGATAGAATCCCTCGTTTCTACTTCATATCTTGACCCTCGACGCTTCTTAGAACCGCGTTTGTTTTAATGCCCCCGCCCCCGCCCATCGGGGCTTGAAGAAATAGATAGGCTGCGTGATGCTTCTAACGCAGAGCTGGAACCGACCGCACACGAGTACTGGTAAACCGCTAAGAGGATCTAAGCCTGCCCAGGCAAAGCGGGGCGTGTCGGACCGTCCATGCTTATAAACCCTTGAGATGGTATTTCATCTCAATGTCGGGTAAAAGTCCCACAAAATTGGAAGCAACGTCCCCAAAATGACCTATCCAGTGTTGACGGGGACGTTAAGCTTAAAATCAAACAGACAAACAAAACGTATGTTTTCAAACGTAAACTGTTGGCGCCTGTTAGAACCACGTACTTTGGTTCAAACATGGACTATTTGCGCTTGAAATAATCACTCATTGCTGCTTTAAACGTTGACTTTCAGTGCCTGTTAGAACAACGTATTTTTGTTTCAAACGTGGACTATTGGCACCTGATAGAATCACTAATTTCTGCTTTCATACGTTGACAATCGGCGCTTGTTAGAACTGCGTGTTTTTGCTTTAAAGTTGGACTGTTTATGCCTGATAGAATCGCTCATTTCTGCTTCAAGCGTTGACTGTCGGTGCCAGTGAGAACCCCGAATTTATGCTTCAAACTGTGGGCTATTGGAGCCGGCTAGAACCATCTGAATGAGACGGTTCTAACGAAAACCTACATCCAATCTATGTTTTAAGTGAAAATAAGGAACATGAATTACGTCGCGTCTGAGAGTGTAATAACGCCATGTAGATCTATTAAATTCCATAATCCACTTATTGATTAAATATGCCAATTAGTTAGATACGCCCCGTAACGTTACGTGTACGACGTCCTTAATCACGTCGCGTTTACTAATAACGGACTATTGATATTTTTTTTTTGTAAAAACTGGCGATTAAAATGCATTTTAAATGCCATATGATAATCGTGTTCATATTTTATTGAATTTATTAAACGCGTTGAGGAAAAGGGATGAAATGCTCGGCAAAGTCTCGCATTTTATCCCTTTTCCTCAGCTCGTTTAATAAATTCAATAATACATTGACACTCATGTAAGATCATTTATATCCTTGTAGGCCCCATTTTACTTTGTGTGAAGTGGGATTTACAATTGTGTCTGTTGCCAGGACTTATACACATGATGTTACACAGACTTGCTGGTTAATGTCGAGGGCATGAAAATTGTTGCAACATACTTACAGGTTGTCTTCCCTTACAAGTTGGGAGAAGAACGTGGATACATCCACTATGTTGTGGTACAGTGTGTTGACCATTGTGGTTGCTGCTTCATGTTGGGGTAAAACATTATTTATTTCTGACTCTGAAGTGTGCAAAGAAGTCACTACACTAAAAAAAAAAATATATATATATATATATATATATATATATCTTTTCTGCCGCGTTTTTCGCGGACAACTTCTTCATTTTTTTTATTTTTGATCGTAATCCAGCGTGAAAGGTGTAGAGAACAAGCTCCGCTAAGTTCTCAAAAAGGTTTCATGTCCCTAAGGCGATTTCTGTGATTTCACCTTTGTGCCAAATTTATATTTCCACAAGTCCCGCTTTGATGGTACGGTTTATCAATATTTCATCTGTTCAGTGCTTTACTGATTTAAAGTTATGAGGGTCGTTTAAATATTCTGCAGGTTTACGATGTGCACATTCGAGAGTGAAACAAAAATTCCGACAATAATTGCAAACATGAACTAATCAAACTTTAATTAAGAAAGAAATGAGAAAAATAAGAAAAAGGTATACCCCCGTAAACCCCAGTTTTCTCGATATAAAGTGGGGGTTAGGGGGTGTTCATTTCACGGACTTGTTCACGTAATGGACTTATTCGGCAGTACGATCCGCTTCAAAATCGTTATATGATGAAAAGAATCTTCCACTCGAAGTCATTCAATGTAAAATTTATGAAACTCGTTTCATAAATTCCATATGCAATGGCCACAAGTGAAAGTATGACAACTCGCCTATACAAATACATTGTAAACTTTAACGCCGAAAAACGAAAACTTTAAGATGAACAATATATTTTTCTTATTTCTGCTCAAAATATAGATTGTGAGTAGGCGGTTCAAACGAGTACCCATTTTATATATTTTAGAGCAGAAATTAGAAAATTAAGGTCTACTCCTGTAAATCCCAGTTTTACTATATAAAACGGCCCCCGCCTATCGGGGCCTAAAGAAATAGATAGGCTGCATGATCCTTCCACGCAGAGCTCATTCCGACTCGTCACACGAGTTCTGGTAAACCGTTTAGAGGATCTAAACCTGTCCAGGCAAAGCGCTGCGAGCCGGACCGTCCATGCTTATAAAACCTATTGGTTTCATTGGGCTTGGGTTGTCATTTAATCTCAATACCTGGTAAAAGTTCCACAAAATTGGAAGCAACGTCTCCAAAATGACCTATACTGTGTTGACGGGAACAAACTTCCCAACCAAACATACAAAGTCTAATAACTCTGCCTATATTACAGATAGAGATATAGTCCTTTTGTACTGCACTTTTTTCTCAGTGTCCTTCACAAGTGTGATCGATATCTCAAGCAGTTTTAGAGTAATTATCCGATCAAGATTCTAAACTAAATATACGAAGTCCAATAGCGCGATTTTATATTGAAAAAAAGTTTTATACCGCAATCAGGCATTCTAGTAACCTAATAAAGGGGGTCGAATAACTGCACGCTATGATCGATAGTGACCTATAATACCTTCTACTGACCTATGATACATCTAGTGACCGTTTATAGACCGGACCTACTTTTCAGGTCCCTAATTTACAAGTGTAACCAATAACATGCAACCTTTTATACGTGGGAAAGCAACGAAACTGCAAGTTAAAATCTTTGCAATATTAATTTAAACAGATGTAAAGAAATTTCAGCTAAATTCTTACCTTCTCGGCTTTTCCTGGTTTGAATGACCCTTTGGAATACCTGCGCACTTCAACTGCAGTTGCTCCTTAACCGAGAAAATAATTTTTAAAGCTAAAATAAACTATTTATTTGCAAATTTTCATACAGAAAGTAAAGCGCTGAGAAACTTTTATTCGAGCGTTCATGTTGTGTCCTACGTCTTTGTGGCACGGTGACGTCAGAAACTTTGCACTCGTTGATGTCACGCTATACTACGTGTGCGCGCCATGGCACTGAATGTCGTTTAACATGCCGCACTGTCTGTTGTCCTTTTTGCTTAACTTTGCTAAATTATTGCAAAACCCCTTGATTGTTTTGAATTGCGGTATAAACTAAATACATGGTTAGTTATTTACATGTATTTACTATATGTCCTTGATGCACTCTTCTTCTGCTCAGTGCCTGTTTTCAGTGTGTGAAGTTTCATTAGAAAACCTCGAGCGGTTTTCCAGTAAATGCCTCGGCAAAATTGTGGCATAAAGTACTAAGACCAATGACTCCGCTCATTTTGCAGATAGAGATATGGCCCTTGTGCACCGCACTTTTGCTCAGTGCCCTTTACAAGTGCGTGAAGTTTCATTTAGATACATCAAAGGGTACTTGAGTTATTGTCCGGACCATATTCTAAAAAAAAAGTCCAATAACTCTGATTATATAACAGATAGAGTTTTATACCGCAATTAGGCATTCTAGTAATCTAATAAAGGAGGTCGAATAACTGCTTTAATCGGCAGTGACCTATAATACCTTCTACTGACCTATAATACGTCTAGTGGCCGTTTATAGACCGGACCTACTTTTCAGGTCACTAATTTTCAAGTGTAAACAATAACATGCAACCATTTATACATGGGAAAACAACGAAACTGCACGTTAAAATCTTTACAATATTTATTTGAACAGATTTTCAGAAATTTCAGCTAAATTCTTACCTTCTCGGCCTTTCCTCGTTTGAATGGCCCGTTGGAATAACTGCGCATCGCTACTGCAGTTGCGTCGTGACCTCGAAAATAATTTCTTAAGCTTAACTAAACTATATCTTTGCAGCTTTTCATACAGAATGCAAAGCATTGAGAAACTTTAATTCGAGCGTCCATGTTGTTTCAAACGTCTTTGTGGCGCGATGACGTCAGAAACTTTGCACTCGTTGACGTCACGTTATACTACGTGTGCGCGCCATAGCACTGAGTGTCGTTTAACATGTCACACTGTCTGCTGTTTTTTTTTTTTTTTTTGTTTTTTTTTTTTTGCTTAAATTTGCTAAATTATTGAAAAAAAAAAACCTTGATTGTTTTGAATTGCAGTATAAACTAAATACATGATTAGTGTCTTAAATAATAAAATATAATCGGTTCGCCGCGACAATTTTATAGGGGCTCGCTGAAGCTCGCCCCTATAAAACTGTCTAAGAGTCACCGATTATATTTTATTACTAGTTAAAGACACTAACCATGTATTTACTATATAGCATTTTTGTACTTCACTTTAGCTCAGTGCCCTTTACATGTGTGTGAAGTTTCATTTGGATACCTCAAGCAGTTTATGAGTTATTATCCGAACAAAATTCTAAACCAAAAAGTCCAATAACTCCACTAACATTACAGATATAGTTATGGCCTATGCGCATTGCACTTCTGCTCATTGCCTATTACAAGTGTGTGAAGTTTCTTTTGTATACCCCGAGCGGTTTTTGAATTAATTTCCAGACAAACTTCAGGTATAAAAATAAAGTCCAATAACTCCGTTAATATTGCAGATAGAGTTATGAACCTTATGTACTGAACTTCTCCCCAGTCACCTTTCCAAGTGTGTGAAGTTTCGTTTGGATATCTCAAGCGGATTTCGAGTGATATTCCAGACACAATTCTAAACCAAAAAAAAAAAAAAAAAAAAAACAACAACAAAAACAAAGTCCAATAACTCCGCGTACATTGCAGATATAGTTATGGCCATTATGCACTGCACTTTTCGGCAGTGCCCTTTACAAGTGTGTGAAGTTTCCTTTGGATAGCTCAAGCGGTTTTTGTGTTATCTCCGGGACAAAATTCTTACATAAAAATACAGTCCAATAATTCCGCTAATATTCAGATAGAGTTATGGCCCTTGTGCACTGCACTTCTCCTCATTACCCTTCACAAGTGTGTGAAGTTTCATTTGAATACCTCAAGCGGTTTTCCAGTTATCATCCGGACAAAATTGCAAACCAAAACTTACAAAGTCCAGTAAGGCGTAAAAAATAGCGGTGTTTCTACTAACATGCTGAAAACACAATTGGTCAGTAGGTAGGAGAAACTTTTTTATTATTTTATTTTTTTCTTCCGAAAAAAAAAAAAAAAAAAAAAACAGTGCCGGGCCTGTATTTTGTATGTGTTTTTGTTTTCGTTCATGTTATTGTTAATACAATTGACATGTTGAGACATGCATTGTATATCATAATACATTTTAGATGCTCCAAAAAGTCATCTATGTAATTTGGAAGGAAATAAATGCCAAAAACTACAAAAATGTACTTAAAGGTGCATTATTGAGCTATCGGTAAAAAATGCTTCCAAAAATAAAATACATATAGCCTGTATTTTTCTTTAAAACAATACAAATGAATGCATTTTATGCAAAAATGCGAACAATTATGATGACAGGTAAACGAGTTTGAGAGGGATTCCCTAACTAGGTTTCGAACACAAAAATAGAATCCCCATATATGACGTTATGCGACGTTTATTTTTGGCCTTGTTTGCTTAGGCCATGCCTGAATCGGAAAAAATATGACACTGAATACCATGCCATAAGTAACGACACTCAGAGACGATACTGTCGCCATGTATGTGTAAAGTGACAGATTTATTTTTAGAACAGAAATTCCGAACACATGTTCAGAGCGAAGGGTAAACACGAATGAAAAAGACCATTTTCACAAAGTTCTGAAGCTGTATTTGGCTCCAAAAGTGTACACATGACAAAGGAGTATGAATTGAAGATAAAAACCAGATAAAAATTGAGACCCGGTAGTTCAATAATGCACCTTTAAAACGTGAAACCACTATTACGACACTGGGTGGGTGCGGAAATTGAAAATGGTAGTGTCGGTGTTTAATTTTTATGTTGTTCTTTTACTGATAAAACTAGTAGAGTCGGGGTAGGGCTGGCTAATCGGAGCTGAAAAGATAATCGATTATCAGTCCCGTCATTGCGATCGATAATCGATTAGTAATCGCTAAGGTTTTTGTCATAATTTTACCTGTCTGGCTTTCTTCTGAGCATGACTCTTACCATATGTTGCACGTTACCATATGTATATTTGAACAGACATGCCTGAGCAAACAGTGTAGACCCAGATGAGACGCCGCAGAATGCGGCGTCTCATCAGGGTCTGCACTGTTTGCCACTCATCCAGCTATTTTAGGCATAACTTTGGGTAGTAAATTGTACCTATCAAGTAATCGATTAAAAGCAAATCAGAATTGATAATCATTTTTGTTGAATTTATCGATCGATTAATCGATTATACGATTAATCGTGTCACCCTTAGTCGGGGGTCTGAAGCAGGGTCGGTCGGATTAGCGGCTATTTTTTTAGGCCTAACTTTGCTAATATTGCAGGTAGAGTTATGGGCCTTTTGCAGTGCACTGCACTTCTCCTCAGTGTGTGAAGTTTCACTTGGCCACCAAGCGGTTTTCGAGTTATTATCTGGACCAACTGCTGGCGGAGTGAAAAACAAAGATCACGTGAACAAGTCCATGAAATGAAGACCCCCTAAATCCCACTTCATATACAGAAAACTGGGGTTTACAGGGGTATACATTATTTTTCTTATTTCTACTCCAAGACATAGGTTGTGGGTACTCGTTAGAACCACACTAACGAGCACCCACAACCTATGTTTTGAGCATTTATAAGAAAAATATCCCGGATTTTCATCAGAAAAGTAGCCATTTTGGAGATGTGAAAAAATGCACTATGTCGCACGGGTGAGTTATTATAATGTAAACAAACAGACAAACAGGACAACAAACTGACTCCTACATACCCCCTAAAATTCGTTTGTTTGAGCCACGTCACAAACTGGCGACTTTGTACGACACTAATTGACATGCATAGGTGCAAAATCTAGCATGCCCAACCCCCCCCCCCACCCACACACACACACTCTTTGGGCTTGGCGAAATAGATTGGGCTGTATGGTGCTTCCACGCGGAGCTGAAACCGACCGCACTAAGCACTAAAGCCCTATTGGTTTCATTGGACGGCCGGGCTTGAAATGTCAATTCGTTGAATGTCGGGTAAAAGTGCCACAAAATAGGAAGAAACATTTCCAAAATGACCAACATAGTGTTGACGATGACGTTGAAACAAACAGAATACAGACTGGCAGGTAGCCGGCGTTTGTAGTTCAGTCGGATGTGTCATGACTGGTGATCAATTGCTCTCGGGTTTGATACCTGCCGGGCTCTGCAACATTCTTTCGTGGGGATTGATCATGAAGTCTTTTCTACGGTCATTCTCTCCCTTCCGCTGATTCGAGAATGGCAGTTGTCAGTTGCTGTCCAGTAACCGCGGTGCGAGACGGACCGTCCATGCTTATAAACCCTGTTGGTTTCATTGGGCGACAGGGCTTGAGATGTCATTTCATCTCGATGTCGGGTAAAAGTCCCACAAAATTGGAAGCAACGTCTCCAAAATGACCTATACTGTGTTGACGGGGACGTAAAACCTAAAATCAAACAAACAGTTGCTGGCGAAAGAATTTGCACTGTACTCGTTAACCCTTACGTATAAGTCTGTCCAGGAAAGTGTGGATAGGTTAGCTGATCGGCTCAAAAATGGCCTAAATATTGTTGACTGGGCCGTAAAAAACATTACAAACAAACAAAAACAGTGTTACTGGCCTGTGAGAATTCAAAATAAACAAACTTATTCAGACCAGCAACATTCCATTGCGGCCCCCGCCCATCGGTACTTGAAGAAATAGATGGGCTGCATGGTGTTTCCACGCAGTTCTGAAACCGGTCGCACACGTAAACTAGGATCTAAGCTTGCCCAGGCAAAGCGTTGTGAGTCGGACTGTCCATACTACTAAACCCTATTGGTTTCTTTGGGCAACAGGGCTCCGCTTTTGATGTTTCCATTAGGGTCTGTTGTTTCATGTTTGTGTTTCTTTCCCTTTGGTGTCTCTGGTGGGAGCTATGGGTTAATTGCATCGATTCCTGTTCATTGCCTACACTTCTATTTTGAGATGTCATTTCATCTCAATGTCGGGCAAAAGTTCCATAAAATTGGAAGTAACGTCTCCAAAATGACCTGTAGAGTGTTGACGGGGACGTTAAACCTCAACTCAAACAAACAAAAAGCAACAGTCGTCAGCTTTCACATATAAACAAAGCACTGTGAGTACTGGATAGGCGATTCTCTTTGAGTGTATGCTTGGAAAATAGTCTTGGCTTGAGATTTAAGGGGAATGGGAACACCTGGCAGATTTTCCGCCCTTTTTCAAAGGGAGACAACTTTCGGGACTTGCTGTTCGCTTTTCTATAAGACCTGTCCAATTGAAAGAGGGATCTACTCTTAAAGGAAAAATTTGCTCCTTGGGAGCAAATTCTTTCCTTTAAGAGTTGACCCCTCCTTGGGAGCAAATTCTTTCCTTTAAGAGTTGACCCCTGTTGACACGGGAGACCAACATAATTTTGTAGTAGTTGCCTACATGAAGGTGTACCCAATCCCCTTGAACTGTTTCATTTAACCCATGAATTCCAGTTTATATGCAAACACTGTGGCGCCTGATCTGGGTTTGCCAAGTCAAACCCATGAATCCAATCCAGATTCTTTAGATAATCTTCTTATGCAAAACTCTGGCCTCACGGCTATTTTCTCATTACGATAACACGCCCGTGCGACATAGTGCATTTTTTCACATCCCCAAAATGCATAATTTTCTGATGAAAATCTGTGATATTTTACTTGTTTTTAGGGCAAACATAGGTTTTGGGTGCTCGTTAGAACCGCCTCATGGAGGCGGTTCTAACGAGTACCCACAACCTATGTCTTGGAACAGAAATAAGAAAAATAATGTTACCCCCCGTACACCCCAGTTTTCTCTATACAAAGTGGGGTTTAGTGGGGTCTTTATTTCACGGACTTGTTCACGTGATGTATAAACAAAGTTACCTGGATTGCCGACTAGACAGTGATAGTCACGTGGAATTTAGCACCGAAGAGCTTTTATGCTTTATAACTTTATATGACGATTGTTTATCATTTGACCCAAAAATACCGGAAGTACACTACTAGCCAAGCAGCGAACATAAAAAGGTGTTCGGCCCCCGCCCATCGGAGTTTGAAGAAATAGATTGGCTGCATGATGCTTCCACGCAGGGCTGAAACCGACTGCACACGAGTACTTGTAAACTGCTTAGACATCTAAGCCGGTCCAGGCAAAGCGGTGCGAGTCGGACCGCCCGTGCTTCTAAACCTTACTGGTTTCATTGGGCGACAGGGCTTGAAATGTCATTTCATCTCAATGTCGGGTAAAGTCCCACAAAATTGGAAGCAACGTCTCCAAAATGACCTATACAGTGTTGACGGGGACGTTTAACCACAATTCAAACAAACCAACAGGTGTCAGCAAACACAAAGGTGTTCAACAGGGATGCGCAGGTTGATCTGTAGCGTTCTTGATCCCATATAGCAAAACCATGTTTTCTCATGCCAATTAGGCTCACATGAGCCCCGCCAAGCGAATTTGTGTCTTCGAGCATTCCGTCATGACAAATTTTATCTGCGCATGCCAAGCCATTCAGAGGGGCCAGGGATATATGGCTTTCTGTCTGAAGCTTCCTCTTGATTCACTGCTTTTATGAGCGAGCAGCGAAGGTTCTGGCGATACTGTGCGGATGCGCAGGCTCGCCTGAACCTTCGCTGCTCGCATTGGCGATAAGTACCAAAATCGCTTGACGGGGCCCATATGGTGTGTGTCACAACATGTACGGCAGTCGGCATATATGTCAAAAGCAGTCAGTCAAAGCTTTACAGAGTCATAACGAAAACACGCCTTTACAAATACAGCATACATTTTTCGCCGTAAAAAACTAACATTTTAGGAAGAAAAATTGTGATATTTTCCTTATTTTTACACAAAATATAGATTGTAGGTACACGTTAGTTCACCGCATCGAGGCGTTTCTACCGAGTACCCTTGATCTATATTTTAGAGCAGCAATAAGTCAACCCCCTTTTTTGCCATAAAAGTCGGGTTCAAGAGGGTCAGATTCTCGTGATGTAATATGTTGCTCTTGAAAATACACTGCTCAAAACAATTAAAGGAGCAAGATTCCAAATAGTATCAAGATGTTGGATAATGGCGATGAAACAACGATTAAGAAAGATGAATAACTTTATCTGCAACCATTGGCAACCAGTTCACAAATCATGGCCTGTAACCTGTTAAGGAAGAATTTGCATAAATGTTTGAGAAATCGCCATCTTTACGTCAGATTATTTCAAATGTCATAGACATGCGTAAAACAGTCACTTTTTCCTGTCAGTAATGTGCATGACCACCTCGAGCAGCACAACACTCCTGCCATCGCCGAGGCATGCTAAGAACTAAATTTTCAATAGTTTGTAAAGCTAGTATTCCCCCCTCCCCTAATGTTTAAGGATGTTTGTGAGCTTTGGAATAGTCATTGGTGGATCATCGCCCTGTGAGATACGTCTGTTAAGAATGTCCCACATATGTTCTATTGGGTTTAGGTCAGGAGAACGTACCGGCCAGCCCATTACTTCAATAGTCTCTCGATTAAGGTTCTCCATGAACACTCTAGCAGTATGGGGCGCGCGTTATCCTGCATCAGAATGCAATTGTCACGATTACCCCCAGCGGAAGGCCTCACAATAGGATCTACAATTTCATCTCGATACCGTGATGCAGTCAATGTACCTCCGTTTATCACGTACAAGTCCGTTCGGCCTTCATTAGAAATTCCGCCCCATACCATTACTGAACCCCGCCATATCTGTCTGTTTCCACAATGTTGCAGTCCTCGTATCGTTCTCCGTGTTATCTACCGACTCGAACACGTCGATCATATACATTCAGATGAAATCTGCTTTCATCCGTAAACAAAACTGTAAGCCAGTCTTGCAATCGCCAGTTCTGATGTTCTTGGACAAACTCATACCGCCGTGCACGATGTTGCCTTGTGAGAATAGGCCCTCTTGTCGGACCTCTGGCCCGCAGATCACCTTCATGTAACCTGTTACGTATTGTTTGATCGGATATCCTTTGACCAATTGCATGCTGGAATTCGATTTGTGGGCTCCTGGCCGTGTGCTGCCGATTTCGTAGCGCTAGCTGTCGAACATATTGATTTTACCTTTGTGACGCCATGCGGTGTAGGCCTTGTCCTTCTGGTATAGTAAACTTCCCCGTCTCCTGGTAGCGTCTCCATAGCCTGGCAACAACACTTCTCGATACATCAAAGCTTTCAGCAACGATCCTTTGGGTGTATCCATATTCAAGCAAAGCGACGGCTTGAGCGACCTGAAATTCGTCCAAGAACGGACTAACACCATATGAAGTCACTCTGAAGCCCAAAATAACGCATAACTGAAGGATTGACATGTTTTTGACCAAAATTCAAATTTTGAACAGATCGCCCCATACCGAATTTCAGCCGTTTTATAGGGGTATCCATGCTGTGCTCACATTCTTACTTTGCACGTGAACCTTGCTTCTTGACGTTTACATGATTATTGTTAAGAAATGTCACTTTAAAATAGTGTCTTTCCTTGAGTTTGAAAATTGCCAAGCGGTGGTTATACAAACTTAAAAGTTTGCTCCTTTAATTGTTTTGAGCAGTGTATAATGTCGCCTTATAAAACACTTTACTCAACAAAAAGTGGGGTTCTAAGGATATCATAGGATTTGCCTCCTCTTTGGTGAGAACTGAATTAGGCGATCAAACAAACACACGTAGTCAGTATGTCTAGAATAAGTCAAAAATTATCTCATTTTGTAATGAAAAAGTTCATTTTTGGGACATGGCAGATGTCACTATCTCACATTGGTGTATTATCCTTATGTAATATGAACCAAAGTCAATATTTTATCTCTCCATGGTCAGCGAAATCACACTCTTTCCAGATTTTGTTGTGACGCAGTCATGCTCTAGCGGTTACTGGGGAGAAAACTGTGATCAGCGATGTCAAATCCACTGCAGTCCGTCTAGTTGTGAGAAATCAACAGGGATATGTGGTGACTGTTCCACTGGATACTGGGGTGGTTATTGTAACGATCAATGTCCAGAGCATTGTTTCGGCAGTTGTGACAAATCGGAGGGTACTTGTGGATGGTGCAAATACGGCTATTGGGGAAGTTATTGCAATGAAACTTGCCCAGGAAAGTGTAGCACAAATAATGAATGTCGACAATTAACTGGAAAGTGTTACAACGGATGTAAAGACGGCTACTGGGGAATCTTTTGCAATGAAACGTGTCCAGGAAACTGCAGCGCAAATAATCGATGCGATCAGTCATCTGGAATGTGTTATGGGTGCCTGTATGACGGCGTTTTTACTGATTTTTGCAATGTACCTTGTAATGAGAAATGGCCAAATTGCAATTCATGTGGCAGACCCTTAAGTAACTGTTACAAATGTGCCACTGGTTACTGGGGTACTAACTGTGAAAAGAGCTGTAGCGCAGGTTGTTTTGAATGTAGTAAAACCACAGGCAAGTGTGAGACATGTGTGTTTGATAACTGGGGGGAAAACTGCACACAGACGTGCAATATTGATCATTGTCGGAAATGCCGTATGTCGGACGGATCATGTGAACTGTGTATGAATGGACATTGGGGGACTAACTGTGAAAACTCGTGTAATATGACTCATTGTAACTTTTCAAGATGCGAGAAAAACAATGGCTACTGTGAACAATGCAAGGTAGGTTACTGGGGCGATTTCTGCAATAAATCTTGTGAAAATGAGAACTGTGTAAGTAGTAGTTCTTCGTGTTCAAAATCTTCAGGTAAAACGTGTTACCGTTGCAAAAATGGGTTTTGGGGCAGTTTGTGTGAAAACTTCTGCTCTGACAATTGTTCTGGCTCATGTCAGACAAGCAACGGATTTTGTTATTCTTGCGTTCATGGCTATTGGGGAACATTTTGCAATCAGACGTGTAAAACAGAAGGCTGTGCTAACTGTAGTAAGCATAATGGAGACTGTCAGACATGCAAATCTGGATACTGGGGCAACAACTGCAACAACGCGTGTGATATTTCAAACTGTCATGGGGTGGAGTGTGACAAGACAAATGGACATTGTCAGAGCTGCATTAATGGGTTTTGGGGTGATAGCTGTGAAAACAAATGCGAAGTGTCTCACTGTAAGTACACTTATTGCAATAAGAATACTGGTATTTGTAGTAGCTGTGAGGATAACTTTTGGGGAGATTTTTGTAATGAATCTTGCGAGATAAACAATTGTAGAAGTGGATTTTCTTGTTCTAAATCTAACGGACCGAGTTGTTCAACGTGCATTGAAGGAACCTGGGGAAACTTATGCCAGAACAACTGCTCACAAAACTGTTCAGGTGCCTGTTCGAACAGCAACGGACATTGTTCATCTTGCGTCCACGGATACTGGGGTAATTTTTGCAATCAGTCGTGTACAGCGGAAGGTTGTGCTTATTGCAGTAAATATAACGGAGGCTGTCAGAAGTGCAGCTCTGGATACTGGGGCAATGAGTGCAACGAAACATGTGCTATTTCCAACTGTCAGGGTTCCGAGTGTGACCGGACAAGTGGACATTGTCAGAGTTGTATCAATGGATTTTGGGGTGACAACTGTGAAAACGAATGCGAAGTGTCTCACTGTAAGTACGAGTATTGTAACAAGAATACTGGGGTTTGTAGTAGCTGTGAAGATAGATATTGGGGTGAGTTTTGTAACAAATCCTGCGAAATCGACAATTGTAGAAGTGGGTTTTCTTGTTCTAAATCTGAAGGACCAAGTTGTTCTACATGCATCGCAGGAACTTGGGGAAACTTATGCCAGAACAACTGTTCCGAAGAATGTTCAGGTGCCTGTTCGCAAAGCAACGGGCTTTGTGCATCTTGCGTCCACGGATTTTGGGGAAACTTTTGCAACCAGACCTGTTTCAACAAAGGGTGTGCATATTGCAGCAAGTATAGCGGGCAGTGTGAGAAATGTAAACCAGGATATTGGGATAGTGAGTGTGACAGAAACTGCAGTCTTTCAAATTGCCAAGATTCGGAATGTAATAGAGATAATGGCAATTGCCAAAAGTGCCTCAGTGGATATTGGGGAGCGAACTGTGAAAATACTTGCCAACTCACACATTGCAAAGACATAATTTGCAACAAAAATAACGGTGAATGCACTAATTGCGAGGATAATTACTGGGGAAAGTTCTGTACAAATACCTGTAATACGCTTCATTGCCAAGGATCTAAGTGTGATAAAATTACTGGACATTGTCGGTATTGCATCAAAGGACATTGGGGGGAGAACTGTGAAAACACATGTGAC
Source organism: Lucinisca nassula (assembly GCA_963580285.1). NCBI lineage: Eukaryota > Metazoa > Mollusca > Bivalvia > Lucinida > Lucinidae > Lucinisca > Lucinisca nassula. The sequence goes on from OY757026.1 coordinate 45,704,917, forward strand.
TTATTATATTGTAACTATAGCAACTGCGAGAAGACAACTGGCACTTGCAGACAATGCCATGCAAATTTTTGGGGCTTGTTTTGCAACAAATCCTGTGCTATTCCTGACTGTGCGGGTATTGTTGGATGCAGCAAATCAACTGGACCAAAATGTTACTATTGCACCGTGGGAAAATGGGGAGACATATGCGATAAAGACTGTGCGGAAAATTGTACTAATGGTTGCAGAATCTCTTCAGGCGAATGTTTGAATGACTACGCATCAGATCGTGACCAGTGTAAGTTCTTTCTAGTTTGACGCTTGTAATGTGTGGTAGCGAGAGAATGCTACCCCGTACATAGACGTAGTGTGGTTTAATTTTTAGTTTCTTTCGGGTCATTGCAATTTCACTGGCCGGCCTCGGTAGCTCAGTCGAATGTGCGTATAACTAGTTATCAGAATGACGCGGGTTCGATACCTGCCGGTGTCGGCAACAATCTTTCGTGGAGACTGATCATGAAATATTTTCTGCGGACATTCTCTCCCTTCCGCTGATTCAAGAAGAGAATTTGTCATTTTTTTTTTGGTAAAAGAATGTGCACTGTACTGGTTAACCGCTTACGTATATGCCTGTCCAGGAAAAGTGTGGATAAGTAAACTGACCGGCTCAAAATTGACCTAAACACTTTTGACTGGGTCGTTAAACCCCAATACAAACAAACAAACAAAGCTCTGAATCGGACATCGGAAGCTAGTATACCCTAAGGAATTATTCATTAGTATTTTAAAAGATAGATAGACTGAGGAATAACATTTTGTTTCTTACACTAATTATGTCCCCCAACCGAATGGGAGGGTAACATATAGTTTTTGGTGCGGATCCCGTTTTAGTCAAGCTTCGTAAAATATATCACAACAACATACCGCAGATTGGGTTAGATTTTGGTGACCTTAAGGTCACAGCGACCAAAAACAGTCATTTTTGGGCCATAAATGGCTTGTCTGCACACTATCTAATTAACAAATTGATTACTTATAGTCACACTTGGTATAATATATCAATACAACATACCCCAGATTTGATTAGATTTCTGTGACCTTGATTTCATTTCCAAGGTCACAGTGACCACCAAACAGTCATTTTTGGGCCAAAATGGCTTGCCTGCACTCTTTCCAATTAATCAATTAATTAATTATAGTCAAACTTGGTACGATATATTAATATAACATACCGCAGATTTGATTAGATTTCGGTGATCTTGACCTCATTTCTAAGGTCACAATGACCCAAAATCAGTCATTTTTGGACCAAAATGGCTTGTCATCACTCTATCTCATTAATCAATTGATTAATTATAGTCACATTTGGTACAATATATGAATATAACATACCGCAGATTTGTTTAGATTTTGGTGACCTTTACCTCATTTTCAAGGTCATAGCGACCCCAAAACCGTCGTTTTCGGCCAAAATGGCTGGTCTGCACTCTGTCTCATTAACAAATTGATTAATTTTAGGCAAGCGTAGTACAATTTATTATTACATCATACCGCAGATTTGGTTAAATTTTGTTGACCTTGACAACATTTTCAAGGTCACAGTGACCAAAAACAGTCTTTTTGGAGCCAAAAATGGCTTTTCTGCACTTTATCTCCTTAAAGAATCGATTTGTTTTAGTCTAACTTGGTATAATATATCACTACAACATACCACAGCTGTGATTAGATTTTGGTGACCTTGACCTCATTTTGGGCCAAAATTGGCTTGTCTTCACTCTAGCTCAGTAACAAATTGATTGATTTCCGTCAAACTTGGTACAACATATCATTACAACATACCACAGATTTGATTAGATTTTAGTGACCTTGGCCTTTTTACAAAGACAAACCGAGTCTACTATATTTTCGTTTATTTGGTGTATCCAATGCTTTTAAAGGATCTAACTTCAGAACTTATTAATTTTCACTGTAGCTGGTGTTGTGCCGTGTGGTGGCCGTAAAACATCTCCCCGTACATCATCATAGTGCAGATTATATTTACTGGTCCTTTAGGATCATTGAGTTCATTTGGTATCATTTTGAAAATAGAGTTCTGCTTAAGCCGGTGCTAGAGGGCGTGGCCGGTGTTGCACATTTCAGTACTGGTCATGAACATACTCAATAAAACCGAGTCTGCTATTTTCGTTTATATGGTGTATTCCATCATGCGTTTCGGTTTCAAAACTTTGGGGATTAGACACACTGATGAAGATTAAATATTAGAAAGGCCGCTGTGTCACTAAATTTGGTATAGCTACACCTTAATTCGAAAGGATCTAACTTCAGAAATTTATTATTTTCACTGTAGCTGGTGTTGTGCCGTGTGGCGGCCGTAAAACGTCTCCCTGTACATCATCATAGTGCAGATTATATTTTCTGGTCCTTTGGCATCATTGAGTTCATTTGGTATCATTTTGAAAATAGAGTTCTGCTTAAGCCGGTGCTATAGGGCGTGGCCGGTGTTGCACATTTCAGTACTGGTCATGAACAGACTCAATAAAACCGAGTCTGCTATATTCGTTTATTTGGTGTATTCCATGTTTCTAAAGGATCTAACTTCAGAACTTATTTACTCCTTTAAATATGTTCTATAAAAGGGTCATCCTTTGGAAGCAAGGAATACACCACAGAACTGAAAAGTATGGAGTGTACATGTTTTCTGGGCCAGACTAGCTAGTTTCGGCCAATTAGGCCTCATCAGTGACCCTCAGATATTTCAAAATTCCACAATGGAATCAATGATCCCAAAGGACAAGAAAATATAATCTACACTATGATGTAGGGCAGGGAGACGTTTTACCGCCGCCACACATTCCCACACACCAGCTGTAGTGAAGTTAAATATGTTCTATAAAAGGGTTATCCTTTGGAAGCAAGGAATACACCACAAAACTGAAAAGTATGGAGTGTACATGTTTTCTGGGCCAGACTAGCTAGTTTCGGCCAATTAGGCCTCATCAGTGACCCTCAGATATTTTCAAAATTCCACAATGGAATCAATGATCCCAAAGGACAAGAAAATATAATCTACACTATAATGTAGGGCAGGGAGACGTTTTACCGCCGCCACACATTCCCACACACCAGCTGTAGTGAAGTTAAATATGTTCTATAAAAGGGTTATCCTTTGGAAGCAAGGAATACACCACAGAACTGAAAAGTATGGAGTGTAGATGTTTTCTGGGCCAGACTAGCTAGTTTCGGCCAATTAGGCCTCATCAGTGTCCCTCAGATATTTTCAAAATTCCACAATGGAATCAATGATCCCAAAGGACAAGAAAATATAATCTACACTATGATGTAGGGCAGGGAGACGTTTTACCGCCGCCACACATTCCCACACACCAGTTTTACAGTTTTACTGTTTACTTTGTTGATCAAGGGAGTCAGAATCATTATAAAGCTGTGTTTTCATGATGGGGTGCGATTGGAATGTGAGTGCGTTTTTAGTTTTACGTCCCACTAACAGCTTAGGTCATTCGGAGATGGGACCTCGGTTTAAAGACTCATCCGAAGTTCTGGAGAAGCCCGGGATCGATCCGACGATCCGTAGTTCATGAGGCGAGTAGCATAACCACTACACCACAGAGGCTTCTAGCGCTTGATATGTTACATTGTAGCAGGTGCGGGTTTTCCACATGTACACCGGTGTGAAAGAATTACCTTTACGTTGTATTTTGTCAAGAAAGCGGAAACCATTGCGTTTTGTCCCCTGAAGCCAAAAATCTAGGATAAAAAGTAAGATAGTTTTCTATTTTCTTAATGAATACATTTAACACAAACTGTTACGAACATCTTTATGAACATGTGGCAAAACAAACAGGTAATCAGGCCATTTACTGCAGGATTAAGTCGTAGTGAGTGAGTGAGTGAGTGTTTAAGTTTTACGTCTCGCCAACAGCTATGGTCATACGGAGACGGGACCTCGGATTACAGACTCATCCGAAAGTCTGGATAAGCCCGGGATCGATCCTGCGACCCCTAGTTTTCAAGGCGAGTAGCAACATAACAACTACACCATGGAGGCTTCTACATAAGTCGTAGCACGTATGAAAGCTTCCACAAATATGCTTGGAACTATTTTCTTTTTTTCCTGAAGAGATCAGTTTTCTTAGCCTGGGCCCAGTTGTTCAAAACATTGTTAGCTTAACAAGCTCGTTACTGGTCATATTGTTAGCTCTTCTAGCAAGTACAATATCAAAAATTTTGGTACTTTTGTTGAAAAAATATTACCATATTTGCCATATTAAATGATCAAAGTTTTAACGATTCGTTAACTATCGACGTCGTTAGTTTTGAACAACTGGCCCCTGGATTGTAATTTCGTTAACATCACGAAAGACTGCTTTCAGGTGCTCATAACGGAGCCGTCTCACCAAGGCCTACACGATATGCAACTCCTGCATTGTCTGTCTGCATATGAGCGACATGTATATTGTCTACATTTTTTAGAGTAATACATTTGTGTTTACTTAGTGTTTTAGCTTGTACTTAACGGAGACAATTCACGTTCTGACTTGACTTGATGAAAGCATATAGGGGCTACCCATCTCCGTTCTGTACAAAATCACTATTATTAGTATTTACAACAAATTTATATTTTAGAGGTACAATGGCCTGAACACATTGCGATAATCGAGATAAAACTTGTACACAAAACAAATACAACAGACCTGATTGCTGGTCTGACATATAAAATATAAATTGTGTATAAATGATTTTTATCCGGAAGGGTGTAGTGTCCCTAAATCATTTTTTAGGCCAAAATATATTTCTCTCGTTTCTGTCACTCCTCCGTGTCACCAATACGCTTGCAGATTTTTAAGGTAACTGCCGAAAACAGGCAGACGTTTACGGGAAAGTACGAAAGAACGATCACAACGCCACTGAACGAGAATAATGAGAACTAGAAGAAGCAGAACCGGAGTTTCAAGTTGCAAAAGATGACGAGAAAGAGAAAGACAACTACACAAATTCCAAAGTCAGACTACAAAAATGAATATCATAATGCAGTGTTGCACAATTGTAACCGTGACTGATTATAGCATAATAGAATCTCCAAACTGCAAATGCTAGTAACATGATATTAAATTGCAATCTCAAAGTTGCATGTTTGAGTTTTTACTTAAATCCTGTTCCATAAAGGTCTCCCGAGACCTTTCTTTTGTGGCCAAAAAAAGGCTAATCTGTAACCTATATCATTTAAGAAAAACTACGTAGTATGACCCATCTTTCTTATGAATGTTTTCATTGCTCTTAAAGGAACTCATTTTTGATTTTTATTTGCCTTCACTGCAGCTGGTGTTGTGCCGTGTGGCGGCCGTAAAAAGTCTCCCCGTACATCAACCATAGTGCAGTTTATATTTTACTTTCGGTCCTTTGAGATCAGCGTGAATATTCTGAGAAATCAGAAATAAATTATTGGTTTAAACTCATATTCTAGTCAGGTTTTTAATTATTTGGACCCCATTTTGATTTATATCAGTCTTTGAATCGACTGCCTATTCGAAATTCGCAAAATTGCAGTATGTTTCCTCTGGCTTTCTTTGCCGATCATTACAGGGTCACTGATGAGGCTTTATTAGCCGAAACTACGTAGTATGACCCATCTTTCTTATGAATGTTTTCATTGCTCTTAAAGGAACTCATTTTTGATTTTTTATTTATAAATGTTGGTCGAAATCGGTACAATATTTAATTACAGTCTACCAAATTTGTCTGGTGATCTGAGCTTTTTTATGACTGTTTGTTTTTTAAGGTCACAGGCTCCCACGAAAACTGTCAGCTTTTGGCCAAAAATGGCTTGTTTGCAGCTTACATTTTGTTGACTTTAACCTAATTAGTAAAGTCAAATGGGTGTTTAAGATATATATTTATGGTTTGGGGACATTGTTTTCCTCTGAAAACATTTCTAGTTCGATTCTAATCTGTACACATAACATACCTCTGTTTAATAGAACATCGAAAATATATAGCGATGATCATACATGAGTGGTCAATTTCAATGAAGTTTATGAAACGAGCCTTCATACTAAAATAAAAAGAAATGATTAGTGTCACTATATTTTTATGTGTCTATTTATCCAAAATTGCAAAGAAATTTGCACAAAGTGACAATGTCCATCGAGAAGCTTTCAGTATGGGCGTGGTCAACATCAAAACATGATAGAATAGGCGGGAGATCCTAACACTTGCATTTATTTATTTATTTATCCGAAACTGCAAAGACATTTGAACAGTGTGACAAGGTCGAGCGGAATCCTTACCAACTGGGCGTTGTCAATATCAAAACATGACAGACTAGGCGGGAGATCCTAACACTTGCATTTTTTATTCATTTATTTATTTATTTATCCGAAATTCCAAAGAAATTTGTACAGAATAAAGAAAATACATCTGCGAGATGTATTGATATTTTAAAAAAAGTATTGGACACATTGCTAGCTAAAATGGACAAGTTAAACTTTCAGAATAAACTTTTTCAATTGACAGGGTATGAAAACACAACTTGTAAATTTTCTCTATGCATAATTGTTTTGTTTTGATATTGAAACGTTCTAAAGGACTGTGCAACGCCGTTGATGAAAAAATGTGTATTTTTCTGTCTGTTCGTTTGATTCCAGTGAAAAAAATCTCAGGGTACATGTATAAAGTATTTTAGCTTTGAGACTAGACAGTATAAACATGCGGATACAGGTTTACCGCTTTTCTTAATTTCTGAACAATAATTCAGTGTATTTTATGAAGATTTGAGACACATAAATATACAATAGATGCAAACATATTATAATATGAAAACATACATGAGAGATGTGTGATAAAATATCAGTAAATAAAAAATGAACAAGTGTGTGTGTGTGTGTGTGTGTGTGTGTGTGTGTGTGTGTGTGTGTGTGTGTGTGTGTGTGTGTGTGTGTGTGTGTGTGTTGCTTTCTAGGATCACGTGTATTTATCAAGTTCTGCAACGGATGGTCAGGTGGTTTTTCTCCGGGTACACCGATTTTCGCGCACCTCTGATTAACGATCGGCTCGATATAAGAGAAATGATATTGAAAGGGCCGTAAAACCAAAACAAAAACAACAAAATAAAAATCCTATCTCGTAGACGTAAACACTTGCAACAACAAACTCTTACCTGGAGACTATGCAACTGAATAACCTGTATGCTTTATAATATTAAAATTATTGCTTATTGTTTGTTTTTACGATGTGATTTCCTTGACAGATGGGGCAATGGTTGGCGTTAGTATTGGCTCGAGTTTTGTCTTAAGCCTCCTGCTTCTCGTAGCTGTTGTTGTAATTGTAAAATTCTATCTTCGAAGGTAAGCCGTTTCGATAACACAGATCTCCCAAATGGCTACTTTTCTGATGAAATTCCGTGATATTTTTTCTAATTTATACTGCAAACATAGGTTTTGGTGCTCGTTAGAACCGCCTCATTGTTTTCTCCATCTAAAGTGGCGTTAAGTGGGGAGGGGTGGGGTCATTTCATGGACTTGTTCACGTGATGATTAGCCATTTATACATCGTCGTTTTACAGCCCCATCAAGAAAATTATATAAACAATGAACCGATTGATCATTAACTGTTATATGATTACATAGAGAAAAGATCTTTGGCAATAGGAACTCGACGAAGTCCCGACTTGCAAATGAGCGATTAAACACTGAGTCAGCGATCATACATTTAGGATCTCGTACAAAGCACTTGAGGGCTGTGCTTTAGTTTTTGAAATTGGGGTAATATAATTATTGTATCCTATACTAACTAGATCTAATATGTCAATACTGGGTGCACATGCAACACGACCAGAGAAATAGAGGAACTCACAGGTTGTCATTTCATATCAAAGTTATGAAAGGGTTTGTTTGTGAATAATTTCCTTAATACCTTGTGAAATAGCCGCTTAATTACCGCGAAAGCGAGTCTCTTTCCATCGAATGACCGTATTTTCTTTGCAGTTAAACCGTGGAAAAGTCAGCTGAGCATGAAAAAAGTTTTATATCCCGCAGTCAGTCTGCACCAAAACAAAGTCGGAATCCAACTTTCCCTGAGTGCTGGAAGAAACTGTGCGTCATTGCCCACTTATATAGAGCATTGCAGACTCAGATCAGACTGCGAGGATTCACAGACTGATCTGAGATATTATTGGACGCAAACCTTTTTCGCTTGAGAATATTGCAAAAGAAACTAATGTACAAGAATACCTCAGCATGGCGGTCTATTTTTCATAAGCTTTGCACATATAAGTGATCATTTCATATGAAATGTATGAGAAATTTTAGTCACAAGCCTGCGGCGATTTTACAAAATTTCAAATGAAATCACCAATCGTGTAAAATTCTGTTGTAACAATTAGCGATTTAAGTCTGTTTTTATTGTGGAAGAATTTCAAAAGATTTTCGACAGAAAACTTCGGGTTGTCTCGGCGTCATTGCGCACCACGCCAGTAGGCCTAACCATGGCTTTGTTTAAGAAATAGATCAGCTCTAACTGTGATTTGTTGAGTAATAAATCACAGTTTGGAGGTCAGTTGTAAAGTAAACAAATCACGAGCGCGTAGCGCGTGATTTGCCTGCTTACAACTGGCCGACAAACTGTGATTTATTACTCATCAAATCACAAACTAGAGCTAATCTATTTCGATTCGAACAGGCTGAAAATCGGCAATAATGCTGTTGTCTCCTTCAAAATCCCACAACTTTTCGCCATTGTTACACGTAATCCCGATAAAACTATCGACGGAAACACATGCATTTATATCCTTTTCTAACGTTTTCGATGCGAGAAAATGACGTTACACCGTCTGACGTCAAGGAAATCGATTAGTGACGTCATAAATTGGCAGTTTTAATGACGTCACTCGTCACACTAAAACACAGATATTTTCCATTGCCTATATATATGCGCTGTGTTAGAATTGTCTATTTATGGCATGGTGTGACTCAGAAACTGAATAACATCAACCTAATGTGATGCTAAGCTTAATAGTTGCTTGGACAGATGCATGTATTGACGGCAGGACGCGACCAATAGACGTTTGAAATTTTTCACCAGCAAGAAGCAGCCACGACAACAATCGGATTGAAATGTACATTAACTCTTATCATGCTGTTCACGACAACCCATATATTTGGAAAAAGTGTAGATCCAGATCAGATGGCTTCTGAAGAAGCCATCTGATCGGGATCTACACTGTTTGACACTCAGTTTATGAATTTGTAGCAATAAATTACATCAAGTAATTTGATTGGTTGATAGACAGAAATGGGTGTGGCTTAAATGAATATTCCATTGTGGAATTTTGTAAAATATCTGAGGGTCACTGATAAGGCCTAATTGGCCGAAACTAGCTAGTCTGGCCCACAAAAAATGTACACTCCATATTTTTCACTTCTGTAGTGTATTCCTTGCTTCCAAAGGATAACCCTTTTATAGAACATATTTAAATTGACTACAGATGGTGTGTGGGAATGTGTGGCGGCGGTAAAACGTCTCCCTGCCCTACATCATAGTGTAGATTATATTTGCTTTTCCTTTGGGATCATTGATTCCATTGTGGAATTTTGTAAAATATCTGAGGGTCACTGATGAGGCCTAATTGGCCGAAACTAGCTAGTCTGGCCCACAAAAATGTACACTCCATATTTTTCACTTCTGTAGTGTATTCCTTGCTTCCAAAGGATAACCCTTTTATAGAACATATTTAAATTGACTACAGCTGGTGTGTGGGAATGTGTGGCGGCGGTAAAACGTCTCCCTGCCCTACATCATAGTGTAGATTATATTTGCTTGTCCTTTGGGATCATTAATTCCATTGTGGAATTTTGTAAAATATCTGAGGGTCACTGATGAGGCCTAATTGGCCGAAACTAGCTAGTCTGGCCCACAAAAAATGTACACTCCATATTTTTCGTTTCTGTAGTGTATTCCTTGCTTCCAAAGGAAAACCCTTTTATAGAACATATTTAAGCGGATTAACCCATATATGACAATGGAACGTTCCACTTTAATATTGAGTTTAGAGTAATCCACCTGCAGTAAATAGGGGTGTCAGATTAATTTTGTTTTTGATAAGTTGTACACAACCGTACGAAGTTTAAGCAAACAGTGTAGACTCAGATAGACCCAGATTAGACGCCGCGGATCTGGGTCTACACTGTATGCTAATGTCTAAAAAAGGGCCGCTAAGCAAATATGGGTTAAAATATACAATAAGCCAGTGAAAATGCACGGCAAACAGCGGGTTTAGTACCAGAAACCCAAAAACGGGTGCCCTGGCAAACAGTGCAGGCTCAGATCAGACGCCGCAGAACGCGGCGTCTAATCAGGGCCTTGACAAACAGTGCAGGCCCAGATCAGACGCCGCAAAACGCGGCTTCTGATCAGGGCCTACACTGTTTGCAAAAGGTTAAGCCATTTCTCGAACTAAATTGTGAAGAAAACACAACCTGACACCCCTAAGTTTCGAGATGGACTCCGCAAAACGCGGCGTCTGATCAGGGCCTACACTGTTTTCAAAAGGTTGAGCCATTTCTCGGACTAAATTTTGAAGAAAACACAACCTGACACCCCTAAGTTTCGAAATGGACTCCTGCCTTATACAAGGAGGAAGATTCCATCTGGTACAAAAAAGGTTAATGAAAGATTAATTTAGCCGCTTTTGGTTTGTTTGTTCATATGATAGATTCTCTAAGTAACAAGTGTTTTCTTCTTTAGAAATACACTACAGCTGTTCCAGAAAACTGTCTTGTTCACCGCTCACTCGCCAGAGTATGATAGCAGAAGTCTTGGTAAAGGTATGGTACACGTGATCATTTTCTTCCCCAACCCCCTTAAACAGAAATGGGTCCAGTACAAAACGTCATTTGCCAAAAACTTGTTGCGATATGCTTCCCTTTACAACTTTCTGAGATTATTAAACTGGTATTTATAACATCTTATGCAAATTTTCTTTACACAGAAAACTGGATTTGACATTCCATGCAAATTGTCCCTTTACATGAAATGTCAAGACCTGTTTATGCCAAATTCTTTTTTTTTTTTTTTTGTATCGTGATAATCTGTATGAGATGTCAAGTCCTATTAAACCCCAGTTTCCTTATACGAAGTGGGATTTAGGGGGATCTTCATTATACGCACAAGTTGACGTGATGACTATACGTACCTTTTGGTGCGAAAATGTATGATAGTGTAAAGTATAAGTTGTATTGTTTTTGTTTGTTTATATTCTTTTATAGCATGTATACGGTATGTTTTAAGTGGGCCTCAAGGAAGAGTAACTTTACCCATTGAAAATAAAGATTTTATTATTATTATTATTATTATTGTTATTATTATTATTATCATCATCATCATCATCATCATCATCATATTGTTGTTAATGTCAAATGCTGTTTTCTGTATAGAGACAATTTGCATGAGATATCAAGTCTTTTCAATGTCAAATGTTTTCTTATGAAGGGAATTTGTGTGAGATGTCAAATCCTGTATTCTGGGAAAAATATAACAAACATATTTCAAGTCGTCTGCTGAAAAAATACACAGCATACAGTGTGTTAAACTAAAGACAGATAGCCTTAACCCATTTAGTACCAGAAACCCCAAAGCGGGTACTCGGGCAAACAGTGCACAATAGAAGTGGAGGCAATGATCAGGAATCGATAAAGTTAACACACAGCTCCCATCAGAGACACCAAAGGGAAAGAAACACAAACATGAAACAAAACCCTAATTGGAACATCAATAGCGGAAAGCCAAAAAGGAAAGTTACTTTCTCACAAAATGGCCAATTGGCTATCAAAAACAAAATCATATAAGCGATACAAACTCTCAAAGACAAACTATAACAAAAATAAACCGCGATAGAAGAACCGCCTTGGAACGGTTAGTGAAACGAATTCCACTAGGGGTGGGGGTGGGGGTGGGGGTAGGGGGCTTAAATCAATTTTACATGGCCACAATCCTCGCCCTTACTTCCGTCGCGATTTAGACAAATAACATACATGGGTCGCGCCAACTGGAACTGAGGAGTCTTCGACCAGAGAATACTCAAATCAGCCAGCATACCCACTCGATTACTGAAATGCCGTCTCAGATTGTTTGAAGGACCGTTGTCGGATCAAAAACATCTTTATACTTGCGAACAGCGCATGCGGTTGCAAGGCTGACCGGAGAATTCGCGGTGCATTAATGCAGAAGTCATTGTCACTTGGCGCGACTCACCTACCATTTTGAGATTGATTAGAAAGGTAAGAGAGTGTCAACTTGCCACATGTTTGGTTAAGTTGTCATGTGTGGTGATAGCTAGGTCTGGCTAATCGGAGTTGAAAAGATAATCGATTATCAGTCCTGTCATTGCGATCGATAATCGATTCGAAATCGCTAAGATTTTTGTCATTATTTTACCTGTCTGGCTTTCTGTCTGAGCATGACTCTTACCATATGTTGCACTTTACCATATGTATATTTGAACAGACAGGCCTGAGCAAACAGTGTAGACCCAGATGAGACGCCGCATAATGCGGCGTCTCATCAGGGTCTGCACTGTTTGCCACACATCCAGCTATTTTAGGCATAACTTTGGGTAGTAAATTGTACCTATCAAGTAATCGACAAAAAGGAAATCAGAAATGATAATCTTTTTTTTTTTAATTTATCGATCGATTAATCGATTATACGATTAATCGTGGCAGCCTTAGTTATAGCCTTATTATCACGCGACAGTGTCCGTTGCACTGGGTGGTAAAATGTCTAATATGAGCCATGTTCCTGTCGGGTTCCTCTCATAAAACATTGTTATTAAATTTCGAAGAAAACTTCTGTGACGACGAAAATATGGCTGCTGTATTTAAGGGGATTGGATACACCTTCAGGGAAGGCAACTCCTGCAAAAGTATTTTTGTCTCCCATATCAATAGGGGGCGACTCTTAAGGAAAGATTAGGCGCATTACATCGCTAGTCAAATGTTGTTTTTTGTTTTGTTTTTTGTTGTTTATTTATACATATTCTACTTGATTTTTTAGGCACTGATGTTAGTGAAGTTTCCAGCGAAGCCTATGAACAAGTGGCTCTCCAATCGGCAGACTTCATCAATCTGAATGAACCCCATTCAGAACTGCACACACAACGGAGACGTGGTAATTGAGTGTCTTTATATTTAAAATTAAAACAGCATAGAAGACGTGTGAATGGCATCTTTTAGAAGGCAGGTACCGACTGTCTGAAATAATGAGCTTGTCAAAGAAACACCAAAACAAAACCAATACGATTCTGTCAAGTTGAAAATCATTTTCTAAGCTCGGGTAACAAGATGAGAAGTAGAATGCTTTAGAAAACATAGTTTTAGTGCAGTGTAATGAAATCACTGTAATGTAATATCCGAGGATCTGTAAATTGAGAATACCAGGTTCGTGTCTTTTGATATCAAGTTTATCAGGCAAGGCTTCGAGAACGCGTGTAGAATCGCGAGGCTTGCCGAGGGATTGTACATGCGTTCTCATATCCGAGTCTGATAAACTTGATATCAAACGACACGAATCTGGTATTCTATATATCAGTTTATCCCCCTGTTCACTCTTAAATTGGTAATTTACGACCATTTATCAACTGTACCCAGTACATCCTAAAATTTCGGCGCACAATAATCGGTAGGAATATTTAGTAAAAGCAGACCTTTATTTTCCCTTTGATATTTTTTAAGTATTTTTTCAGTAATAATAAAATGTTTGCAATCTTGCCAGTAGTCCGGCTCATTCATAAAAGTGCAATCTCACGTTGACCTGATAAAGATCACTTGTCCTGAGATAGCACATCTTTATCAGGTCATTGTTTTACAATGCAATTAATACAGGGGTAACTGATGAGGCTTTATTGGTCGGAACGAGCTGGCCCGAAAATATATTGTACACTCAACAATTAACTGTTCCGAAGCATAACCTCTTTATTGTCACATTTAACTTCACCCCAGCTGGCGGTTAGGAATTTGTGTGGCCCATTAACCCATTGTATACTAGTGGACTCTTCCATTGCTATATGTTTGACAAGTCCATTTGTCATATAAGGGTGTCAGGCCTATTTTTCGTTTTTATTCTATTTTTGACGAAAATTCTGGTAGCAAATAGTGCCGCCGCGTTCCACAGCGTCTTATCTGGGCTTGCACTATTTGCCAAGGTACCCCTTAAGGAGTTTCCCGCATGCAGTGGGTCTCAATCTGGAGATTATATTTTCTAGTCCTTTGGGATTATGATTCCGTTGTTGAATTTTGAGACCCACGGCATGTTGTGTTGGTCATTCTGATTTGGATTATTTTTAATCCCCCGCCGCGAAGCAAAGCGGGGATTATAGGAATGACCTTCGTCCGTCCGTCCACCCGTCTGTCTGTCCATAACGCTTTCTTATTCGCTCTGTATCTCCTGAACCATTCGATATAATTTCCTTAATCTTTGGTCAAATATTGCTTTCAGTGAGCTGATGTGTACAACCCATAAATACACCATGCCGACTCAAGGTCAAGGTCACAGTTGAAGTCACGTGTTTAAATCTTTGAATTTTGGGTTCGTTCCATATCTCCTTTACCTCTGGAAGGAAATTCATTAAACTTCAGTCAAAAATTCTTGTCAGTGAGCTGATGTGCAGAAGCATAAATAAACCAAGCCGACTGAAGGTCAAGGTCACACTTGAAATTCACGAGTTTGAAACTTTGAATCTTGTGTTCGTTCCATATTTCCTTTAACTCTGGAAGGATTTTCATAATACTGTGGTCAAATATCCCCCTCAGTGAGCTGAAATACAGAACCCATTAGTAAACAATGCCGACTCAAGGTCAAGGTCACAGTGGAAGGTCATGAGTTTGAATCTTTGAGTTTTGTGTCCGTTCCAAATCTCTTTTACCCCTGGAAGGTTTTTTATTAAACTTTGATCAAATACACCCCCACCAGTGAGCTGATATGCAGAACCTGTAAATATACCATGCTGACTCAGGTGAAGGTCACAAGGTTGAGCTTTGTTATTAATGTGCGGCGGGAGATTTGGCTGTCCCTCAGACTGCATGCTTGTTATTTTGGTTTAAATATATTCTGTTCAACAAAAAGCATACAATATGCCTCAAGATTCTGCAAAAGTAATAGTAGAATTGGAACGAAATCACAATTACGTATACAGGTTTCCTTTCTTCTCACTTTGATTCACAACGACCATTTCTGAACATCAGTCGTCGTTTTTCACAGATGTGGAACAGTATTTTTGGGGTCGATTGTTTTGCATTCGACCCAAAGTTACTAAATGACAGAATCAGAAATAGTGCTGTTGTCCACGTGACTATCGCTGATTTTGGGAAACTAATGTTATGGTTATTTATAGAAAATGGTTGTGCCATTTTTATCGATGTTACATGTAGGTCAGAGTGTTGCGTGTTGCTGGACGCCTTTGGCAAACAGTGTATACCCAGATCATACTCCGCAAAATGCGGCGTCTGCTCAGGGTCAATATGTTCTATAAAAGGGTTATCCTTTGGAAGCAAGGAATACACACAGAAGTGAAAAATATGGAGTGTACATGTTTTCTGGGCCAGACTAGCTAGTTTCGGCCAATTAGGCCTCATCAGTGACCCTCAGATATTTTCAAAATTCCACAATGGAATGAAGACTGTTTCTTTCAAATACTGGTAGTTAGGTATAAGTCTAATCTGTCAATTTAATGATGTCTTTCTTCATTCTTTTATCGAAAGGGTGTATGGTTTTGATGATTGTTTTGATTTCAGCTAGTACAGTCGTGATTTTAAATTTGTGGAATTGTCTCAAAATTAAAATTCCGTGTTTGAAACAGAATTGTGTATGTTTGAAATAAATGACAAATTCTAATCTACGATTTCAAATTATACCTTTCGATTTCAATGTTTGTTACTGCGTATTAATGGTTATCCCTCCAGTACCGATACTTAATATCCAAACAGTGTAGATCCTGATATGATGGCCCTGAGCCATCTTACTGGGATATTCTCTTACCGTTCAGCTGGACCCCCTTTTTGTAGAATGGATGTGCTCAACTTTATATATGGAATAGTGCACTCCAAACTCATGGGTGAGAGGGGTTTGATGATATCAATAAACCAAAGCACTGATAGCACTGACTGGGTGATTGTCTCTTAGTGCTGGCTGGGAAAACGGAACTGTTTTAGTTGTGCGCGGTAAAAAAGTCACAGGAAAAAAAGTCACGGTAATAAAGTCACGGAAAAAGTCACAGGAAAAAAGTCACAAATAAGAAAATAAAGAAATATTCCACTGAAAGGACGTTGCTAATAAATTAAAATAATGACAATACCTCCTCTGCCGACTTTTACCTATATAAACTAGGGTTTAAAAGGCTGTTCATTCCACAGATCACTGCCTTCACTTCTAATTTGTTAATGTGATGCATACATGCATATAGAGATTGTCGAGTTTCTAAGACGATGATCGTTAATGTTCATTCACTGACATTTTTTTTTTCAAATATGTTTATATTTAGAAAAAAAAAATCAGGTCAACAAGCCCAAGCAATGAATATCCCTTTTAACCCACTTTATATAGAGAAAAGCGGGGCTTGAAAGGGCTATAATAATGATACCCTAACGATATTTTTTTCATATTTTTGTTCAAAAACAAAGATTGTGGATACTTATTAGAACCACCTCATCAAGTTGGTTCTTACTAGCACCCACAATCTGTATTTTGACCAGAAATAAGAAAAATATGGAGCATGATTAAAACCAATTCTGTGACTTTTCTTCCGTGACTTTTTTTCCTACCCAAAATTCCGTGACTTATTTTCCTGTGGCTTTTTTACCTACAACCGTTTCAGTATATCCTTAAAGACATATTTTTTTCTCTATATAAAAGGAATAGCCTGTCTTATCGTCTCCAATAAACAACGGCTTCGGACCATAGTGCACATCAAAGGCTTATCTTAGTAAGTGATTATGATGTGATTATATTAAGCAGAGACTCTCTGAGAGATATGTTTAAAAGCGGGCACTATAAGGGGAACATATGTGATGGTATATATTTTTCTGAGCTTGTTTCTACAAAATATTGTTTTAAATTACTTATTTTTGTTTCAAAGAAAAACAATATCCATTGCGTCATTAACTCAAAAGTGAAAAGAAGTAAACAAACACGGTAATTAACAGATTAATTCAAGGTTTAAGCAATCAGTTAACATTTAGTTATTTATTTATTTATTTATTTTGTGAAAGAATGTGACAAAATCATATACATTAGCATTTTAAAACTTCAGACAAGATGGAATTATAAACTGTTTCTTGTTTAAGACACAGTCATTTCAGAAACTAGTACCCCTTAACCCCATATTTCTGTACAATAACATTAATCTATAGAGGGGTATTCATTTCTTTTGTTATTCCTACTCAAAAACACAAATTGTGTCTCCTCATTAGAACCGCTTTGTGAGGCGGTTCTCAAGAGTACTCACAATGTAAAAACATTTAGGATTTAGAGCGATATACTTTATTTTGCTTATTTTCTACTCAACAACATATATTGTTGGTGCGCGTTAGAACCACCTCGCAGAGGCAGAATACTCACAATGTAAAAACATATTGTACAAAAATGGTATATAGTATTATTCTTATTTCTACTAAAACATACATTGTGGTCCTCGATAGAACCGCCTCACCAAGGCAGTTCTAACGAGTACCCACAATATATGTTTTGAGCAGAAATATTAAATCTATCAGGATTTTTATCTGAAAAATTTCATTTTCGGTGAAAAAGTTTAACCAACTTATTTGAATAGGATTTTTTCTAATGATATAGTGGTGACATAATGTATGACAGCCAGAATACCCCAAGTGCATCTTATCTCAAAACTCCATTCTTTAATAAACGATCATTAGGGTGTTATGCAATCAAAATGTGTCATCAAGTCCTTGCAAACAGTGAAGAACCTGATCAGACGCCACGTTCTGTGGCATCTGATCTGGGTGTACATTGTTTGCCAAACCAAACCCATGATTCCAGTGGAGATTTTACAGATAACCCTCTAACATACATGTACGCAAAGCTCTGACCACAGAGTGGAACATATAACATCGCTATTTTGAGTCAATTGCATATCGACCCGAAGTTACTAAGCATAAAAGATCAGTGCTAAAGTCCACGTGACGACCACTGACTTGTCCGAATAACGATTTTTATGTTCCCGGTAGCGATAGCGGGGACTTATTGTTTTTGCCTTGTCTGTTTGTTTGTTGGTTGGTCTGTTGGTTTGTACGTGGACAACTTTAACGTTGGTCATAACTTATGAACCGCTGGAGGTAGAGATTCATATTTGGCATGAATGTTCCTTGTGACAAGAGCTTCACATTCATTCAAATAAATTTGACCTGTGACCTTGTCATTGACCTTTGACCTAATTAAAAGAAAAAATAACATTGGTCATAACTTTTGAACCGCTTGAGATACAGCCTTCATATTTGGCATATATGTTCCTTGTGACAAAAGTTGTACATTCATGCAAAATATTTTGACCTTTACCTTAGATTTACTTAGAATAAAAAATAACATTTTGGCCATAACTTTTGAACCATTTGAGATACAGCCTTCATATTTTATACGTAGGTTCCTTGTGACAAGAGATTTACATTCACATAAAAAAGTCTGACCCGTGACCTTGACCTTTCACATACATAAAAGAAAAAGTTAACATTGGTAATAACTTTTGAACCGTTTGAGATACAGCCTTCATATTTGGCATGCATGTTCCTTGTAACAAGAGCTTTACATTCATGTAAAAATTTTGACCTGTAACCTTGACCTTGGACCTACTTCAAAGAAAAAAAATAACATTTTGGTCATAACTTTCGAAACGTTTGGGACAGGGCCTTCATATTTGGCATGTAGGTTCATTGTGATAAGAGATTTACATTCATGCAAAACTTTTTTACCATGGCCTTGACCATTGACCTACTTAAAAGAACAAATAAAATTGTTCATAACTTTTGAATCGTTTGAGATAGAGCCTTCATATTTGGCATGTAGGTTCCTTGTGACAAAGAGCTTTACATTCATGCAAAATTTGTTGACCTGTGACCTTGACCTATGACCTGCTTTAAAGAAAAATATTATTGTTCATAACTTTTGAACGGTTTAAGATAGAGCCTTCATATTTGGCATGTAAGTTCCTTGTGCCAAGAGCTTCCCACTCAAACCAAAACTCTTGACCTGTGACCTTGACTTTAAACTGTGACCAACTTTGAAAAAAAATGACCATGCCCGGGGACATGTTCGTGTTTCACAAAAACATCTTGTTTTTTGTTGTTGTTTGTTTTTTAGAGAATATAGCCGCAGTAAGGTCAGAGTGTTGTGGAGGTAGTTTTTATACCCCCGCAAACGAAGTTTGAAGGGGGTATATAGGAGTCAGCTTGTCGTCTGTCGTCTGTCGTCGTCGGTCCGTTACAAAAAACTTTAACATTGCTCATAACTTCCTTATTCTTTGACCGATTTCTTTAATATTCACACACCACACACCTTGCCACTAGTTTTTTTTTATCTTGGAATCATAGGTTGGGCTTGGTAAACAGTGTAGACCGAGACCTGAGGCCACAGAAGGCGGCATCTGATCAAGATCTACACTTTCTACTTAAAACCCGAACTTTCAGGGTTAAATGAGACAGTTTAAATCACAGCCCAGGACGATTTCTTTGGCATACACTCAGAGACCATCGACCAGCCAGTACTCTCAGTATTTCGATTTTATTTTTCATAACGCTGACAGTAATTTAGATCACGCACTGGCTTTCTCAGTTTTAAACAGATCTATTTAAACAGAATATTTTTACATGTTTTTAAGCATTTCTGGATGCTAAGGAGCTTTTAAAGCATATATGGGACAACCAAATGCTGTAGAATAATAAGACAAGAAACAGGCAATTAATCAACGTGGGTTCTCTAAACGGTTATCTTATGGCTTGTGTTCCCACCTCGAGAATTTGAGAGAATGTTTTTACTTCCTTATGAATGTCCGCGTATTAAACCCAGCATCACGTGAACAAGTCCGTGGAATGGACAACCCCTTAAACTCGACTTTGTGTAGAGAGATTTTGAGTTTACGGGCGTATATATTATTTTTTTATTATTTCTGCTCCACGGCATAGGTTGTGGGTACTCTTTAGAAGCACCTCAATGAAGCGGTCTAACGATAATGACATAGGCTATTGGTACTCGTTACAAACGCATCAATGAGGTGGTTCTAAAGAGTCCCAAAAAACCTAAGTTTGCTGCATAAATAAGAAATCATAATGGATTGTCATCAGAAAAGTAGCCATTTCGGAGATGTGAAAAATGCACCATGTCGCAAGGGTGTGTAAAATAAATGAATTCTCGCGCTCTTTGTTTCTAAAGACAGTTGCTATGCCGTTACTTTCTCCTGTCATCATCGATTTTAAATAACTGATAGCCTCGTGATATGAATAGAGGATCATTAATGAGTGTTCATTATTGAATTTATTGAACTCGTTGAGGAAAAGGGATAACATGCTCGGCACTGCAGCCTCGCATTTTTCCCTTTTCCTCAACGAGTTTAATAAATTCAATAATAAATGCGCACGAATGCAAGGTTGTATTTATCATATGACATTTAAAACGCATTTTATTCACGATTGTTTATAAAAATGCCAATACTCGGTCATTAGTAAACGCGACGTCGTTAAGAACGCCGTACATGTAACATTACGGGACGTTTCTGGTTAATTTGCATATTAAATCCACTAGTGGATTATCGAAAATATTACATGGCGTTATAACACGCTCAGACGCGACGTCATATGATAAAGTGAGTTATAGTTCGAACAATTTGACATGAGACTGGTAACCTCTATTACAATCATTTAACATCCGACTGAATGCATATATTTATCTTCGCCGTCTTCCGAAGAGTTCGATATTTTATTAATACAAAGAGGTCGGTAAATGGGTTGCCAGTCACGAGATACCGAAAATGCACGAGGAGTTTACGAAAACCGACCTATTGAATGATAATATTGACTAATTTATTCTTTGCATAAAGTCAGTCTCAGGTCAAACTGCACCAGCTATATTACCCGATCCCTTATATAAAATGTTATGTTCTATTTTTGGTTATCGGACGAGCCTTAACAAGTTTCAGTTTGAATGAATAATACTTTTTGTACTATTGGACGATTTGGTTGGTTTTCAGTTTATTATCTATATTGCGCCCAACGCAGTAGAAGCGGGGAACAATATCTAGGCAATGGCATGTGGAAGCTTCAAAGAAACGTAAACGACGCTGTTTGAGTGATTCAGATCACACAGTAAAGCGTCCAGTCGATCAGACAGTGTTGCCTTTTTGTCCCGAAAGTAACTCATTGGAAATTGTAGCAGCCGCAATGTAAAAGGCGGGGACAACGATTCCACACAATTAATGTTTGGCTCATTTCATCTTTAACCATATCCTTACCATTCATGGTTTTAGCAACAGTGTAATCCTGGTGTCCGAATTCCCACCCATTAGATTAAACAGTTATCTGATGGCTGTTTGCACAAGTATCCAAACTATTTCCCCTCGGTGTAGTGGACGACCTGATGATTTCGGACAATAGTGCATTAGGTCGTCCAACCAGGCCCCACCAGTGACACTTTTGTATAGTAAAACTGGGGTTACGGGGGTAAACCTTATTTTTCTTATTTCTGCTCTAACATAAAGATTGTGGGTACTCAATTTGCGGTTCTAACGAGTACTCACAATTTATATTTTGAGCAGAAATAACAAAAATATCACAATTTTTCATCTTATTGTTTTTTTTTTTCATTTCTATGGATTGCACCATGATCTTGTTGATCCGTACAATGTGGCCATTTCCAGAATTATTTCTGATATGTTTGCCAATGGAAACCCATAGGAAGCCTTCCAAAATCTCTGACATACTCTTCTCGGCATTTACTCCTTTTCTTCGTTCGGGTCGATGGGCATGGTGGGCATGATGGGCATTGCTTACCAAGTAATGCTTACCAACCGCGGACGCCTGATTACACTCTTCTGGAGTCCATATCTGTTGATCTGACTATTGATATTTGCCATTTTGTCAATGATTTTTTGATTTTGGATTAACGCTTTGGTACTACGACCTAAACTATTTTTAAGGCTGTAAAATTTACAGTGTATAGGCGTGGTTTCGTAATGTGTCCAAACAGCCATCAAATAACTGTATTCTATGCACACAAGGGTCCAACTTATTCTTATGTTTTAGGTTTTGCTGCCAGTTCTATGAAAGACTACGAGTCTTTGGACAACCGCAACTCATCGCCATAGGATAATCTGGATGACTCCCAACCCTGTGCGAACGTGTCGAGCCTCTCAAGACATTGAGCCGAAAACGAATGTTACCTGTTAGCGTTGGAATGTACAATGAAGTGACATGAAAAGCCTTGTGGTTGATTTCACCTTTTTTATCACATGATGTCGCGTCCGAGAGTGTAATACCATGTATTAAATTCGGAAATCCAATAGAAGATTTAATTTGCCAATTAGTTAGATACGCCCCATAATGTTAAACGCGACGTCGCGCTTACTAATGGCGGAATATTGACACTTTTTATTTATTTTTTAATCCTCGCCCTTACTTCCGTCGCGATTGAGTCCGCATGAAGGACTCCTAACTCATCAGTGCAACATCTCTGTGAAAACAAAAATCAAACAACCACAGAAATGAGACAACAGTGAGGACTCGACAGCAAGAAACCACTGAAATCCTGGAGCAAAAGAAAACCAACAGTTGGACTCTGATGAGCCCGAGACAGAGCATCAGGCACCAATTGACATTACAAATTAAATTCTATCAGTAACCCTTTACGCTATACCATCATATAATCTGAGGTCTGACCCAAAGGCGTACAATTAAGTATGGTAGCAAAGTTGTCAACCGTGACTGGGTTAACTACCATGCATGCAGTCTGTCGTATAACATTTTATATTGTATCAAATCTTTTTATAACGAAGTATGGTTTTACAAAACTGGGTGCTAAAGTCTTTGTAATTATATTGATGCGCAGGCTGAATTTATATACTAAGTCACAATTAAATTCGAGTCCCGATAGATCTTTTTGCAGAAGAGATTTAAGTCCAACATTGTATTTTGAAATTAAATCGGAATGACGTCTAAAAATTTGAAAAAGCTTTGCGTAGTTTACCATACCGATAACCCTGGTTAAGAAGTTTAGCAGTTAACAATTTATTACGAATGATCAAGTCAGTTACATGACTAGACACTCTGACAAATCGACTTAATTGCGAAATGTAAACGCCATAGGATGCCGCACGAGGAAATCACCCTCAAAGAAAGGAAAATTTATAATTTCAAAATCAAAATCATCGCCTTTATCGTTAAATTTGCAGGAAACAAACCCAATAGATAGATGTAAATCCGAAAACGGGACCTCGGTATCAGAAGAATTTGCTTTATTTAACTTAAGTTCTTGGGATGGTGTGGGGGGATGGGTAAATATGACTGATCAAATGAAAGTCAATATTAAATAAATTATCCAAATATCTAGAGGTTGAGCTAAAGGCTTCAATGATTTCAGCTTAGTTTTCAACAGAAAGTGACATCATGAAGTCTCTTTCATCTCAAAACAAGAACAGATCAGCCACAAGGGGTGCCCAATCCGTACCCATCGGAATACCCACGATTTGTCTAAATAACGTAATATCAAATCTTATGTAAATATTGTCATGTAGAAAGGTGAGAGGTTCACACACTTTCTGACATGATCATAAAGTATAATTTTTATGCTCTTCAGAAATGAAAAAAGCATTTCTTACATTACATGCAATATAGAGGGAGTCTTCCTATGAAATATCCATTCATTTAAAGCATTACGTTTTTTTTCTTTTATAAGGTTATGGGGAAGTGTATTATTATTCTTGTCTAGTACCTACTGATCTGGGAAACACAATATGTCTCTTCTATTGTATCACTCCTCTGAAACGGAACTGGGCCGAATTTTCTGAGCGTCTAAGTAATAATTCTTAGGTGAACAGTAGATGTGGAGGCAATGAGGCAATGATCAGGAATCGATGCAATTAACACACAGCTCCCATCAGAGACACCAAAGGGAAAGAAACACAAATATGAAACAACAGACCCTAATGGAAACATCAATAGCGGAAAGCCAAAGGGAAAGTTACAGCCTTACCACGCCTCTTTGCTACCGAGTTCTAGGTCGAGGGACAAACAATCGACGCAAAGTTACTGATTGAAGTCTGAGTTATATTGCTATTGTCAACATGACCATCACTGACCAATTAGGCCTGTCCGGACAAAATGTAGCATTTATACGAAATGCTGGTAACGTTTACTTAGCTTGATCCAATCTTACAATTATAATATGTATTCACGTCTTTTGTTTTTGACTGACATGTCTGGACCATTTTCCAGACTGTTAATACTATTTATCATATGACGTCGCCTCTGAGAATGTAATAATGTTTACAATGTTGATCACGTCATCCACGAATGCGCTTATCTCCAGGTTGTGGCAAGTAATTTTGTTTATCTCGGGGAGATATGCATATGTTTTTGATTAGCCTGGACACATATTTTATAACAAATGCATTTCTTGGTGCAGACTATTCAGAAGTAAAAAGAAACTTTTGTCCGGTAGGAATGATGCATGTATTACTTGTATTTGAGCCAGCGCATGACAAAACCTACAATAAGACATTTGCGCCTAACGAACTCAGATCAGCCTGCGCATCCGCGCAGTCCGATCAGAGTCTTCGTTGTGCGCTCTAAGGATAGCTAAGGGCCTAATGCTCCTTCATGCAGCAAGAGAAGTCTCTGGTTATACTATTGATGCGCAGGCTGATCTGAGGCTTCGATTGGCGCACATGTCTTATTATAGGTTTTGTCATGCGCTGGCTCAATTTTTTAACTTGGACATAATGTGGCAGGCATACAAATACATGTATAGTCATTGAGACAATTATTCGCCTTCCTGTCTCTATAATACTTCCATTTCGTTTCGGTAAGGATGTCAGGGACGGGAAAGTGAGCAAGTGAATAATACAATCTTACATAGAGGATCTTACATGTGTATTTATGTATTATTGAATTTATTAAACGAGTTGAGGAAAAGGGATAAAATGCGAGGCTTTGCCGAGCATTTTTCCCTTTTCTTCAACGAGTTTAATTACTGAATTTATTAAACGTGTTGAGGAAAAACATAGAATGCGAGGCTTTCCCGAGCATTTATCCCTTTTTCTTCAACGAGTTTAATAAATTCAATAATACATGAGCATGAATGCAAGATTCTATTTATCATATATTATTTAGAACGTATTTTATTCACGAATGTTTAACAAAAATGTCAATATTGCGCCATTAGTGAACGTGCCGTCGTTAAGGACGCCATACATATAACGTTACGCGGCGTATCAAACTAATTAGCATATTTAATCCACTAGTGGATTATCGAATTTATTACATGACGTTATTAAATTCTCAGACACCACGTCATATGATAAAACCATGTAAGCTGAAATAATCTTAAATGACTCTGGACATTGGTTGTGGGCGGTCGTTCTAGACATTTCTCTAAATTGCTTCTGCCGTACATAATAGTATCATAATGTAGGTTTTCTAGAGTTATATGTTATTATACTACGTTTGATTGTTGTATCATATGTAAAGAATATCTATCTATCTAACTATAAACCTGAGCCTTCCGCCTCGGGCAAAAGTGTTTCAGGTTATCAACAACACATCGGGGCAATAAAATGTCTATTGTCTAAATGGTTCCCAGCATTTGGGTCCTTAGCCAAACATTCCTTTCGTCAAATAGAAATCTTTCCCCAAATCTCATAAGCTAAATCGCTTACCCCCCTGTAAAAATGATAATTAAACTAAATAAAATAAATGAAAATTACAAACTAATAATAATAATTAAACAAATGGGCCGCTTCTGTGAGTGACTAAACATAAATTATTTCGGAAATTTTGAAGAAAACTTTTGAGACATCCTCACACTCTTAAATTTTGAAACGGTCTTGTGCTATTTACAAGGTGGAGGGATCATGTGGCTCCAATTAGTAAAATGTGCAGACTAAGATCATACGCAACAGTTATAGGCGCCTGATCGAGACCTACATTGTTTCTAACAGCTTCAGACATTTTCAAAATAAATTTTGAAGACAACACAACACACTCTTAAATTTTTAAACGGTCTTGTGCCATTTACAAGGTAGAAGATCCCATTTGACGCCAAACGGCAAAATGTGCAGATCCAGATCAGACCAAGCATAAGTAGGCGTCTAATCAGGACCTTGGTTTGCAAAAATATACACGAAAACGCAACCTTATTCTCTTTATTTCTGAAATGGACTCGTTTTATTAACAAGGTGGAAGATTCCATTTGGCGCCAATTGGCAAAATAGTGCAGACCCAGATCAGACGCAGCAGAAAGTGGCATCTGATCAGGGCCTACATTATATATATAGGGTTCAGACGTTTCCAAATAAATTTCGAAGAAAACAACCTGATTCTACAAATAAATGAAAATTACAAAAATAATTAATTAAAATACTGGCCGCTTTTGTGAGTGAAAGAACGAATTATTTTGGCCATCTAGAATAAGTGACAATAATCAGCTTTATACCCCCAGGTTGCTGCTGGGTGTCATAAAACGTTTGGTCAATAAACACCCTGCATTTTGGCAGTCAACTTAAATCATTTTGCAGTACCTATATTTTACCCTTTACCCCCAGGCAAATATAAATGAGTAACTGACTGGAAACGATCAGACACAGTCAAACCTGTCTTAGTGGCCACCTCTATTAAGCAAGCACCTGTCTTAAGCAAGCACATTTTCATTATCCCTGAGGTGCTTGCTTAACACAGGTTGGACTATATGTTATGTTCCAAGCGAAAAAATCTGAAACAAGGAAAACTCGAAGAAATAAAACAAGGAAATAAAAAAAACGTAAAGAAGAACGTCCCCGTCAACACTGTATATGTCATTCTGGAGGAATCACGGACAAAATCCCCCGGACATAATACCCTCAGGACAACCCCACCCTCCTTTTTGTGAAGGCGGACAAAATCCCCCCCACCATTTCTTCAGGTGGACACTCCCCGGACAAAATCCCCCCGGACATAATCCCCCCTGCTGTTTATAAAGGCGGACAATATCCCCCCACACCTCCACAGGCACAATTACTGATTTTTTAAAATCAGTCTGTTTATACAGTCATGTGTCTTTTTAAACTGCAGATTCCAAATCAGATTTGGTGCAATACTATCATAGCTTTATTGATGTTCCTGGAGAAAGTATTGCAACAAGCAGGCAGTTCTGCACAAGTACAACAGGTGACAAAATACCGGGTATAGAACAGTGAAATCATCAATGAAGGAAATATGGTTTGGGGTTTTACCGACCTCTCAACCCAATAGGGTTATACCTGGCACGATCAATTAACCTACCCAAGTTCCAGGCACACTTAGATTCCTGATCTGTATTGATTCCTGATCATTGCCTTCACGTCTATTTAGAACCTCTACCATTACGAAATACATCTCCAAAGATTGACATATTTTGATAAAGGTTCCAATATTACTCATATTTCTGCTAAAAAAAACACAATAGATTGTGGGTTTAAGTATAATTAACTATACTAATTTAGAGCAAGGGTGATTTTGTCTGGGAGGGATTATTGACGGGGGGGGGGGATCTTGTCCAACTTGACATACAGCGAGGGGGATTTCGTCTGAGGGGGTTGTGTCCGGGGGGATTTTGTCAGAGGGGGATTATGTCCGCCTTTACAAAATGTGGGAATTTTGTCCGGGGGGGGGGGGGGTTGTCCGGGGGATTTCGTCTGGTTACCTTTTGGAGACGTTATATGTGCGATGTAAAGTTTCTCGCTAGCGGGAGTGTAACAGTAAATTTTAGGTTCAAATAGCAACTAAATTTACTCTTATAAACAATGTCTAGGCTAAATTAATATTAGGGACAAGTAAATTTAAGTGGATCAATCCAAGATAAATGATAAAAGTCAACCGAAAATCAGGATAGTTTCGTTCGAAAATCTCGATCCTATCTTTTAGATATAACCGTTCCCCAAGTGACGACCGCGATTTAGAATGGACCTCTTTGGACCGTTTGTATCGTTCCATTACGGGGCGATCCCGTTCAGGTTCCGGGGCACTCCATTCCAGTTCCAGGTCCATTCAGATCCAATTCCATGGGCATTCCCCATGACAACCAGAACGATGCCCCGACTGTAAACCCTACTGTTATCATTGGGTCGCAGGGCTTGAAATGTCATTTCGTGTCAACATTGGGTACAAATCCAACAAAATTGAAACAATGACTTCAAAATGACCGATATCGTGTCAAGGGGACGTTTAACCTCAAATCTAACACCAAAACGTCACGTACCAACTATATACGCCGGCCAAAGTCAGATGCGCGTGGATAGGTAAACCGACCGGCTCAAAAATGACTTAAAAACTGTTGACCGGGCGTTAAGCTCAAATACAAACAAACATTTTCTTTTTTTGTACAAATAGTGTGCCCTAGTTGAAGAACACTTTTGAACAAACCCAAAGGTGGTCTGAATATAGGAATTTAACTGTAAATTCTTTCATGACTTGGACAAATTAAAAAAAAATGCCTATTCAAATATATCGAAAAGTTTGAAAATTTTCAGATAAAACAAATTGAGTTTTCATATTTTTTCTCAAAACAGATTGTGGGTACTCGCTAGAAGCCTAGAACCGCCTCAGACGGTACTAACGAGTACCCACACTGAATCTCTGTTTTTGAGCAGAAATTAGGAAAAAAATTATACACCTGCAAACCCCAGTTTCGTTATATTAAAATGGGATTTTAGGGGTCAAAATTATGTAGGCATGTTTTCATGATGATATGAACTTTTTACGTCGTCTGCTGAAAACAATCCTAGCAATCAAAGGTCAAAGGGCAGCCGTTGTTCAGCATTGTGGAGCCATTTAAGCACATAATGTAGCAGATTACCAAAGGCACATTTGTGAACTTATTTTATTGGTTATTTGTTTTTAGGTCTGGTGTCTATATTATGTGGAACCCTTTCTGAAAATTTGGCTGAGCGTCACCCGAGAATTAGTTCTGATTTTTAGTCGGTGAATTCACCGACTTAAGTCATCGCTCGATACCCTTCTCATCCACAATAGATTGAGTGGTTTTTAGAAGCATAATAGCTATCGCTTTTGGTATATGCCTCAGGATTACTGAAATCCTCCGCGCAAAAATGTAGTACCTGTCTAATCAAAGATTGTAGGTCATGAAACCGTTGATAAATGGTATATCAACACAGCTGTGTTACGTCTGCTGAAAGAGAAAATACAATCCTAGTATGAATGACCCGGTAATCTGATTAAATGTGGCAGTTCATAATTGCTTTAGAAACGTGTAAGCCAGCATCATTCTTGTGATTGACAAGATCTAAATTTAAAGAGCAAACATTTTAAGACCCATAAAGTCAATAAGCCTATGTAATTAACATCACGTGAACAAGTCCGTGAAATGAACCCCCCTTCAACCCCACTTTTTACAGAGAAAACTGGGGTTTATGGGGGTATACATTATTTTTCCTATTTCTGCTCCAATTGAGGCGGTCTTAACGAGCACTCATAACCTATGTTTGCAGTAAAAATGGGAAAAATATCACGGATTTTCATCAGAAAAGTAGCCGTTTTCAAGATCTGAAAAAATGGACTACTTCGCACAGGTGTGTTATCGTAATGACACCCCCATATACCCACCTTTTTTTGTCAGAGAAAAATAGGGTCTTCAGGGCATACTTTATTCTTTTTAATTCTCTTCTAAAACACGGATTGTGGGTACTCGTTTAAACCTCTCAATTGACGCAGTTCTAATGAGCACCTACAATCGATGTTTGAAGCAGCTATAAAACATCACAAGAAAAACCTGAGTGTTAGAGCTGTAAAAGAATGCGTCTAGTATGTACATGTATGTTAGAAGCAGAAATACATGTAACAGTCCAGAATTATTCCTGCAATAGTTTTGTCAGAGAGACATCTTAGACGAAAATCAGATAATAATCTCGAATATTATGTTAAGTGCTATAGTGGTGTTTCTTCACACACAAATGTTGGACACTTGCAAATAGTGTAGATCCGGATCAGATACACTAATTCATCGACTTGGAGGCTTCTCAAGCCTTTGATTCTTCTTTACCTTTATTTTCAAATAGGACTATAAGCCCAGGAAGATATATCATTTCGAGTTTTTTTTCTATTTTAGTTCTGCCGGCCATTTTGTTCAGTGGAGGAGATGTAGAGGGTCACCCAAGGACTATTGCTGTGAAATTATTTTATTTCGTGGTTAAGATGTGCCATTTGAAAGAAATTATTAACGGACGGACTGACTGACGACGGACACGTAGTGATCACAATAGCCCACCTTCACAGGGGGGCTTAAAATGATTAAGCGCTGCTTATTATATGCCACCCGCAAGTTACTAGTCCACAAAAGCACTGCTTATTAGATGCCACCGGCAAGTTACTAGTCCACAAAAAGTGTAATGGACACTAATGAATTACAAGGGGGAATAACTAAATCAGCATTCTAATGCTGCGGCGTATGTAACGAAACGTCTGATTGAATAACGTCAATTTTGTTTGATTTGAGGTTTAACGTCCCCGTCAACACTGTAAAAGTCATTTTGGAGACGTTGCTTCCAGTTTTGTGGGACTGTTACCCGACATTCAGATGAAATGACATCTTAAGCCCTGTCGCCCAATGAAACCAATAGGGCTTATTAGCATGGACGATCCGCCTCGCATCGCGGTTCCTGGACAGGCTTAGATCCTCTGAGCGGTTTAACAGTACTAGTGTGCGGGCCGGATTCAGCTCTGCGTGGAAGCATCATGCAGCCCATATATTTCTTCAAGCCCCTATTGGCGGGGGCCGGGATAACATCAAACATTTGAGACAGTATATTCTGCCATATACTGTCGGAAACCCGACGTCATCACATAACGTCGCTTTTCATTGGCTGGCATTTGGTTTTATGCAGTTCGAATCGTTTGTCGCTTTGTGCAAAACAGTAGAAGTTTTAACAAAACAACCAAATAATTGCATAAGAATTGGGATAACTGTATTGAAATTTGTCACTTGGGGAGGTAAATCATCGGTTTTAAGGTCGCAAATTACGTTTTACGGCTCCGCTAAAGCGTCGCCGTAAAACGAAATTTCCGACCGTAAAACCTCCGATTTACCTCCCCAAATGACAATTTTCTATACAGTTATCAACTAATTGATCCATTGAACCTGTTCAGTAGCTGTAACATCTCATGTATATCAACATCTATGATAATATTCCTAATATTATTACTTAAGATATGGAAGAAAAACAATTTCAAATACTACAAAGGAGAATAACAATGAAAGAACTGATCCATGGAACCTTACATAAACCGCTTATCCATATCAACTGGTGTGTAAAATGTGAAAATGTCCTACAATCGTGACAATTTTTACACAAGATAGTCAGGAAAAACAAAAGTTCAGAACAACCAGGGGGAATAACAATAACAGTATTATCGCATTTACCGTTCTTTTTCTGTGGCAGGAGCATCTTATGAATACCAACGTGTTTTCAAAATATGATGATTCCTTTAATCATTAAGCAGATTGGTATCAAAGCGCTGAGAGTACTGGTGGGTCGATTGTCTCTGATTGACAGTTGGGAAAATAGTCCTGAACTGAGAATTGAACTGTTCGGTTAACTCTTAAATTCCAGTATTTTGAAGCAAGCAGTATAAACCTGATCAGACATCGAGTTAAGTGGCGCCTCATTAGGTGTTCACTGTTTGTCAATGCCCCTGTACACGAGCTCATTCGCGATTTTTTACACTGCAGTCTGACGTCACAGGGAGACGACTATCGATGCTATAAACAACCGGTACCTGCATTTTGTACATGGTCCGCGACAGTCAAGGGTATTAAGGGACGTATCATGTTCGATTTGAAGTATGATGATACGTCTTTATCTTTTCTTGGAAGCATTTCAGCCTGAATAAAGTTGTTAATGATATATTATATTTTTGCTTACAAGAAACAAAACGGTCAGTATCTGTTGTAAAAACTTTCTATTCAAAAGTAGCATCTAACTAACAACGTATGAATAAAATGGTTGACATTTAATTTTCCGTTTCCTATCCCCACATTGAATAATAACGGGATAGGAACCATTGCGCGCAAGGCGTGTGATGATCTGCAGGACGAAACGTCCCGTTACTGCGGTAGTCGGGGGTTTTACCGTGCCCACCGCAACGTCATCGATATTTTTTGTTGGTCTCCCCTAGTTTATTTGTAACTCTGAGCGCCTGCTATTATGTCTTGAACTCTTAACCCATTTTGTACTGAAGGTAATCTTCCACTTTATATATAGTACAGGTCAATTTCAAAATTTAGGGATGTAAGGTTTTGTTTTCTTCAAAATTTATTTGGAAAATGGATGAACATTTTTGCAAACAGTGTAGGACCTGATCAGTCGCCGTTTTCTACAAGCGTCTGATTTTGGCCTGCACTGTTTGCCAAATACCCGTTTGGAATTCCCGGTACGTGTAAACAATGGGTTAATCTGTACTGAGCTATAAAACGACGAAAGGCGAATTAATCTACGATACTTGCATTCATTAGTTGTACACGGAGAATCTGTGTGGAAAACTTACAATTATTGAAAAGTAAACAGGTTAATGAAATAATTGACACAAAATACAAATTATTCTCTTCAGCTGCATCAGCAGTTTCATTTTTAGATACGAGAACTATTTCATCTGTTTTGAATTTGGGACGATATTTACTCACGGATGTCTCGGTGGTGATTAGGTCATCTGCAGTAGCTAGCCGTTCTAGTCTAATGTTAATTACGGACACCAAAGTAAAAGAATTACACAAGGAAATAACTATAGCAGTATTGACCCCTTCACCATTTTCTGTAGCAGCCACCTCGTGAATATCAACTTTTATGTAAAATACGATAAGATTCATACATGTATATCTCAATATATGCAGGAAAAAGAATTACAAAAGTGAATAACCATAACATCGTTAATCCTGCGACCTTTAGTTTTTCTATGGCAGGAGAATAAGTATCAGCATTTATGCGAAATATGATAAGATTCATACATTGTCAAGTAATCAAATTTTGAAGGCAAACTTCAAAGTGTTATTGGCAAACGGGCAGATGAACAACGTGAAAACAGTACACCCCTAAAACTAAGGGTGGGTTTGAAAGCATTCGCTGCAGCTGTTTTCGATGCTCTTACCTACAAGTCGATGACTTGTTTGTTTGTTTGATTTGAGGTTTAACGTCCCCGTCAACAATGTAAAGGTCATTTTGGAGACGTTGCTTCCATTTTTGTGGGACTTTTACCCGACATCGAGATGAAATGACATCTCAAGCCCTGTCGCCCAATGACACCAATAGGGTATATAAGCATGGACGGGCCGACTCGCACCGCTTTGCCTGGGCAGGCTTAGATCTTCTAAGCTGTTTACCAGTACTAGTGTGCGGGTCGGTTTCAGCTCTGCGTGGAAGAATCATGCAGCCCATTTATTTCTTCAAGTCGATGGCTTCTGGACAATATATATTTAATGTTAAGTGCACCCAAAACAACTGCACCCAGGGACTGGGACGTGGACCCTGCTTTCGTAGTCCCCCAGACAACGGATGCTAAAGCTACAAGAGCTAATGGCAATAGCGGCTACACGTGCCTATGTAGCCTGAAGCTTCATAGACACTGAGTAGCCAAAGACTGGCGGTATGCTTAACAGTCTAGTTCCTTGATGGTGTTCCGATTCACGGCTCTAACCTCAGACCTTGACGTAAGATAATGTCGTACGGCAAAGCGAAACCCTGACTTGTGCTATGACGCAGAGGTGACAAGTAGGGAATCCATCCGGGTACCCTACCGGCTGCATAACCTATTACAAAATCTTACTGCAGGCTTCGGCGAAACTGCTACTTGGGAAGTCGCATACAAAAAACCAGCCTGTAAGCAGACAACCAGCCTATAGAAAAAAAATGAAAAAAGAAACAAGCTACAAAGGAAAAATACAAATTAACAACAACGCAAAACAAAATAGAGGCTGAAAAGCAAAGCAAAATTAGCAAGCTGAAAAGCAAATAACTGATTAAATAAATAAATAAATAGCACGACACGCGATTATACGACAAAACGACGCGGCACACCACACAGCCCACAAAATCACACTGCACATGCTGCAAAGCAAAGAACAAATTAACAATATACAAAGCAAAGCTAGAAAGGAAAAGTACAAATTAACAAGCAAAGGAAAAAAGAGGCTGAAAAGCAAAGCAACACAGCACACCACACACCACACATGCTGCCAAGCAAGGAACAAACATACAGAACAAAGCTAGAAAGGAAAAACACAAATTAACAACAAAGCAAAACAAAATAGAGGCTGAAAACCAAAGCAAAATTAGCAAGCTGAAAAGAAAATAAGTCATCAAATAAATAAATAAATAAATAAATAAATGAATAGCGCGACACGCGATGACACCACAAAATGACGCGGCACGCCAGACACCACCACACCACCCATGCTGCAAAGCAAAAAAAAACAAAATTCAAAGCAAAGCTAGAAAGGAAAAAATATAAATTAACACAAAGCATCTCCAAAGCAAAGAACAAAATAACAACATACAAAGCAAAGCTAGAAAAGAAAAATACAAATTAACAACAAAGCAAAACAAAATAGAGCTAAAAAGCAAAGCAAAATTAGCAAGATGAAAAACAAATAACTGATTAAATAAATAAAAAAAAAATAAATAAATAGCGCGACACGCGTTGACACGACAAAACGACGCGGCACACCACACACCACCACGCGACACATGCTGCAAAGCAAAGACCAAATTAACAACATACAAAGCAAAGCTAGAAAGGAAAACGCTAGAAAGGAAAACAATAACAACAAAGCAAAACAAAATAGAGCTGAAAAGCAAAGCAAATTTAGCAAGCTGAAAAACAAATAACTGATTAAATAAATAAATAAATAAATAGCGTGACACGCGATGACACGACAAAAAGACGCGGCACACCTAACAACACCACACGGCACATGCTGCAAAGCAAAGAACAAATTAACAACATACAAAGCATAGCTAGAAAGAAAAAAATACAAATTAACAACAGAGCAAAACAAAATAGAGGCTGAAAAGCAAAGCAAAATTAGCAAGCTGAAAAACAAATAATTGAATAAATAAATAAATAAATGAATAGCGTAACAAGCGATGACACGACAAAACGACCCGGCACACCACACACCACCACACCACACATGCTGCAAAGCAAAGAAACAACAAGCAAAGCTAGAATGGAAAAATACAAATTAACAACAAAGCAAAACAAAATAGAAGCTCAAAACAAAGCAAAATTAGCAAGCTGAAAAAAAATGACTGATTAAATAAATAAATAAATAGTGTGACACGCGATGACGCGACAAAACGACGCAGCACACCGCACACCGCCACACCACACATGCTGCAAAGCAAAGAACAAATTAACAACATACAAAGCAAAGCTAGAAAAGAAAAATACAAATTAACAACAAAGCAAAACAAAATAGAGACTGAAAAGCAAAACAAAATTAGCAAGCTGAAAAACAAATTCCTGATTAAATAAATAAATAAATAAATAAATAAATAAATAGCGCGACACGCGATGACACGCAAAACGACGTGGCACACCACACACCGAAACACCACAACATACAAAGCAACGTTAGAAATGAAAAATAATAATTAACAACAAAGCAAAACAAAATAGAGGCTGAAAAGGAAAGAAAAATTAGCAAGCTGAAACAAAGAACTGATTAAATAAACAAATAGCGCGACACGCGATGACACGACAAAACGACGCGGTACAACACACCACACATGCTGCAAAGCAAAGAACAAATTAACAACATACAAAGGAAGGCTACAAAGGTAAAATACAAATTAACAACAACTCAAAATAAAATAGAGCCTGAAAAGCAAAGCAAAATTAGCAAGTTGAAAAGCAAATAACTGATTAAATAAATAAATATATATATAAATATATATTTAAATAAATAAATATCGCGACACGTTATGACACGACAAAACTACGTGGCACTCCACACACCACACCCAAACACACCACACAAGAAGCAAAGCAAAGAACAAATTATCATCATACAAAGCATAGCAAAATAACATAACAATAATAAGACAAAACAGAGCGAAAAACGAGAAAACCCAACAACAACAACAAAAAATACGCGACAAATAAGTAACCAATTACCCATACGACAATAATCAAACAACCGCTTAACCAAACAGAATACCCAAACGACAAACCAACCGAAGAACCTTCCAACCGAATAATCAAACAACCAACCAACCAACCGAATAACCATCCAACCGAATAACCATATAACCAACCAACCAAGCGTATAACCCAATGACCGCGAAACCAACCAAACAACAACTAAACCGAATTACCAAATGACCAAACAAACAACCGAATTACCAAACGACTTACAAACAAAACGACCAACAAACCAACCAACCAAACGACCAAACTGATTAACGAACCAAATAACCGAACGCACAAAGAACCAACCGAATTACCAACCATCCACAAACCAACCGAGAAACCAAACTACCACATGAACGAACAACCAAACGACCCACCGAACGACCAACCAACAGATTAACCAACCGAAAAACCTACCAACGGAGTAACCAAGCAACAAGCCAACCGCCAACCGAATAATCAAAACAAACATCAAACCAAAAGACCAAACAACCAATGTAAGTTACCAAAATACAAGCCCACCTCGAATAACCAACAACCACACAACCAACCAATCGTATAACTCAACAACCAACCAATCGAATAACCACTACCGACCATCCAACAAACCGAATAACAAAACTATCAAACGAAACAACCGAATAACCACCTGTGACCAACCAAATGACCCACCAACCAGCCCAATAACCAAACGAACAAATGAATAACGAAACGACCAACCAACCAACCAACGGATCAACCACAAAACACAGCCATGACACAGATAGTGCTGGATTACATGGTACCAGTAGAGGGCTCTACCCGACCCCATCTGACTGGACTGTGCCACTGCAAAATATCGAACCATCCACCACTTCATATACGCATCAAACAAAGAAGCTTGTTAAGCAAACCAATGATAATTACAAATACAATTAAAAGTATTAAAAAATAAACAAAACAACAACTAAAAACTTGAAACGCCTAGCAACACAAAGGTAGCGACAGTTCAAAAACCAATTTTCTAACCATATAAAGCGAGAACATTACCTTACTGCTAGTAACCATGTGTCATTGTCCCAGCAGGCACACGTCGCTAAGGCAACGTCAAATCAACGTCGGTGAAACGTCATGACGTTGCATGAACGTCATGACATTGCACCGGCGTTGATGTGACGTCACAATTACGACATGTGCCTGCTGGGTGTATTTGGTCACATTTTTTGATATGATATTATCAACCACCTAACAGCTCCATTACATGATAAGTAGTTTTTGAAAGAGACTTGCCGTAAAGATCCTAAGTAATGGGACAGACATGCCTAAGCAAACAGTGCAGACCCAGATCAGACTGCTCAGGGTCTACACCGTTTGCCAATTCGTCTCCATTTTTGGACACATTGCTGGATTGAGACACAAACTTGTTAAAATGTTTAGTCCTGAAGCTGTCAGAATGTTTAGGAATTTTACAGTACAATGTATTCTTATCCCTATTCTTATCTCACTGTACAACAATCAGTCAGCAACCTGTCGTCCTGTCGGCCATATGTATCCATACTACCATTTATACTCTACATGCTGTCACATGGAAATCCACATCATTAGGCGCTATTATGACAAAATACGGTCTTCCCCTTTCGGTTCATGATGACTTTATAGTGTTGTTCCACTCTGCCTACAAAAGGAAAAGAGTGATGCGAGTCACACCGCCTAATGCATATGAGCCTTTTGGATTCATTTGCCGACAGGGCTTGAGATTTTATCTCAGTGTCGGGTAAAAGACCCACAAAATTGGAAGCAGCGTCTCCAAAATGGCCTAAATAGTACTGACGGGGATGTTAAACCTCAATTCAAACAAACTAACAAATGAAAAGAGGATCTTACACGAATGGCCATTTCATATGAAATTTATGAAATGAACATTTAGTGAGTTTAATAAATTTCATTTTAGCTGACCACAAATGTAAGCTTCTGTTTATCATAACGTTTCTAAATCGGATCACATATATATCGCCGAATAAGTTCAAAAGAAAACAAAGGGGTTGTCAGGGGCGGCGTTATAACGTTACTCGTTAGTACCCATGTGTTGTTACTCCAATCGAGGCTTGAGGCCTCCGCCCATAGGGGCTTGAAGAAATATATGGGCTGCATGATGCTTCCACGCAGAGCTGAATCCGGCCCACGCACTAGTACTGGTAAACCGCTTAGAGGGTCTAAGCCTGTCCAGGAACCGCGGTGCGAGGCGTACCGTCCATGCTAATAAACCCTATTGGTTTCATTGGACGACAGGGCTTGAGATGTCATTTCATCTCAATGTAGGGTAAAAGTCCCACAAAATTGGAAGCAACGTCTCCAAAATGACCTTTACAGTGTTGACGGGACGTTAAATCTCAAATCAATCAATCAATCAAACCAATCGAGGCTTGAAAAAAATAGATTGGGCTGCATGATGCTTCCACGCAGAGCTGAAATCGGCCCCACATGAGTACTGGCAAACCAGTTAGATGTTCTAAGCCTGCCAAGGAAAAGTGACGAGAGTCGGACCGTCTATAAATATAAACCCTATTGGTTTCATTTGGTGGCAGGGGCGTGAGATGTCAATTCATCTCGATGCCGGGTAAAAGTCCCAAAACATTAGTAGCAGCATCTCCAATGTGACCTGTACAGTGTTGACGGGAATGTTAAACCTCAAATCAGAATCAGAATTGTTACTGTTGACACGTCAAATAACATTCATACACCAGGACCTGTCATGGGAAGTCAGTCCCTAGCTCTCACCAAAGAGGTAATCTTAGGTATACAATCCTCAGCACCTTCAGCCGTTGAAATTATCGAATCGAGAAGGGCATTCCAATCTCTAATGGTTCGGGGGAAGAATGATTCTTTATAAATGTCAGTTCTTGCAGCATGGGTCTGAAACGCCAATTAATGATGATTTCTACAGTGCCTAGCTGGGGGAACAAGGTCATCTTTTGGGATGCTGGCAGCACCCTTTAGACCTTTGTATAAAAGTATGAGCCTATTGTCTTTTCTCCTCTTTTGAGAGACTCCCATCTTAATTTCCCTAGTATTCCAGTCATGCTGCCAGTTTCAAAGCAGTAATTGCTTGTTACAAATCTAGCAGCTCTATTCTGAACTTTTTCAGTTTTCTTTTCAAATCAAACAAACAAACAAATTACACGTGTTCATATGATCTATTACATGGCGTTAGCTCTTAAATGACAGTGACACATTTCAGTCAGTCCCAGATATTGAAGGCCTCAAGATGTGGGTACTTGTTAGACTAATCTGAATTAGTTCCCAAAACATATTTTTATAAAGCGATGAAAAGATAAATAAAACACTGATAACTAGAATCTAGGTTTTACTGATACATGTCTGCTAGAAGTATAATCAAGTAAGGTGATAAATAAACAAACCACTTATAGTTACTGACCCATAAATGACAATGGAATCTTCCATTTAGTATGTTTTGAGGGCTCAATTTCCAATTATAGGGGTATCTGCAATTCGTGTTTGATTGCTGCAATTTTTGTAGCAAATTTTACAAAACTTAATGTTCTTTAGCATATAGTGCAGACCCAGATTAGACGCCGCATTCTGTGGCATCTGATCTAGGTATTCACTGTTTGCCAGTGCCTCAGAAAAGGGTCGCTATATAGAGGATCTTACACGAGTGGTCATTTCATATGAAATTTATGAAACGAGCCTTCGGCGAGTTTCATAAATTTCATATGAAATGACCACGAGTGTAAGATTATCTTTATCATATGACCACTTTAAATTGGATTTTATCGTCTTTAAATCTGATATTTTTGGCACAAATAATGCATTGTTGACATGGACGTCGTCATGACGTTACTTAATCCCGCCAAAGTGTTATTACACGTGTGGTCATACGATATTTATTACACGACGTTATCCACTGCTTATCAACGACGTCATATGATAAAGGCATATAAGTGTTAACCCTTTACTTGCGAAACAAATTTGCCCTAATTTTGTTTACTTATGTCATCTGCTGAACATTCTTGCAACCTTTCAAACATGTTTGTAAACAAGCAAATAGTGTGGACACTGATCAGACTGCTCCACGGTAAATATTGTATATATCTGAAGATTGTTGAAATATGAATTAAGTGCGCTTTACCTTCGACAAAGCTGCAAACTGGTTTCCCCGCTTGACCACACTTTGTTTAAAACCATTTTTCACTAGGTTTGCATGACCTGGAAAATACAAATCAATCAAGAAAAGCACAACTACCCTTTTAATTTTTATCCCCTTACACCCAACTTTGATGTGGTAAACCCAGGTTTACAGGGGTATAAATACTTTCTAAATTCTGCTAAAAACAATATTGTTGGTACTCTCTAAAACCGCCTCGTACCACAATCTATATTTTGAGCAGGTACACGAAGAAAAGCAGCTTTTTTATCTGAAGGTTTTCATTTTTCGTGATAAAATTTCAAAAGTATTTGAATAGGTGTGCTTTTCTAAGGCTCAGTACATCACATTTACTAGGCTATGAAATGACTAGACCTGTCAATACCTGCTGTTTACTGGGGTATACCCTGTTTGTTCTTATTTATGCTCCAAGACATGGGTTTTGGGTACTCATTAGGACCGCCTCATTTCGCCAACCCACTGACATGAGTTGTGGGTACTCATTAGAACCGCCTTAGTTTTGCCCAACTCCAAGAGATGAGTTGTAAGTATTCATTGTACCACCTCATTTTTACCACCTCCAAGATATGGGTTGAGGGTACGCATTAGAACCGCCTTATTCTATACAACCTATAAGACATTAGTTTTGGGTACTCATTAGAACCCCCCATTTTCATCCCACTCCAAAACAGGTTGTGGGTAGTCGTTAGACCTGCCTCATTTTCGCCCCCCCCCCCCTCCGAGGATATAAGTTGTTGGTACTCATTAGAGCCGCCTAATTTTCACCCACCTCCAATACATATGTTGTGGGTACTCATTAGAACCCCTCATTTTCGCCCACCTCCAAAACATAAGTTGGTGTGTGTGTGTGTGTGTGTGTGTGTGTGTGTGTGTGTGTTTGAAATCGGGTTTAACGTCGCTTTCAACAATTTTTCAGTCATATCACGACGGTGTCTGGTTGCGACAGAGAGCTCAATGCTCACTTTTATAGTGCTGCCTCACTGAAGTAACATGTCCCAGACACATTACATGATACTACACCCAGTCACATTATCCTGACACTGGGTCGACCAGTCCCTAGCTCTACCCCGTAAATCTGAGTGCCAAGCGAGGAGCAGCTAGTACCATTTTTAACGACATTGGTATGTCGCGGCCCGGGATCGACACCGTGACCTCTCGTTCCCCGGAGCGGACACTCTACCAACTGAGCTATCGGGGCCGCTATAAATTGTTGGTACTCGTTAGAACTGCCTTATTTTCGACCACCTCCAAGAGATAAGTTGTTGGTACTCATTAGAACCGCCTAAATTTCGTCCACAG
The DNA here is from genome assembly GCA_963580285.1 of Lucinisca nassula. Taxonomy (NCBI): domain Eukaryota; kingdom Metazoa; phylum Mollusca; class Bivalvia; order Lucinida; family Lucinidae; genus Lucinisca; species Lucinisca nassula. The sequence goes on from OY757026.1 coordinate 45,746,788, forward strand.
ACATAAATTGTGGGTACTCATTAGAAACGTTTCATTCCCCCCCCCCCACCAAGACAAAAGTTGTGGGTACTCATCAGAACCGCGCAATTTTTGCCCACCTCCAAGACATACACTGTGGGTACTGGTTAGAACTGTTCATTCTCACCCACCTCCAAGTCATAAGTTGGAGTACTCATTAGAACCACAACATATGCCTTGGAGGTGGGAGAAAATGAGGCGGTTCTTATGATTACCAACAACTTATGTCTTGGAGTTGGGAGAAAATGATGTGGTTCTAACGAGCACCAACAGCTTATGCATTCGAGTCGGAAGAAAATGAGGTGGTTCTAATGAGTACCTCCAACTTATGACTTGGAGGTGGGTGAGAATGAACAGT